>JANAVB010022600.1:5606084-5926084 GCA_029216955.1 Iris pallida | reverse complement strand
TCTACAACGGAAGGGGTGGGTGATGCGGGCGTCAGCGGAGAGGCTCGAAGCATTGGGATGGATTTTGAGATTGACATGGGCTTGACAAGGTTCCCAATGTCAATGATCCTCTGCCCGATCTGGAGGATATTTGGGAGACATGGGGGTAACGGTGGCTAAAGACATGGTGGTGTTCCAGGCTACAGGAACGGACGTCAACATCCCCTTGAGAGGACACATTGCGAAGACAAAGGAGGTGGTGGGCTATGCGCGTGGGGGTCCAAAAAGACTTGGGACTCGGGGTGGGAGGCATAAGGAAACCCGGACGATAGTGCCCCTGGGCAGCTCGAGTCGAAAAAGACTCACCACGTCTACCCGGGAAGATGCAGGACTCTCGACTCATGATGGTATTGGCGGTGGGGTGGCTTTTTGTTTTGACAACCCTCGATGGAAAGAGGTTCGCCCGGAGCTTGATGAGATGCGGAGGGAGGATGGCTACGAGATGGGAGACCAGGCAGCGGTTGAGACTGTTGACGTCCCTGACGATAGTCTTGAGCGAGATAATGGGGAACCGGAAGCTAACCCATGTCTTTGATCTCCTGGAATGTTCACGACGTCTGTTCCATAGGGAGATAGAGGGAGAGTTGTGAGGTGTTACGAAAGGAGCAATGTACTATTGCTGCGCTTCTAGAAACTAAGATAAAGTCAGCCAAAATGCGGACCCGAAGAACCAACACACCATGGTAGCACTCTCATAATCTTCACTTATGTAACATGGCACATATATGGGTAAGACGGGATACGAGATGTTGGGACGCCCAGGAGGTAATTATGTCAGAACAACTTATTGCTTTACTCTTTACTAACAAAGGGGGTCTGTCTTTCCTTTTTGGCACGGCCTATGGACATAATGATAGATGGCAACATGAAGCTCTGTGGAAGGATATCGATTGTATTAGCACTCTCGCTAATACTTTGTATAACGTTCCGCTAATTATTATGGGTGATTACAATGCTATCCTATATCAGCATGAAAAGGTGGGTGGCAGCTTGATTCCTGATCCGATACTTTAAGACTTCCAACACTGCCTCCTCACATCTGGGTTGCAAACTTCGGGAAGGGCGGGACACATGTATATGTGGCACAACAAAGCTACTCGGCAGCGCTTTGCTTGTCTGCTGGATCGAGCACTGGTTAACCATTCTTGGTTGGACAAGTTCCCTCTGGTGATGGCGGAGGGCCTCCCCGCTGGTATGAGCGACCACAGCCCTATTTGAGCCGGAGTGGGTTTATCGGGTTCGGGAGTGCATCACGACTTCGACTTTTTTCGTACTATTGGATGGCCACCTGTATGGGTTTATTAAGAGCATTAGAGGGATTCGGCAAGGCGACCCCCTTTCCCCGTATTTGTTTTCCATTATCATGGAATATTTTTCTTGTCTACTGGATTCCGCAGTAATCAGGAATCGTATCACTCCTCTTTACAGGCATATACGTCCCCATGTTTCCCACCTGATATACGCCGATGACCTGTTGGTCTTTATGTCGCCTACGTGGAGATGGCTACAAGAGTTAGCAGCCATCCTGAAGAAGTTCGACACAATGACAGGGTTGCATCTGAACCAAGATAAAAGTACAGCTTATTTTAATAAACACTGTACAGAGCAGGCGGAAAGAGCGAATATCCTGGGTATCGAACATGGCACTCTTCCAGTTAAATACCTTGGCGTTCCGCTATCGATCAATTACGCCCGAGATTTGGAATGTCAAAATATGGTGGAGTATATGCAAAGACGAGTAGAGGGATGGCACGTGCGGAGTCTCTCCTTTGCGGGACGCATTGAACTAGTCCGATCGGTTATCAATGCTATCATTCGGTTCTGGCTCTAGGCGATTCTACTCCCCATGGCTACCATCAGGAGAATACAACAAGTTTGCGCTAACTTCATTTGGTGCGGTGGAATACACGGGATTAGTTGGGATGTATTATGTCGACCTACTGAAGAGGGAGGTGTGGGCCTATATAATTTTTGTGCACTTCGTGAAGCGGCTGGCATCAAACTTACATGGAAGGTTCTAACGTCAGCGTCCTTGTGGGCGCAATGGATGCGCAGCAGGTACGTAAAGGAGTCAAATTTCTGGTGTGCTCGCGTAAATAGCAATGACTCAGTGGTCTTCAAAAATGTTTGCCAGTTCCGCGCCTCCCTACGGATGCTGACTCAGCGCGTCATTAAGGATGGGCGATCTACGTGGCTGTGGCAAGACCCTTGGTTCGCCAACCAGTCAATGGGAGAGATGCGGGGAGAGCTCGTTCGAGGATGGGAGCATAAATGGGAGCGGGTCTGCAGCATCATAAGGCATGGGACGTGGGATCCGAAAACAAATAGACACACGCGGCTATTCAGTAATGCAATTCGCAGAATTCCGATTGATCCAGCTATCTCCAAGGATGAGTGGGTCTGGACCAGCTCAAAGGAGGCACGGTTTGTATACAAGGATGCATACAACCGGTGTCGGACTCACCACCCTCGGTGGGAATGGTGTGATTTTGTATGGATGAAGGGATCAGCAAGTAAATTTCAACTATTCTTATACAAATTATGCTTGGGGAGACTCCTAACGCTTGACATGATCTCTACGTTCGGAGTTCGAATAGAAGGACAAGGATGTGTCATGTGCAGACAAAGCCCGGAATCGATGAATATGCATCTTTTCTTCAACTGTCTGGAGACATGGAGTATATGGATTGCACAAAGCAACAGACTTAATCTACAACAAATTGGCTCTCAGAGTAGGGGAGATATCATGCAACAGATTAGAAGGAATAAAAAGAAGGGACGAAGGTGATACAGAGAAGCACGTCTCCGGCTGGCTGCGGCAGTTTGGCACATCTGGAGGGAGAGAAATCTACGGATATTTGAGGGGTTGGTAACCCCAAGAATCGGCATTATACGAAACATTGATTTTGATATTGATACATTGGGATAGTAGGCAAGGAGGGTATTTATAGAGGGAGAGAAAGGCTGGGTGTAATCTGTTTATTTCTGTTTTTAATAATAATAATTACCTTTCTTCAAATATATATATATATATATATATATATATATATATATATATATATATATATATATATATATATATATATATCACCACCCTTGCTCTCTGATGTGACCTCTTATTTTCTTGTCTTTTCACCTCTGTATGTATAGTGGTTTCTCTAGACCTCTATGCATCGACTTGTTTAGTTTATGATTTTCAAAGGGTGACTTTGTTCTTTACCCAAAAATCGGATAAATAACAAATTAAGATTCTAATTCCCATCTGAACAAAATTATGAGAATGGAAAAATTAAATTTTTCGGACTACATATTCCCTTGTTCTTTACCCCAAAATCGGGGAAAAAATAAATTAAGATTCCTATTCCGTTGTGAACCAAACATGGGTGAAAAAAAAATTGAATTTTTTAAACTACATATTCTCAACCTAACCGAACATGGATATCGGGATGTTGAATTACTTTCCTATAAGAAATGAATTGGAAGTGCGTTTCCTAGGAATACAAAACTTTTATCCAAATGCCACCTTAGGGTTAAGAAAGAGGGCAGATCTTAATTAGATAAGGATATGTGCTTGCTTCTTATACTGGATACAACCTTTTAAAGCGAGGGAGATTAGTGACCCCTTCTAATTGGGAAACTTGGCAGTTGAAATGCTTCTTATACTGGATATAACCTTTAAAAATCGATTTTCGCTTTTAGTTTTTTTTTTTGAAATCCCACGCACACATAGAATTGGGTGACTCGAACATTGCCGGCCCCTCTGGATGTCCACTCTAATACCACTAGACTAGAGCTTGGACATTGAACAACTAATATAGTGGTGATATTTATACCTTGCCTTGAAATTTTGTTGTCTTCGTAGAAACAACATTGATGTGAGAAAAAAAAATTTCAGGTTCAATTAGTTTTCAAAGAAAGCATTGCCTTCACCAAGATACAATGTCGTCTCAAGACATTTGGGGGTACAAGGCAAATTAGAAGACCTTCATATCCCTGAGAATCTTTGTTACAAAAGTTCGGTAGCTTATGAAAGCAATCGGGATGCTACTTTCTAAAGCTGCTCCTATACTTGGAAAACAATAACGAACAACCAATTACAATTTTTTGGGGCAACATATGTCACTACAACTGACCTTGTCAATAGAAGTAAAGCAAGAGGATGATAAATAAAATGCCATAAACATGAAGTTTTATTAATAGACAACCGGTCTAATATAAGAGTGATACATACTGAAATTAGAAATAACTTTTCAAATTTGTTGTCAAGGCATATCACTTTCATTTAGTTGTAGCATTATATGCTAGTGGAACTGAACTTGTTACAGTTCTCTGCAACATTATCTCTCAAAGAATATGTTTTTGATTCTATTTAGTTCATTCCTTACCCTTTTAATCTCCATTCGCTCGGTTGGCAAATCATTTGTGCATAGGAGACCAATTCTAAGCACCAAAGAAACTGTTGAGAACTAATAAGGGACTTAGTCCCACATTGGAAAATGTAGTATGAAGAGGAGCTAGACTCCCTATAAGTAGTGGAGTAGCCAATCAATAAAATACAACAATTATTCTCTACATGGTATCAGAGCCATAACCACACAAAAAAATTCTCACCCCTTCCCAAACCCGGCGAACCCACCCCTCTGCCCCCCCCCCCCTCCCGACGGCCCCCACCTGCCCCCCCCCCCCCCCGACGCCCCCCTGCTGCCGCCGCCGAACCCCCCTACTGCCCCCCGGCAGTTTCCCCCTGCCGCCCCCCGACGCCCCCCCTGCCCCTGCCCCGCCCGACGCCCCCCCTGCTGCCCCCGATGCCTCCCTACCCTCCCGACGCCCCCCTTGTCACGCCCCTACCCGAAATCGCCCGAATCATCGTCCTCGCAGGGGACGTGATGCCGCACGAGGCTGGAGTTGCGCTCGTGCAAGGCAAGATGACAAGTTCTCAAATGGTTATCCTTGAGTTGAACATTAACAACGAAAGGAAAATAGAATATATGAAACGATTCTCTTTATTGATATTCGAAATCTGATTACAAAGGCTTTCGATAGCCCAACTGAATTTGCCAGATTGGCTACAACACTCAAGTTCTCTCTTGCCCACAAAGGACTTTGTCGTTCCATACATCATGCCTTCTATATCTCGGCCCCATCAATCCTGTTGCATATCCGAGCGTCAATGCGATCGCACGCTTCAATACGCTTCGGCATTCCAAGCCTCAACGCGTTCAAGCGAAGCTCCGCCGTGAGCAGACCAATCCCTGAACCTACTAGCAAACTAGTGGGGGATTAGTACTTTCGTCCTCGTTGTACTGATCAAAAACCCACTTAACAAACCGACATTTAGTATTGTATTGATTCATGCAAACATACAATTTAATTCTCTTTCTATGTTCTCCTTAGGATGAGTTCATGGCATATTCGAAGACAGTAAAGCATGGCAAGCATGTTATTCAATTCGTATAAGTAAACAGGCAAACAATCTCGTATTTTATTCGTAGCACGACTTCTTACCAAGTCGACGCACTCGCCCTTGCACCGACGCAAGGTGAATACGCCTATCAATTTTTCCTGTCATGTTATAAGTGCCCTCCTATTCAGGATCCATCCATGCAGGATACTTATACCTTGTACTTCCAAATCCATCGCCCTTAACTATATGAAGGTTACTAGCTTTCCGGGCTAGAATGGACTTATATTTATCGAATCGAATATGTAAGACGGCAATCACTCTGTTGCGGTTGCTAACCACAATCAGAGGATCCCCGAAGTACTCGTGTAAGTGGCTTATCACATTCACTAGAAAGTCGCTACCCGTCTAGTCGAAGTGCACCAACAATACCGATTTTATCGCAGTCCCTTCTAGGCTGAACGGTCCCAGCGCCCTGGTGATCACGTTCGAGGGAAGATAACACCCGTGCACGGGCAATACGTCTTTAAGTCCATTTGACCATGCAACGAATCTTATCTTTCATACAACCAAGCAAGTTCGCTTATCTCTATTTCAATTGGCACAACGCCCGAATGTCCTCAACGAATGCCCGAAGGCCGCAAATATTTCGAAGGGCACCATGCCGCATTATCATCTCGTGTTTCTTCTGTTAACTTTCTATGTTCTTACGTTTCGTACTTCGTTTAAATGTTCAATGGCATTATGCCTCAACTCAATGTTCACCATATCCGACAGTTCCGCCACATTCATGCCACAATTGTATTCTTTCGCAACGAAGCCATCTTTTATTATCTCGTGCACGAAGGCATGTTTCGACTGTATTTTCGATGTTCTATGACTTAGCATTCAATGTCCGTGGCTTGCGCGCTAGGGCGCTCGCCTATTGTCTTTCAATGTTCTAGCCGTTCTAACTCGTACGCGAAGGCACGGTATGGTTCGTGCACTAAGGCACTCGCCGAGTACAGTTATCCCATGTTCTTGCGGCTTGCGTACCGAGGCGCTCGCCTTTGCGATATTAAATATTCCATAGCGACTCGTACGTCTGTCGTACGATTTATTTTAATTGTTCTATCTAGTATACGACACGTACTACGTTTATCTCTCTATCGAGCTACGCCCGTGGCGTTGATAGGTTAACTCATCATTCAATGATATGTGTTTTACTTAAGCATGATGGAGTAGGAAAGAGAGTTAATGTCCCCTACCTTGAATCGATTTGCCTCGTTGTTTCGCCGAGCCGATGCGGCTCGATTTTATAACTTCGTTGCACGGGCAACTCTCCTGATTTAGCCATTTGAGCACTTCGTGCTTATTGAATTGTACGTTCGATTTGGCTTACCGTGCCAATGCCTCAGTCCATCGCAAGGCGACGATTTGCTTTTGTGGACCCCTTACTGAATAAGACAAAAGATCGACCTCTAACATTTCAGCGTAAACGTATAGCCTGTACATGAAACCAACTAAAATCAATACTTGTATCGATTCGGACTTGCGCCTTGGTCGATTCGATTTCTTAGAATCTTCGAGCCATCTCAACGCACTTATCCTTCGAGGCAACGCGGCACTTCGCATCGATTCACTCGATGCATTCTTTGGGACAAGGCAACTCTTCGCATCGACTTAGTTCGATGTGTTGCTCGGGACAACTTAAAACTTGCATCGTTATTACTCGATGCGTTCCTCGGGTCGATACGTTTCTCGGAACAACGTTACTCTTGTATCGATTCGCATCGATACGCAATCGAGTCAACGCTACTCTTCGAGTCAACGACTCAGCATAATGTACCGTACGGAGCGGGACATTATATAATATACCACTCAAAACAAGGTTTGTCCTGAACCGAAATCAATATTATATTTCCAAGGGTTTCATTAGATCGTTCCACGATCTCGTCTCACTATCGTTTGGATCGTACAAGTTAGTTTGGAATCATACACATATTTTAGGCGTCCTACCAATATATGCATTTCAACCAAGCTCAGTTGTAAGATATCGGAACAACGCAAACATGTAACTTCTTACTCTCAATTACTTGCCATCTCGTACTCTCGATCGGACTTGGGCTCTAGCATAAGTTCTCGCAACTCTATTGCATATGCATATTAATACATACGCGATCCTCCAACAAAAGTCAAGGCACACGATGCGATTCAAACATCGCATTTCTCACTTTGTATGTTTCATTGGGACTATCAATTCTATGCGTCACGTCAAGCCGTCGCGCATTCGATCACAATGAGTCTCCGCCACGCCTTGCGTTCAGCGTCACTATCCAACGATTTCTGATGTTTCACTTCGTATCCTATCTCGACATGATTCTCTTTTGTTGACTTGCAAAAGCATCAACATTCAGGACTACGTCCGCTAGGTGACTTACCTAGACACCGTGCTCAAATCCTTCTGACGCAACTTTAAATTGACATTGCATAAAGGCCACAATCTATCCGATATGACAGTTTACATCGAGGCGACCGTGCTCAAGACAACGATCGCCTTTTATACGAAGGTCCTTACGACGCGTCTTATATTCGATTCCTAATGAGTAGGAATTTTACTAGCCAAATTTCCAACTTATCCGTCTCGCAACATCGAACATAATTTTGATTCACGCAAGCTCAATTGGAAGGTGAATCAAATCTAACGACATAACTCGTAAGTTATTACCTTATCGTTCTCTCTCATGCATAGCACGATTCTCTCAATCGCCTATTCGAATCACCAAGTTCGTTGGTGAATTTCTATTTTGTTCGTCGACCAACATATCCATTCAAGTATTCATCCGACGAATACTCAAATCTAACTATATTATTCTCAATCGAAAGTTGTTCCAACAATTTTCAATCGCCTAGACTTATCGTCAACATGCACCATATTATATTTGTTATCGATGCAATCTCATATACGATATCGCATGGGTCATCTTACGGTCTACAGCATTCAATTTGATTTGGCGGTCAAGTCTTCTAGGGTCAGCTGCCCCGAAACTACGCTCGATAATTGTGGATCATCATCGAAGGACAGTTTTACTACGAACCATGCTATATCTTATTTCGGAGCCAAATTACGTTCTGACGATTTCTATGTGACTACCCAAATTCATACATAACCATTTCTATCGGCGCAACTGATGCGCAACTATCCTCCTCGTAAAGTCATGCACGGTCGTCGATGATTTTACAATTTAAGAAACATCTACTCGTATCGAGTTCGAGTCTACCTTATTTTGCGGTCGACACACGAGATGCCATACGCATCGAACAATCGTCGATGACTTATAGTCTCGTCCTGATCAATCACAAAATTTACGATCAACCAAGTTTGTTCATTCTCGCATCGTTATCTACAAAATTTGATAGCACGAGGCACACTCTATTTTGTATTCTCACATCGTGCTTACATTTCCTTACGTATCGATCTCGATACGCCGTGTCTATTTCGATAACGTAAGGGTCAACTTTGAATCCATTTCAACGTCAACTTAACTCGCATCGCATACATCCAAGTTCGCAACAAACTTTTCTATACGCATCCACTCGATCTCCGATTTGCCGCATCCCTCTATACTTTGATCGCGTAACTGAGTTACCGATTATCTAACATCGAACCCTCAAGTCATACGGTCTCGCCCTCTAAGTTTTGCGTGTTTTCAGTCGTACTCAAATGAGTTTTGCCGTAACGTAACCAACTATTTCTTAGGCACGATTAGTCACGCCAACCAACTTTCTTACCGAAGTCGCACATCGTGTGATCTGATTACGTTTTGTCTCGCCTAATATTTCTATCGAGATCGTAAGTCGTGCAATTCGATTTCACTTTGCATCGGCTAACATTCCTATCGAAATTGCAAGTCGTGCGATTCGATTATAATTTGTATCGCCCAACATTTTCATCGAGTTCGCAAGTCGTGCGGTTCGATTTCAACGTTTTGAGTTTCCTATCCCGTCGATCCGATTGTTGCCTCAAGGCATAATCGTTTCGCTAGTTCCCGTCATTCGACCGATACATAAATTTTCAATCGACGTATCATTCAATGTTACAAGCCCTGTCTTACCGTTCTAACCGATCATCGAAGAACACTTGCATCAACATGCCGTCGTACAAATTCTCAATCGAGCCTCGGTGCTATCCCGTCCGTTGCGGACAAACCTTCCGCAATTCTCACAATATGTCGATGCAATTCATCGCACAAATGGTATTACATATACCACTCGGAATCGAGCCATTTATTGCATCGGTGGTATGCCATATACCACCCAGAAATTAAGTTACTTCCGTCGTAACGTACTCTTTACGAACAAACGATCTCTTCCGACTCACGATTTCTGCAGTGATCGTACTTGATCACAACCGTAACTCTGATTAATCAAAATTTGAAACAACTCGACGAATGTTTTTATTTGCCAACATAAACTCGGTGCGCAACCGAACCAATTTCGTTTCTCGATTTATAACTTTTATTTTCTTCCGTTGCATCTTGTGCAACAATTCATTTTCAATATCCGTCGCACTTCGTGCAGCAATTTCACTTTGATATACGTTGTACCACGTGTAACATTTTACTCCCGATACGCATTGCACAGCGTGCAACGATTTATTTTCGACATCTGTTGCACCTCGTGCAACGTTTTATTTTCGACATTCAAAGTCAATGCTTAAATCCGTTCAACACATTCGATATTGACTTATCGCTTTTTATCGCAACGCACATTTGAAATCAATATGTGAATCCGTTTGACACATTCCATATCAACTTTCATTTTCTTTTCAATGCAACATTTACAATCAACGCGTGACAATTGCTGCAACAATATTCCACGACTATCTTTGTATCGATGCAACCAACATTTCTCACATCGATCGTTACAAATAACGAATATCTCAAATTATAAATCATGACGTGTTACATCTATAGCAACAATTCATTGAATTCATATCTCGCAACTTGTTGCATTTGCAGCAACAAACCTTCCACAACTTTTCCAACAAACACTATGTAATTTCCAAAC
Source organism: Iris pallida (assembly GCA_029216955.1). NCBI lineage: Eukaryota > Viridiplantae > Streptophyta > Magnoliopsida > Asparagales > Iridaceae > Iris > Iris pallida. Next base: position 5,915,595 of record JANAVB010022600.1, on the reverse strand, counting down.
AACACGCGGCAAAATTACACGATTTGTATTAGACTTATTGTATGGAACATCCAGTGCGGCATCGAGTAGAGTCAAGAGTGATTCCAAGTGGGGGTAGGCAACTCTTTGGAATTGTAATAAAGCAAGCGTCCAGAGGAAATTGAGCCTAGAGCTCTGATACCAATTTGTCAGGCCCCGACCCGGAATCACCTGAATCATCGTCCTCGCAGGGGCGTGATGCCGCATGAGCTTGGAGTTGCGCTCGTGCAAGGCAAGATGACAAGTTCTCAAATGGTTATCTTTGAGTTGAACATTAACAACGAAAGAAAAACAGAATATACGAAACGATTCTCTTTATTGATATTCGAAATCAGATTACAAAGGCTTTCGATAGCCCAACAGAATTTGCCAGATTGGCTACAACACTCAAGTTCTCTCTTGCCCACAAAGGACTTTGCGTTCCATACATCATGCCTTCTATATCTCGGTCATATCAATCCTATTGCATATTCGAGCGTCAATGCGATCGCACGCTTCAATACGCTTCGGCATTCCAAGCCTCAACACGTTCAAGCGAAGCTCCGTCGCGAGCAGACCAAATCCTTGAACCTGCTAGCAAACTAGTAGGGGATTAGTACTTTCGTCCTCACTGTACTGATCAAAAACCCACTTAACAAACCAACATTTATTATTGTATTGATTCATGCAAACATATAATTTAATTTTCTTTCTATGTTCTCCTTAGGATGAGTTCATGGCATATTCGAAGACTGTAAAGCATGGCAAGCATGTTATTCAATTTGCATAAGTAAACATGCAAGCAATCTCGTATTTTATTCGCGGCACGACTTCTTACGAAGTCGACACACTCGCCCTTGCACCGACGCAAGGTGAATACGCCTATCAGTTTTCCCTGTCATGTTATAAGTGCCCTCTTATTCAGGATCCATCCATGCAGGATACGTATACCTTGCACTTCCAAACCCATCGCCCTTAACTATATGAAGGTCACTAGCTTTCCGGGCTAGAATGGACTTATATTTATCGAATCGAATATGTAAGACGACAATCACTCAGTTGCGGTTGCTAACCACAATCAGAGGACCCCCGAAGTACTCGTGTAAGTGGCTTATCACATTCACTAGAAAGTCGTTACCCGTCTAGTCGGAGTGCACCAACAATACCGATTTTATCGCAGACCCTCCTAGGCCGAACGGTCCCAGCGCCCTGGTGATCACGTTCATGGGAAGATAACACCCGTGCACGGGCAATACGTCTTTAAGTCCATTTGACCATGCAAAGAATCTTATCTTTCATACAACCAAGCAAGTTCGCTTATCTCTATTTCAATTGGCACAACGCCCGAATGTCCTCAACGAACGCCCGAAGGCCGCGAACATTTTGAAGGGCACCATGCGCATTATCATCTCGTATTTCTTCCGTTAACTTTCTATGTTATTACGTTTCATACTTCATTTAAATGTTCAATGACATTATGCCTCAACTCAATGTTCATCAACCGAACGACCCGAAGGTCCCGAACACCTTTCGAGGCATTATGTCATATCCGACAGTTTCGCCACATTCATGCCACAATTGTATTCTTTTGCAACGAAACCATCTTTTATTATCTCGTGCACGAAGGCACATTTCGACTGTATTTTCGATGCTCTATGACTTAGCATTCAATGTCCGTAGCTTGCGCGTTAGGGCGCTCAATTATTGTCTTTCAATGTTCTAGCCGTTCTAACTCGTACGTGAAGGCACGGTATGGTTCGTGTACTAAGGCACTCGCCGAGTACAGTTATTCCATGTTCTTGTGGCTTGCGTACCGAGGCGCTAGCCTTTGCGATATCAAATGTTCCATAGCGACTCGTACGTCTGTCGTACGATTCAATTCAATTATTCTATCTAGTGTTCGACACACACTACGTTTATCTCTCTATTGAGCCACGCCCGTGGCGTTGATAGGTTAACTCAGCATTCAATGATATGTGTTTTACTTAAGCATGACGGAGTAGGAAAGAGAGTTAATGTTCCCCCACCTTGAATCGATTTGCCTCATTGTTTCGTCGAGCCGATGCGGCTCGATTTCATAACTTCGTTGCACGGGCAACTCTCCTGACTTAGCCATTTGAGCACTTCGTGCTTATTGAATTGTACGTCCGATTTGGCTTACTGTGCCAACTTCTCAGTCCGTCGCAAGACGACGATTTGCTTTTACGGACCCCTTACTGAATAAGGCAAAAGATCAACCTCTAACATTTCAGTGTAAACATATAGCCTTCACATGAAACCAACTAAAATCAATACTTGCATCGATTCGAACTTTCGCCTTGGTCGATTCGATTTCTTAGAATCTTCGAGCCGTCTCAACGCACTTATCCTTCGAGGCAACGCGGCGCTTCGCATCGATTCACTCGATGCATTCTTTGGGACAAGGCAACTCTTCGTATCGACTTAGTTCGATGCGTTGCTCGGGACAACTTAACACTTGCATCGTTATTAATCAATGCGTTCCTCGGGTCGATACATTTTTCGGGACAACGTTACTCTTATATCGATTTGCATCGATACGCAATCGGGTCAACGCTACTCTTCGAGTCAACGACTCAGCATAATGTACCGTGTAGAGCGGGGCATTACACCCCCTGCTGCCGCCGACTAACCCCCCCCCCGACGCCCCCTTCTTCCGACCCTACCTGCTGCCGACCCCCCCTCTTTTTTCAAAATAAAAAAAACCCTAATTCGAGAGAGAGATTATGTGGACGGTTATTCGAAGACGGATGGCTGTCAAATGCTTTATTTGCACCATATGTTCCTAGATTACGCCCTCCGAAATTATAAATACTTTATTTGTTTTTCGTTCTCGATCTGCAAATTAGGATCTACATGCGTGCGCCGTTGTTGGCCACGTTAACAGCGCATTCGTATGGTCTCTGTTGAAGACTTTACATAAAGACGATGACGACGAAGCCGACGAAGACGACGACGAAGCCGACGAAGATGACGACGAAGCCGACGAAGACGATGACGACGATGAATCACAGTTGAAGATGCCATGGATTCGATCAGTGGTAAACTGACAGCAGAAGAGATAAAGGCCTTGGTTGATGATATTTTATCAAAAAGATTAACCGAGGTAACCTCACGTGTGATCCATACTGATGCGGATCCGTCACCCTACAAAATGGGAAAGTTGGACAAGCTGGAGATAAAGTTGGAAGGAACGTCCAACTACTTGAAATGGTCACGGTAGGCAATACGGACGCTGAAGGGACGAGGCTTGGTTGGCTACGTCAATGGCCAAACCAAGGTGTCAGATGATCCCTCCTCAAAGGAGTTTGCTATTTGGGAAATTGTCAACAATATTGTGGCTGGATGGTTGACAGCCTCCTTGACCGACCAGGTGTCGAACAATGTAGAGGCGATGGAGGCTGCTGCTGATATATGGCGGACTTTGAAGGATATGTACTCCGGCTCAGGCAATCCTATGTGTGTCTTCTAACTGCAGGATGAACTTGATAGGGTGGCCCGGGACGACCGTACCATCTCTGAGTATGCAGCACTGTTGAAGAAGTACTGGTCTGATCTAGATCACTATGATCCTCTTGGGATGGAAGATGCACAAGTCGAACCAGCATTTGCAAAATATTTCCAAAAGTTCTTGGATTATATTTTGCGACAACGGATGATGAAGTTCTTGAAGGGTCTTAACCCTGTATTTGAGCATAGAAGGAATGTACTCCTAGCACTGTCCATGCTTCCAACCTTAGAAGAAGCCATAGCCGCCATGGCACAAGAAGAGGCTCGATAGAAGTTGATGCCCAACAAGGGCTATTTTCAGGGGGAGCAAGTCGTTGTTGACAAGTCTGCCCTTGCCGCCTACAATCAGCCTCCCTCTGTGGCCGATGTTTACCACAACTGTGGTGACTCCGAGCATTACATCAAATTTTGTCCAAAACCCCTGCAAAGTCAGTTGAGTGGTCGTGGACGGGGCCGCGGAGGACGTCGAGGTGGTAGAGGCGGTTATGCTGGTAGAAGGAAAAATTATTCTAAAGACACAAAGCTAATCTGGCGAAGGAAGGGAGAGAAAATCACCTGGCTGAGTTAACCCTTCTTGAGAAGGAGTTCCTCGCGAGGTTCCGTAGCACGAAGCTGGGTTCGGACGACAGTCATGGGACGTCATCTAGCTCGGGGGATCACATCACTTGCTTTGCCCAAACCAGCACAGGTATTTCTGCGCGTGCTCTTGCAGCAGTTGTCCACCAACCAGGTTGGATTATGGACTCTAGGGCATCTCGCCATGTCACGGGGTCCCGCGGTGAGTTCTAGTACTATACTCACCTACCGACGCTGGAGAGCATTCAGACTGCTGATGGTAACTCCAGCCCTGTCATGGGTAAAGGCTCTGTCGTATGCACCCTTTCTCTCACTCTCACCAATGTCTTACATGCTTCGTCTTTTCCTGTCAATCTTTTTTTCTATTAGTGCCATTATTCTTGATCTTAACTGTACTGTTTTATTTGACATTCCTACGGTGACTTTTCAGGAGAAGGGGATAGGACGACGACTAGGGACTGGCACATGACATAAGGGGCTGTGGTACTTGGACAGGACTGGACTGGACAAAGTACTGGCATCTCTGGTCACAGACACACCACCGGAAGATTCACGGCGCAGTATAGAAGATGAATTGCTACTCCACCACCAGCGTGTCAGTCATTCTTCTTTTAAAATTATTAGTCGAATGTATCCGTCCTTATACCAAAGGGCTAATAAAGAGAAGTTATTTTGGCATGCATGTGAGTTGGATAAACATACCAGAAGCACGTATGTGAGTTCAGGAAGTAGAAGTTCAGCTGCATTTGATATGATACATTCGGACGTATGGGGCCCTTGTCCTACAACCGATATTAACGGTTTTCGATGGTTCGTCACTTTTTACTACAACAAAAAAACCTTTTAATGACGCTCGACAGGGAGTTTTAATGACGGCTGATACATAAGCGTTATCAAGTTGAAAAATACCTTTTTTTTATGACGGTTTGGACTAATTTTGGCCTTTTTATAACATTTATAAAACAAACCGTCATTAATACTTTAGAGCGGTGGCAAACTTGTAATTTTTTCACTGTATAAAAGCTAAATGGGAGAGAGAAAATTCATTTCTCATCCATTTTCTAAGGAGCAGCATCTCTCCAAACCTCTTCTCCTCCAATTTCCTCAAGAGTTAGGTTAGGGTTTCTGATCCATGGGTTGCTTCTCCTTCTTCCGGTTTCGAGAGAGCTAGGGTTTTCGGCGGAGCTCGGAAGGAGCCATGGGTTGCTTCTCCTTCTTCCGGCCCCGGCAGAAGGAGATTGGGAGCAACCGGATCGAGGACAGCTCCATCGTGCGGTGCATTTCGTCTTTCGGTACTCGTTTTGCCCTAAAGTTTACATCTTTTTTCTTTTTTCGACTTCTGTTGAAATTTATGGGCTTTTTTTTGTGTGTGGGGGGCAGAGCAGAGGAGGAAGCCGCCGCTGCCTGTCCACTGCGAAACCAATAACTGCGCCCAGAGCTTCTCCTTCCGCAACCTGGCGGTCGCCACCATGAACTTCAAGGAGGCCAATCTGATCGGCAAGGGCGGGTTCGGGAGGGTTTACAAGAGCCAACTCCAGTCGGGACAGGCAAATTATGATCCGATCCTGTTCAAAATTTGTTCGAGCGATTCATTTCGATTTCCGATTGTAAAATCGTCCATTTCCAGGTCGTGGCGGTCAAGCATTTGAACAGGGAAGGGGTCCAGGGGAGCAAGGAGTTCCTGGTGGAGACCCTGATGCTGATCATGCTGCGCCATCCCAACCTCGTAAATCTGCACGGGTACTGCGTCGAGGGGGACGAGAGGCTCCTGGTTTACGAGTACATGCCGCAGGGAAGCGTGGAGGATCATTTGTTTGGTAAAATACTGAAACTCGTTATGTTTAGTACTGATTCTGCCATTAGTTGTGTACACATTGCAATTTTCTTTTGTTCCCATGAAGCATGTTCATGATAATGGGCCTTGTTTCTTGGTGGGGAGATTAACTGCCAAAGTGCTGAGGGGCAGATTCAGGTTCCATCCCTGAATAACTATTCACTTTTTTATACCAGTCGGCAGTGTTTCCTTGTCATTTTTACATTACAAGATTTCACTATGAGCAACTCAAAGATTGTAGAAAGGCAGTATACAGGTCACTATTTCAAGTGCACTTTACGATATTTTTTTTAGCTTAAAACATAAACGAAAATTTCCTAACTTGGAGTTTGGGCAAGGCGCAACTGGTTTAGAAACAGTTTTTTGTTTAATGATTAGCTTCGTTGGCTTGGATCTGATGGGCTCAAACCCAAATTGGGTCTAAAATTGTTCTTCAACCTAATCAGATGGTTTAGTATAAAGCCAACTGATCAGAGTAAAAAGTTAAGAACCGTCCATCAGCTTGGACAGAAGACAATTTTAGTGCTATTTATTTCCTATCTATTGCCTGTGTCATGGATTTTTTGTCCTGTTGATTGACAAAAGTGAATATTTAGACATAAGAGTCGATACAAATTTGATGCAAATTTTTTGTTTTTCTTTAAAGTGGCTTACTATACAGTCTATACTAACTATGCACGAGTGTGCATCAGAATGCATTCAGTCGATTTAAACCACAACCAAGAGATGGTTTGAAATGACTGGTTTTCCAAGAGTATATCAACTTGGATGGTTTACTTAAGAATGGTGAGACATCCCCAACTGGACCACTTAACTAAGACACATATGGTTATTATCTAATGGCTAGATTCTGTATAATACTAGTCCTGTGATACTTTAGTTTCTATGTTTCTTATATTACAAACAGTTCTTGCTCTAGGTTCAATTTCTGTGTCTCATTTCTTTGTGAATATGATTCAGGATTTGGTTAATATTGGAACACAGGATTTGGTTGAAGGGAGAGTAAGTATAAGAATTTTGACATTTATTCTTTTTGTAGTGCAGTCTTGCTATGGCATTCTTGAATTATTCCAGGTGTCTGCTCTGTTTGCAATTATTCTCGGGTTTGTTTTGATATACTTTTCTATGTGAAATACACATTTCTATCTATTTATAAAATAAATTGTTTTGTTATGATTGGTTTAGCTTCAAACTAGTTCATTTTGTGCACCTTTATGCTTCAAAACAACATTCTCTTGGTATAATGATCTAAGACAATATCTGATTGCGTAGCGGCTCTAATTGGGGCATATTATGTTGGTGGCGGATTAACTGCTGCTCTTGCTGTATTGAAATGGTTAGGCATTGATACTGAACTTGAGTCTGAAATGGTTGGGAAAGCAATGACCACCTCTATGTCATTTTGGAGTTGTGTTCCCAGATCTGATGACATGGAAATTCTGGAAAAGAAATTACGCTATGAGTTTGCTATTAAACGCCTTTTATTGGAGGCAATAACTCATGCTTCTGAAATTGGAACTAGCTACTGCTACCAAGTAAGCAAGTTTGGATGTTTTTTTCTAGTTGATACTAGATACTGATATATTTATCATTTTTTGTTTGACACTCAAAATTACTTTTCATATTTATAATCATGCATTTGACTTCTTTTTCTTTATTTTTTCAAAACCAGAGGCTTGAATTTCTTGGTGATGCAGTACTAGACCTACTTATCACTTGGCTACTTCTTTAACACAAAGTGTATGATGGAGGGAGACATTTTTCAGGGTTTTGCTACGTGATGCCGACAGTTTTGATGTGCTCAAAGTTGAAGCCAATGTACTAATAGTTTTGAGGGTCTACTTACCAGTAGTAGTTGTAAATATATGTATTTGGATGTCTTATTTTGAAAAAATGTAATGAAGATGGTGATATATGTTATGTATATATTTGTAAGTGGATTAAATGGTACTCTATAACATTTAGATGTTTTCTTGTGAATATGGTTCAAAATGAATGTTTTGAAATTGAATTGAGCAACATTGAGCATTGATCTATAATTTTTTGGAAAGTAATACATAAATGTACAGAATTGAGCGTTATAAATGTGCTGAATTGAGTCTATACAGATTATCTATTCATAACGCTTTCAAACTATGCTGAAAATAAGTGTAGCAGAAACTCATCATATTCATGACGGTTATTTTATGACGCTTTTAAAAAATATTTATAACATCCGTTTTTATGACGGTTGCTGTGGAAAAAAAAGCGTCATGGTACGTCATTAATGACGCTTTTTAGCCGTCATTAAAAGGGTTTTTTGTTGTAGTGTTTATTGATTGTTATACTCGCGTGACATGGGTCTACCTTATGAAGAATAAAAGTGATGTCTTTGAGGCGTTTCTGGACTTTCATCACCGGGTAGAAACATATATGACACTAAAATTAAGTGCTTACGGTCTGACAATGGGACGGAGTATACAAATAAGAAGGTTGCTGAGTATTTATCTACTCATGGAATACTACACCAAACTTCATGTGCCTATACACCGGCACAAAATAGTCTGGCCAAACGGAAGAACAGACACCTGCTGGAGGTCGCACGGACGATGATGGTGGCTATGAATGTCCCGAAACACTTATGGAGGCAGGCGGTGTTAAGGGCTTCTTATCTCATTAACAGAATGCCATCTCAGGTATTAGATTGGAAGACACCGTTGGAGATGCTTACCGGTGCAACCACGTACACTGTTCCACCGAAAGTATTTGGGTGTGTATGTTTTGTCCAATATAATAGGCCAGGAGTTGGCAAACTGGATCCTAGAGTGGTTAAATGTGTCTTTATCGGGTACACGGCAACTCAGAAGGGATACCATGTTGGAGCCCAGTTAAGCGAAAGATGTTTGTAAGCATGGACATTATATTCAGAGAACTGGAACCATATTATGGTTTGGATGACGGTTCAGTATTTGGTGACACACCTAACACAGAGGGTGCTAGATGTGAGGGGGAGAAAATAAGCCCATCTGTGGTAGTCGAATCGGTCCCATACCCGGTCGTGGAAAACTGGACGAAAGGGGAAGAAAGCAGTGACTCCGATATAGAAGATGAAGAAGATACATATGTTAAACAGGGGGAGCAGCAGATAATGGAAAAGGAGCTCCAAGACTACAGAAGGAGACAGTAGAAGTCCAGTACTGTGCCTGTACCGTACCCTATGCCTACTGTACCAAGTCCCTCGTCTACTCCTGCTCCAACTCTTGAAGATGTTTCCCCTGTACTGAATCAATCTGATTCTGATGCGGATCTCTCTGACTCTGATGGTATGATCTCTCTACCACCTATTGCTCTCTTAAGGAGATCTTCTCGCATCAATGCAGGTAAGGCTCATAGTCATTTTGATGATTATGAACATGATATTGCCAACTACCTGTCTTATTCTAACATTTCTTCAAATTATCAAGCCTTCATTGCATCATTAGACTCTACTTCGTTGCCAAAATGTTGGCAGGAAGCAAAGAAAGATCCAAGGTGGAAAGCTGCAATGATGGAAGAACTTGGGGTACTGGAGAAAAATAAGACGTGGGAGCTGGTTCCATTACCCAAAGGAAAAAAAACTGTGGGATGCAAATGGGTGTACACAGTAAAAGAGACGTCAGAAGGAAAAGTGGAACGATACAAGGCAAGATTGGTTGCAAAAGGATACACACAATCATATGGCATCGACTATGATGAGACGTTTTGTGATGCCCCGCTCCCGTAGGAGCGATCGTCCTTGCTAAGGCATGATGCCGTACGAGCCTAGATTGCGCTCGTACAAGACGGTTTCCATAACGGCCGATTTCAGCGGCTGTGACGGGGTCGTCGCAGAGAAGTCCCAAGCAGAGACATTGAATAATAGCAGCAGAATTTGAAACAAAATACAAGTCATTACAAAATACTCTTTTATTGATATTGAAACAAAGGTTACAATGGGGGGCAAGGCCAAGATTACAAGTCTCTCAAGCTCACTCAAGCTCACATTACAAGTCACTCAGCTCTCTCTTATCTCTCGATACATGTCTTGAGCCAGCGGATGCTTTGGAAGGCGACGTCCATACATTATGTCCCATATAAGTCTTGACTCCATGCGGCCGCACGCTTCGAATCGCCAAGGAACTCCGTGCTTCGACGCATCCAAGCGATCTCCGTGCCACGAGCTTCTACCTGTGCCTGCATATGTAAACTATGTGGGTGTCAGTACTCAACTGTACTGGTGGAATGAGCTCCTCGCCCACCCATACAAAATTAACACGTTTGATTTACTTTTGTGCAACATAGTCCCCTTTATGATTGTCTTTCTACTTTTACCTTAGGATCAGTTTTAGGACATACGCCTCGGCCTATTTCGTGTCTCTAGACCATCTCATGCTTGCGACAATGGTGTTAACTCATACTTTGCCTTTAGACCCTTCTCGTGCCAACAACGTTAACCTATCAAGTCGTGTTTGCCATACGGCCCAAATCAGAGACGCAACTATATGATAGACTCTATTTTCGTGTGACCGTGCTACAAACCCTTGCTGAGGCCGTACCTCGCGACTCAATGAGACTTAACCATATCGTCGCCTTGCGGCCCTTGCTCTTTTGACCGCCAACTGACCCAATCAAGACTAATAAACTTGTGTCGATCAACTTTGCATTGCGACGTTTCCTGACTTAAACTCCAGACAATTCAGATCCAACAAATGCAACTTATATGCCAAGAATTATGACTCGATGCCACACCCCTGTGTCAAGCATGTCGCCTATGTTGAAGCCACATCTTAGGCCCCAAGTATCATGTTCTAACTTGTATACACCTTCGACTAAACTCAATTCCAAAGGCATACGCACGGATGGCCACCATTTTGCCGACATCTATATGAACACGGGTCACTGGCAGAACAAGCCATCCTGGACTCATAGCTGGCGTATAGGATGGTCCGGTCAAAGCAAGTAGCGAGCCCCAATGACAGTCCACCGAATACCTGTTGCCTCTACCTGGCACAGCTATCCCTGTTTCCTCTAGGCCGGATCGGTCCTGTGGCCCCATGTTGTCGATCTGAGGAAACCCTTTCTTTCTTGTACAAGTTGTCCATGACCATGCAAGAGACTCAAACTGACGTCTCACACAGTCATTCCTCTTCCAATGTTACCATCTCTTTCAAAACCAAGTTCAAGACTTCTATCCTTGAGACCCCTCGACGACCCATGGTCGCGAGCATTCTTTCCTTGAGACCCCTCGACGACCCACGGTCGCGAGCATTCTTTCCTTGTTACCCAATCATTTGGTTTAACTCATGAACGCCTATTTGATAGTCCTTTCTCAAAACTCACCTTGAATCAATTGTGGTCCTTGCCTTAAACACTAAGTCCGTGCATCGTGCCTTAAGCCAATCGTGCTCTATGCGACACTCCTGTCCAAGTTGACGGGCCTTGAGATCGTGGGACTACTTAATTTTGACAAACCGCGAAAGAGCGGAATGGTACTTGTAATGTCTTAGGTCGACCGGCATAACTTTACCTAACTTAACTTCGTAACAACTTAACGAGCAAAGGCTGCGTCAAGCTTTGCCTTAATAGATCGTGCCGTGCACGCATTCGACTTGAACGACCAAGTCACTCGGGTGCCTAGACTTAGGTCACAAGCCGTTCAACGCAACTTAACTCATGGGCAAGCCAAGGCTATGTCAAGCCTTGGACGATGGGACCGTGCATGCTTTATGAAGCATTCATGCGGGCGACGCCTATGACTTAGGCTACGATCATAACTTTGCCTACTCAACCAACTTTCCTTCTTCCAGGCCACGGGACGAAGGATCGAGTGTCATTTTCAAAGCACGCCGTGCACCAACTCTAAGCCGACCGTTGGACCTTTCCATATTCTAACTCAATTTGACCCGTCAGAATTATTCCCTTTAGCTATGTAAATTCATCTCTTTTTATTATTAAGCCTACTTGTGCAAGTTGAAAACATGCGATTTATTATGTGAAGGCAAAGATGAGGCGAGTTCACCGAAACTATCCCACCTGAGCGATGAGTTGCCTCGACCGAGCGAGCCTTCGAGCAGCCGTTGCAAGGCTAAGTCTGAACGCCATCGGCGTTCCTATTCCTCCGATTGACTGAGCGGGACGGGGTACTACATCATACACCACTCAGAAAAAGTTTCGTCCTCGAAACTAACTGAGTACACTTACTTATCGACTTATCACTTATTCAACATCCTACGTTTCTGGCACACACTACTCCTATGCGTTCCCTCAATCCGAGCCACGCTCGTGCTTATCGCCAACTTAGTCGTAAAGCACACCAACCGATCAACCAACATTCAAACTCATCTCAATTCAATGATCGTATTACCATCAACATTTCTTCGAAACTCACGATCTCAAAATCCTCGACACTTTCCCGTTCCTCAAGTCTTACTTGATTTAACGTATCACTTAGTTGGATCGTGCACATATTCCAGGCGTCCCCAAAATATATGCATTTCAACCAAGACTCGTGATAGAGAATCCGCCAATCACCACTCGAGTCGGATCGCACATATTCAAGCGTCCTTGAATACATGAATGTCAACCGAGACTCACGAGTGGTGCCTCCATAATTTCTATCGCTTCACATCGGAACGTCTGCCTAACCGCTAGGCTATGTCTTTTCGTCAGTACTAGAATCATAGTTCCCAAACAACGATATCAACACTGACCCCATTCTAAGGTCAAACCAAATCGATGGTACGGGGTTTTCTACCCAAGCTCGCATCACTCCGATTTCTAAACATCGAGCATAGATTCCCTACGCACATCCCAATAATCGTTACACGGGGTCCAAGTCGTTCAGTAAATCTATCCTACGATGACTCACGTTTCAACCAATCCCACGTCATATAAATATCGTTCGTTCATCAAGTCGTTTCGCATAGTCTATCTCTTTGAACACGTTCGACGTAATCCGCCTATCAATCCTTCCAAGTCAAGCACGCTACGACATAATTCATCGCTAAACCATAATTCATATTCCATACTCCCTAAGTCATTTATCACAATTTACGAAATCAATCACAAGGTCATCTGACTTAACAATATGTTGCGTCCCGATCTCACGCGAGTCAAATTTTCCACGGTGGGCATGAATCACCATGTACGCTCCTGCGGGATAATCGTCCTCATCGGGACGTAACTCTTGTTCGAGTCTAGACTAATTCATTCTCGATACGCGGATTGGACCTACTCAATCTTCAAGTCTACTCAATCATCAATCGCAAGTCCAAACATCCTCAAATTTTTCTTTCGCATCAAACCAACAAGGCGAGACAATCAAAGTTGCCGCATCCTGATTTTTTGAGTTCGATCATTCCCGCGACATGAATCACCATGTCAGCGCTCACGCGAAATGATCGCCCCCAAATCCGACGTAACGTATGTGCGAGGCTAGAGTTGCGCTCGCGCAAGACAAGAATATCGATGCTGTGGTTATCCGTATAACCCTCAAGATACAATTATTTTCATCCAACATTCATCTCAATCAAAATCCTAAGTATAACACCCAACCGAACAATAACATTTGCACGATCGTTATTCGCCGAGTCAGAGTACCCCCAAGTTATCGCATATCGATCTTTGATACGCCTCAATACCATCGACGATGTGCGTAACCTGACAATCTTCCTTTGCAACCAATTTCGAGTGACACGAATGATGCTATCGTCCAACTGGATAATCTCCTCGACATTTAATTCAAGTTCGATCATTATCCCTCGAATCATTCACAACATCAAATTCTTCAAACCCAAATTCGCGTATTCGTACATTCCATTTATCTTAAGTCATCGACCAACGTATTTTCTCAATTCGCATCATTCCTTGCTAACTCAAACCATCGAACAACATTCAATCCAATCCTTTGTGTTATTTCAGTAACTTCAAATCAAACCTTTCATGCACGCTATCTACCTGTCATGCTAACTTTTCGTATACGATCCGTATCAATTTCTTCGATCAAGTCATCCATTCGTACACCCTAACTTTTCCTCGATTCGATTTCGTCTACTCAAATCATTTTTGTGTTTCATTACTTCGCACAATCCTCAATCCCGTGTACGTTCTGTGCACGTCTTTTCTAATTTGTTCGAATCCACTTATCAAACTTCAGGACAACGACTCACTCAATCGCACTCTATCTAAGGCTTTACATATGTGCGACGTTTGCTAATAGACTCACCTACACCCGTATCCTCAATCGATCGATCGACATTCCTGAGGCTATCTTATACACTACTCAGGGATGAAGTCATTCAACAAATCCTCAAAACTATCATTTGAGTCAAAATCGCTTCTTCAAATCTTCCATTCGAACCATTTCTCAATTTCCAAGCACGCTCATCTATATCGCACCGACGTTATCGTCGCTCGATAGCACCCCTACCGATAGTCATCTCACTTTACTCAATCGAGTTCAACTCATTCTTGCTCGACACTATTTAATTTCCGTACTCGACTTTTCTAAGGTCGACGCAACTTTTGGTGTATATGTCCACCCCGACTTAGCCAACCGTGCTTACGCAAACCATCTTTTTGTTTTATCAAAAACTGTTCTCCTATATTTTTTAAATTATTTAGACTTATTGTATGGACATCCCGTGGGACATTTGAGAGAGAGCGCACCAACGATTTCAACTTTGCGGAAGCACAATTGAGAATTTGCGGAAACAACAAAGTTAAAGAATTCAATCGAAGTCCAAGGACGAAAAGCCGTGCTCTGATACCATTATGTCACGCCCCGCTCCCGTAGGAGCGATCGTCCTCGCTAAGACGTGATGTTGCACAAGCCTAGGTTGCGCTTGTGCGAGGCGGTTTCCATAACGGCCGATTTCAGCGGCTGCGATGGGGTCGTCGCAGAGAAGTCCCAAGCAGAGACATTAAATAATAGCAGCAGAATTTGAAACAAAACACAAGTCATTACAAAATACTCTTTTATTGATATTGAAACAAAGGTTACAATGGGGCACAAGGCCAAGATTACAAGTCTCTCAAGCTCACATTAGAAGTCACTCAGCTCTCTCTCATCTCTCGATACATGTCTTGAGCCAGCGGATGCTTTGGAAGGCGACGTCCATACATTATGTCCCGTATAAGTCTTGACTCCATGCGGCCGCAAGCTTCGAATCGCCAAGGAACTCCGTGCCTCGACGCATCCAAGCGAGCTCCGCGCCACGAGCTTCTACCTGTGCCTGCACATGTAAACTATGTAGGTATCAGTACTCAACTGTACTGGTGGAATGAGCTCCTCGTCCACCCATACAAAACCAACACGTTTGATTTACTTTTGTGCAACGTAGTCCCCTTTATGATTGTCTTTCTACTCTTGCCTTAGGATCAGTTTTAGGACAGACGCCTTGGCCTATTTCGTGTCTCTAGACCATCCCGTGCTTGCGACAACGGTTGTAGTGCCCCGCTCCACGAAGGCACTAGATAGACAGAAAGATCGGATTGCTGGCTTTGCAACAGAAAACGATTAATCTGGGTGAGTGGACGAAGTCTCATTTGCTGATTCGCTTACGCCCAATAAGAATCTGAGTTTTTGATTGAATACTTTTGTTAATAACAAGATGGTAAATCATCGAGTATGCTTTAAGAGAAATCACATGTTGCCTTGCTAAGAAATGAACATTGTCTTGATTAAGAGAACCTTGTCATGCTAATCACAAGATGGTAACATTTGTATATGCTTATAAGAGATTTTCACATGTGCCATGCTAAGAACAAGAAAAGAGTTAACCTGTATGCTAAAAAGAATTGTTGCATGCTAATAAGAAACGAACAGATACCTGTATGCTAAAAGTAGAGATGTTGCCTTTAATCAAAAGAACTGTTGTCATGCTAAAAACAAAGAGAAAAGATTGCTTGTACGTCCCGAACATGTATGCTTTCAAGGTAGAATGCCATGTTATATCTGCATAGAATTGTTATTATATTCCAGAGTTATAATTGCTTGTCACTCAAAATTTTCTAAATGTCAAACATGTACTGACGGACTTATATAATTATAAAGAGATAAAACATCTAGGAGCTTCGGCTCTGTATCAAAGAAAAGAGAATCACACAGAGGGCATCTATGTGAAAATGGGTGTCGGTATGTCTATCACACAGAGGGCATCCATGTGAAAATGGGTGTCAGTGTGTCTATCACACAGAGGGCATCCACGTGAAAATGGGTGTCGGTATGTCTATCGTAGAGGGCATCCATGTGAAAATGGGTGTCGTTATGTTTATCGCAGAGGGCCCCATGTGAAAATGGGTGCCGGTATGTTATCTGGGGGCTTCGGCTCTGTTATCTGGAAGCTCGACTCTGTTATCTGACGAACTTAAATGAATAATTGTCAAAAGATCAAATATGCCTCAAGAGTTTGGATCATATAGAAAAATGTTGGTTTTATCATGTTTATGCTAATCCTTGTCGTGTGCAGGGATGGACGGTCGGCTATGGTAAGAATCACGTAAAAGTGATACATATATACTGCTTAAGTCTTTGACATGAATTGCTTGCAGAGATTTATCTATGCCATGAAATGCTATGTTCTACTAAAGAAAAGATAATGTATCATGCTTGTCATTGACCCTAACAGTTGCTCGAACAAAAGAAATGATATGCTCATGAAACACGCTGCGCACTGCACAAATGGATACTCATCGTGCTTGAATTGATTAGTCCCTTGTATGCTTGAGATGAAATGAAATAAAATGTTGGCTTTTCAAAGATATGTTTTCAAAAGAATGTAAACTGACTCTGTATGCATGAAATTTACATAGGTAAAAAGTAGCAAGATCACATCACAAGAAACGTTTTCTCACTAAATGAACAGTGATCGTTTCAGACAAATGTAGCTCTTTGTTCACAATTACCAGTATGCTGATATACTGACCCACCATCAGTCTGCATGCAGGTGCTGTGAGCCCTTGACCCGAAATTCCCAATTATTTTTTTATTATTAAATATTGATAATCAATGCTTAGATTTATTTTGGTAACTAATGTGTATATTTGTGATAGACATATTAATCAATATAGATAGGTAATATATATATATATATATAGATTGTTGTTCAATTATTAAATAGAGAAGCAGCAGGGGGAGGTTTTGCAAATTTTAGTTTAAAGAATGGATTGCAATTAATGCAATTTAAGTATTAACTTGAAATCCTGGTAAAACCGAACCAGTGCAAGCCCCAAACCACCAGGGGCCTCAATGCAAAATGTGCTAATTCAAATCCCATTGGTATACACAGAAATTTAAAACCCTGCGTTCAAATTTCCCCAACTGCCAAACACAGAGCACTTGTAGATAGGATCAAATCCTCCTCCCCTCTATCTCGACAAGATTTAATTGTCCTGTGTATATATATGTGGGTTAAGCATAGCCTCTCCTCTAAAACCCTAAAACCCCTGGCCGAGCCTTTCCAGCCTTTCCTTTCGAAGTCGAAGCAACCTCCTGCAAGATCGAAGCTATCGGTAGGTAATCCTCTTTCCTATATGCAATCATGTCTTTGCTTCCCTTAATTAATTGGTTGTGTCATGCGTAGAATAGAGGTATTGGTGTTTGAGAATATGCCTAAGAGAACCTAGGCAGGAAGAATGCATTTTTGTATTGTCTCGAGTACAAGGTTACCAAACTGTAACAAGAATGATGAACCAAGGAGCAGAAGTACCCATAACAAGAATGTGTCATGCCCAATGAGTAGGTGTGCGTATAGTTTAGGGTGTTCAGGTAACAGGTGTCAAGTATAAAGTCTACCATATAGGTTGTATAAATCGTGAGCCTTACTGTGGCTTTGCTTTGCAAGCCCCAACAGCAGCAGTTGCATTAATGCATTGCAATTGCATTTGCAGTAGCCATTAGCAGCAACAGACAAGGCAATGGTAGCAGGGGAAGCCTTAGGAACAGGAATTTAGGCCCAGTTTGGGCATGATCCAGGCTCTGGTTACCCTGTGTACAACAGAGCATGTTAGTATCACAACTTGGGTCCAGTTTAACCAAGGCAGTACCCATGTGCAACTTGGTCCCTTTTGTTATTCGGTCGATTAAGCTGTGGCATAAAATATATCACTGTTTGTGCAGCCTTTGGACTCATTTGAGTGTTTATTGGTTCTGATACAGAGTGACTAATTAAACCAACTGAACTCTAAATGTATTGGCATGAAGGTTGTGGCTAGGCAAATGGGATTGGTGTCCATAATTTGCTCCAATGGCAACGGCTACCTGAACTCCCCTAAAATACAACACCAATACTAACTTTGTGTCGACCATTATATGGTAGAGTAACCAGTAACATTTGAGTTCCTAACAATATCATGCCGAAGGGAAGGGTTGTCCAGTTGCGTGAACTAATTGAAGCAGTAGAGGGTATCCAAGGGAGTACACTTGGCAGCTTTTGTTAGCTAAGTTCCTCATGTTATTTGGACCTTCCATATTCTAGCCTTATGCATTTATAGGTCACCTCATTGCCGAAGGTAAATCTCTGAGAATGTCTAATATCTAGGACTTAAGCATATCAGGAAACTTATGTGGTTTTGTCAGAATTGGATGTGATTGTAAACCTTCATACTGCTGTTAGCTTCTGAATATCATGCTGGGATAGAAAATTATTTTACATGCCAGTATTATCCCCTTTGTATTGAACCTGTTGAGTGTCCTGCATTATAGGTTTAGTCCCTCCTTGTGTTTGAAACCTTCCATTTCATTATCTGAGATGTTCAGCCCTGGAGTTCACAGTAAGGTGAGGGTTGGACAGGGTATCTGTAGTATTGTAGTGATGGCTGGAAAGGGGTTCCAGGAAATCACCAATATGCAGCAATGGCTGCTATATAAGAAAGTGGTTTACCTATAGGGGAACAGGGCATAGAGGAAAAATCTATAGGATACAGTTATGTGTCTTGACAAGGAGTCAGGTTTGAGATCCTAAGGCAACAGAGTTACCTACCACATGTTCTAGGAAGTAATTAAAAGTAGTCATATGCATCAGTATCAATCCGATGGAAGTGGGGATTTCATGTGTTAACTGGTCATGGGAGAGATGCACGTGAAAGAACATGTCAGTAGGATACATACCTGCGTATGCATAGAAGAATACATAGTAGCAGGTTGTGTGTAATAGAGGCAAGGTTGCACCAGTATATCAAACAGGTTATTGCATATGATGCATCCTGTATCCGTAGGAAGGGTTAGATATGTGTTGATAGGGATACCAATAGTAATTACAGGTGTATATGTACGTGTGAGATATGTTCCAAGAGCAAGTTGGGAGAAATTGTAGCAGGATGCCATTTCTAATTGGGGCATCAGTCTAAGATTGTAGGTTGTAAAGGCCTACTCTGAATTGTGGTTTACCTTATTGTACAGCTCGCATATTCTCTAAAAATCGTTGATTCTGATTTGTGAAACTCTGAACAGTAATAGGTAATGTTCTTCTTGTGTGTCTGTTGAACATGTCGTGGTATTCTTGGAGCTCGCAGTGTGTGTGTCCTGTGGCCACGAATTGGCCTGTGTCTTGACATAGGTGAAATGCTACCTCTGTGACTTGATTAAGAAAGAGACACCCTAAATAAGTTCAGATTTAATATTCACTCACAGTGCTTCTTTGAGGTTAAGCAAGTTCGTATGTCATGGTTCTAACTAAATTTTCATCACATCTTTTGGTCCCGGTCGTGGTAACAAGTTGTAAGTGTGGGTAGGTGCAAAGACTTACTTAACACAAGTACAATATCGTGAAGGCCACGAAGTGGCTTCAGCTCTGCTAGTTGCACTATAATTTACACCCCCAGGTTTGGTTATATTTGTTTTATGAAATCCTAAACCTGTGAGCTTTTGTGAGTTAGCGGTTAGAAGCAATGGCTCACCCACATCTAAGGTTGAAAAATAGAAGAAAGAGGTTCAGTAAGAAGGGTTTTCTCTGTACCTCTGGGAAGCACAGGAACATGCAGCGTCTACATGAGCAATGCAATGAACTCAAGTGTAGCTTATCTGGGTGTGCCTTAGATAGAGGTATGGATGTGTATACTATATCAGAACAGCAAGTATAGGGTATCAAACCTGGAAGGAGTGAGGGCATTGACTGGGCATTTCAATGCACCTATCAGTTAAACACTTGGATATATATTGGCAAAGCAGATAGCAAGAGTGATCTAGTTTCAGTCAATGTATGAGGGAGTGTAATAGAACTTGTAGGGCTGAATGTAGGGAATTGTGTGATATGGGCATAGACATAGGTAGAACAACCTTGTATTTGTGTATGATAAATAATAGCAGCTATAAAGTGGGTATGCATGTGCATTTGAGGGTGAAGGGTCCCTGCCCAGAGGGTGCAGTGAGTGTAGGTAGTAGGGGTTAGCAGGAATAAGAGGCAGGGCATTTGGTTCCTGTCAGCATTAGGAAAGGACCCAGCCTTGAAGAGAAACTAAACCAAATAGAATAGGATTAAACCTAGAAACCTAATTAGATAAAGTTTATTTTGTACTCTCAAATTGTATCTTGATTCTATTAATTCATAAAACAGGTTATTGGGCCTTGACTCAGCATTTTGACCCGTGCCAGCAGCTCAGGACCAAAGGCAAGTATACCTTGCCTTTCTTTACAGTTTTATTTACATGTTTCTCTGCTTCATTATTCAGTTGACCGCTGACATGTGCTTTGCCATTGCCCTCAGTTAGCCTTGTAGCTTTATTGGACATGTTTTTCTCTTGTATTGGTTTGCGTTGTATCGTAGGACGATCACGTTATAGATTGAACTGCTATTTTTCTTATTTTGTTGTTTCCAACCTGCGAGTCCACACACGGGGCGAGGGTTGTCCTTTGCACCTGCGAGTCCACATACGGGACGAGGGTTGTCCTTTGCACCTGCGAGTCCACATACGGGGCGAGGGTGACTTGTCTCGAAACTAACCTGCGAGTCCATAATCGGGGCGAGGGTTGGTATTGCCTTGATTTTTCTCGTTTACTTGTTTCAGCATTTCATTTATACGTAGCTGTTCCTATATTCGTGTCTCGCGCTTGTTTAGTTTTTCTTGCTTATATCTTGGATTTCTTTCATGCACGTTAAACTGTTAGATAGGCTTGTATATTATGTATCTTGCTAGTCCTCTGAGGACCTGATGATCTCTTCAGGTTTAGCCGAGTATTGAGCCAGGTGCACGCGAGCAGGATTGAGCCAGCATTGGACCAGTACCACTGCAGACGAGGGTACTTTGATGATTAGCAGTTTTGACTCGATTATTTCCATTTCCATGTATTCTTTTATTCCGTCTACTGGTAGTGGATTTGTGTCCACCGGACGTGACTTGGATTCATGATGAGCTGGATACTCTATTTTTATATTATCATACATTATTTAGTTTCATTGTGTTAGTGGATTATTTTATATCTTGTGGATGAGATCTAGATTGCCTCTGTGACTTGTTTATGTACTAGACAGTGTTCTACCGCCGACACTGCGGCGTAGGCTGGACTTGGACACGTCTCGTACCCGAAAACTGGGTACGGGTCGTGACAGGTGCACTATGCAACGAGAAGGATAGTCTGAAGCGATAGCCCGAGCCTCATCCTCAGGAGCCAGAAATTAGAAGAGTTGCCAAGAGATGACATATGTTGCAAGAGTTGGTTTTGTATATAAAGGGATATAATGTATGGGAACGGGATCATTGTAATCTGTAAAGTTTTGTGAGAATGTAATATTGTATCAGAGAGAATCGAGGGCTTGTAATCTGTTCAAATAAAATCAATAAAGAGAATTGTTTCTTGTTACCATTGTGTTCAATGCTTGTATTCTGAAATATGTCCGCTGCTGCTTCAATTATCTGCGATACGTTCTGCTGCGTATTGTCAACCTTGTCGATCTTGTCTTGCTTCAGGTCTTGGACTTGTGCAAGCACAACTTAGGCTTGCACGGCATCACGCCTTAGCGCGGACGAACGGTCCCAAAGAGCCCAAAGCGAGGACGAAAGGACTCTGCGGGATCGGAGCGTGACAACGGTGTTAACTCATACTTTGCCTTTAGACCCTTCTCGTGCCAACAACGTTAACCTATCAAGTCGTGTTTGCCTTACGGCCCAAATCAGAGACGCAACCATACACGATAGACTCCATTTTCGTGTGACCGTGCTACAAACCCTTGCTGAGGCCGTGTCTCGCAACTCAGTGAGACTTAACCATATCGCCGCCTCGCGGCCCTTGCTTTTTTGATCACCAACTGACCCAATCAAGACTACTGAACTTGTGTCGACCGACTTTGCCTTGCGGCGGTTCCTGACTTAAACACCAGACAATTCAGATCCAACAAATGCAACTTATATGCCAAGACTTAGGACTCGATGCCATACCCCTGTGCCAAGCATGTCGCCTATGTTGAAGCCACATCTTAGGCCCCAAGCATCATGTTCTAACTTGTATACACCTTCGACTAGACTCAAGTCCAAAGGCATACGCGCGGATGGCCGTCATTTTGCCGACATCTATATGAACACGGGTCACTGGCAGAATAAGCCATCCTGGACTCATAGCTGGCGTATAGGATGGTCCGGTCAAAGCAAGTAGCGAGCCCCAATGACCGTCCACCGAATACCTGTTGCCTCTACCTGGTACAGCTATCCCTGTTTTCTCCTAGGCCGGATCGATCCTGTGGCCCCAGGTTGTCGATCCGAGGAAACCCTTTCTTCCTTGTACAAGTTGTCTATGACCATGCAAGTCTCGATTCAAACTGACGTCTCATACAGTCATTCCTCTTCCAATGTTACCATCTCTTTCAAAACCAAGTTCAAAACTTCTATCCTTGAGACCCCTCGACGACCCACGGTCACGAGCATTCTTTCCTTGAGATCCCTCGACGACCCATGGTCGCGAGCATTCTTTTCTTGTTACCCTATCATTTGGTTCAACTCATGAACGCCTATTTGATAGTCCTTTCTCAAAACTCACCTTGAATCAATTGTGGTACTTGCCTTAACCACTAAGTCCGTGCATGGTGTCTTAAGCCAATCGTGCTCTACGCGACACTCCTGCCCAAGTCGATGGGCCTTGAGACCGTGGGACTACTTAATTTTGACAAACCGCGAAAGAGCAGGACGGTACTTGTAATGTCTTGGGTCGACCGGCATAACTTTACCTAACTTAACTTCGTAACAACTTAACGAGCAAAGGCTGCGTCAAGCTTTGCCTTAATAGATCGTGCCGTGCACGCATTCGACTTGAACGACCAAGTCATTCGGGTGCCTAGACTTAGGTCACAAGCCGCTCAACGCAACTTAACTCATGGGCAAGCCAAGGCTATGCCAAGCCTTGGACGATGGAACCGTGCATGCTTTATGAAGCATTCATGCGGGCGACGCCTATGACTTAGGCTACGATCATAACTTCGCCTACTCAACCAACTTTCCTTCTTCCAAGCCACGGGACGAAGGATCGAGTGTCATTTTTAAAGCACGCCGTGCACCAACTCTAAGCCGACCGTTGGACCTTTCCATATTCTAACTTAATTCGACCCGTCGAAATTATTCCCTTTAGCTATGTGAATTCATCTCTTTTTATTATTAAGCCTACTTGTGCAAGTTGAAAATATGTGATTTATTATGTGAAGGCAAAGATGAGGCGAGTTCATCGAAACTACCCCACCTGAGCGATGAGTTGCCTCGACCGAGCGAGCCTTCGAGCAGTCGTTGCAAGGCTAAGTCTGAACACCATCGGCGTTCCTATTCCTCCGATTGACTGAGCGGGACGGGGCACTACACGTTTGCTCCACTAGCGAAAATGAGCACCGTAAGAACTCTGGTCTCCATTGCAGCAAACTATGGGTGGAAGCTATACCAGTTAGATGTGAAGAATGTCTTTCTCCATGGGGACCTACAAGAAGAAGTGTACATGAAACTCCCGCCAGGGTGCTACACTACAGAATCAGACGATGGGACATCGCATGGAAAAGTGTACAAACTAAAGAAGTTGCTATATGGACTCAAGCAATCTCCTCGAGCCTAGTTTGACAGATTCAGAAAGGCTGTTACAGGCATGGGATACCATCAAGCAAATGCAGATCATACGGTCTTTCTTCAGCATGCAAGAGACCACATAACTATATTTGCTGTATACGTGGATGATATAGTAATCATAGGTAATGATGAAGTCGAGATCGCTAAGCTGAAGTCAAAACTCGCAAAGGAGTTTGAGGTGAAGGATTTAGGAGCGATGAGGTACTTTTTAGGTATAGAGGTGTGTGAAGGCGAACAAGGAATTGTTCTCTCACAGAGAAAATACGCATTAGATTTGCTGAAGGAGACTGGGATGCTGGGATGCAAAGCAGCAGTCACTCCAATTGACCAGAAGTGCAAGTTGGGAGCAGAAACAGGAGAGCCAGTTGATCGTAAAAGATATCAACGACTTGTAGGGAGATTGATTTATCTGGGGTACACTCGCCCTAATATCTCATTTGCGGTGAGTGTAGTAAGTCGCTACATGCATGATCCAAGAACGGGTCATATGGATGCAGTGTTTCAGATCTTGAGATATCTGAAAGGGACGTCGGGAAAAGGGCTATGGTTCAAGAAGAATGGATGTATAGAAGTTGAGGGATACTGCGATGCAGATTGGGCGAGCTGCATAGACGATAGAAGGTCTACCACGGAATATTATGTCTTTGTAGGAGAAAACTTGGTCTCATGGAGGAGCAAGAAACAGTCAGTGGTAGCACGGTCTACAGCTGAAGCAGAATACAGAGCAATAGCTTTAGGAGTGTCGGAGTTGCTGTGGGTGAAAGCGTTGCTGACAGAGTTGAAGCTGGACAAGGGAGCACCGTTACGTCTTCTGAGCGATAGTCAAGCTGCAATAAGTATAGCTAACAATCCAGTTCAGCACGACAGAACGAAGCACATAGAGATCGATCGATTCTTCATCAAAGAGAAGCTAGAACAAGGGATACTGAAGATTGATCATGTTCACTCAGAAGAACAAGTGGCAGACTGTCTGACTAATGGTCTTAGTTCATAAAGTCTGTCGAAGCTATGTAACAAGATGTGAATGATTAATATCTATCGTCCATCTTGAGGGGGAGTGTTGAGAACTAATAAGGGACTTAGTCCCACATTGGAAAATATAGTATGAAGAGGAGCTAGACTCCCTAAAAGTAGTGAAGTAGCCAATCAATAAAATACAACAATTATTCTCTACAGAAACACATTCAAAAGTTTTTGCATGATTTATAGTTTGAGAATGGTCACTAAATTGAACTCCATTTGCTAGCAAGCGCTCATCCATGGTGCTCATGACCCCTTCAGAAATTCCATCATTGATGAATGTACGGAGCGTTAGGCCTTCCTTAAAAGCACCATTCGTAGGTCTCTTCCCAGTAAATAGCTCCATCGATCAGAAGTATTCCATACCTATAGACATCTCCATGAGTAGAAACTTTGTTGGTCATTCCACACTCTTCACTTGAACAAAACACTAACAGTTAATTAGACTTCTACAAATAGAGTAGACGACGACAACAACAACAACAACAACAACAACAAGAACAAAGCCATTATTTTCAATTTGTGTGTCTACTATTTAAATTTTCATAGAGATCCTACAATACTATGTGCCAGATGTCTTCTACCTAATGTAACTATCCTTTCTCCAGATTTGGACGAACCTTTTCAAGATAAGACATTAAGCACAACAAACAAAAACGTGTAAACACTAAAACCGATTCTTAACTTCTCCTAATAACTAGGTTGAAGACATGCAAGCAAATTAGATACACATGATACAAATATGGAATACAACACATTTGAAATTTTAAGATAACATATTTTTCGGATATATGTTATATATATATGCATGAAGATATATCTAAATACATATTTCACTCACAAGCTCCGAATAATATTTATATTTATTATATTTATGTATGTTCCTGGAAGATGCCAGGTTCCAAAAAGTTCTAAAATTTAGGATACGAGTACAATAAGGTTACATATTTTACACACTTTCTTATATCTTTAATATGTTTAGCACAATCACAACAATACAAAATGAATTTCAACCATTATTTGGGTCTCTTTGGAGCCTAGAATCGAGAGGGACATATTTGATATAAGTGTAGATCATAAAGTGTCATATCGAAAACATGTATGGTAAGGATAAGAGTTAGTCGTTTGCAAGAGTATCTATGCAACAAAGTCTAAGATGAAATAAACTGAATCAATTAATGTCTTTATATTTATTCAAAGAATAAGGACAAATAAAATGACTTTCTCAGACATGGATTGTTCTCAGAGTTATTGTTATACAGCTCCCTTAAATTCTTCTCGAAATGACATTAAATTAAATTCTAGTTTTAAGAATAAGCTAAATCTGAAGAACAATTTTCAAAAATATCATAAAAAAATAATTTATCTCAAAAAAGAAAAAAGAAATTCATCTTGATAACTGACTAACCTGGAGCAATATACCCAATAGTTCCTTTAATTCCAAAGGAGCTAGTAGAACTTGTTGTGGACGTACTGATAAATTTGGCTAGCCCAAAGTCACTAACAAGGGCAGTCATGTTATCATCAAGAAGAATATTGCTTGGCTTTAAGTCACAATGAATAATAGGAGCCTGGCCGTGGTGATGGAGATACTCCAATGCAAATGTCACATCAATTGCTATATTTATCCGTTGTATAAGCTTCAGTGTCTTCTGTCGATCATTTCCTTCCGGATACTACCAACTTTCTAAATTGTCGTTGGGCTTGAACTCGAAAATCATTGCCTTAAAGTCGTTGCCTTTGAAATCCACACTTGAACATATAGTCAGTATCTTAATATGGTTTCGGTGTCGGATATTTCTAAAAGCATCACACTCAGCAACAAAGCTCTTCAAAGCTCCCAGTTGTTGAAGGTTAAATACTTTTACTGCAATAACTTTGGCGCCAAGCTCATGATCATCTAGCATTCCTCGATATACTGAACCATAATTACCATAACCAATTAGGTTTTCATCAGAAAATCTATTTGTTGCTTTGACAAGTTCAGCATATGAGATACTTATATGTTGCTCTTTGATGGTATAGTTTTCTATATGTTTCCTTCTTGATCTTTGACATATCCAACTAGGGATGGCAATGGGGCGGGTCGGGGTCGGGGACCATACCCTCCATCCCCGTCCCCGAGTAGTGTTCGAATCCCCGTCTCCGTCCCCATCCCCGGTCGGGTTTAAATTTTTATCCCCATCTCCGTCCCCGTTTAACAATGTACTCCCCGTCCCCGTCCCCGTCCCCGTCCCCGCCCCCGCCCCACTAACACTTTTGGGATCAGATTTTTTCGTCCCCGTCTGTCGTCCCATTAATAATTTTTTCTGTATAGTATAAACTATTTCATTCCAAAAAAAATTACAAGACATGTTAATTTAATAAAAATTATATCTAGTATTAGATAGATCATGAACACATAGAAATGTGTTGCGCATATAAGTATAAATAATGGGGTCGGGGATTTACCGGGGCGGGGAGTACAATACCCATACCCGGCCCCGAACACGATCAGGGATTTTGTTTAATCCCCATTCCCGTCCCCATCCCCGTTTCTATATCCCCAAACCCGTCCCCGTCGGGGAAAAAAAGTCGGGTCCCCGTCGGATTCGGGGGAAGTTGCCATCCCTATATCCAACAACGGGTAGCGACAAAAAGGAAGAGAAAGAACAAGAACAAAAATCCGCTAAAAACTAAAATGATCACTGCAAGTTTAGGAGACTTATGATTCTTCTCCGGACCTGGAAATGCACAAATAGATAGATGCAAAATCGGATCCCCCCACAGAGCTTATTGTTGCGAAGGACTCCCACTCTTATTTGTGAAGACCCCTTTTCTTGGCACTTCGCCTTCGAAGTTATTGAAAGACAGGTTTAGACCATATAGACCAGTAAATTCCTCTAGGAATGTTGGTATTTTCCCCGACAAATTATTTTGTGAAAGATCGAGCTCTTGAAGGCCTCTTAACCCACTTAATGATGTAGGGATACTTCCTTCAAATAAGTTTCTATCAAGATATAGGAATTGTAGAACCTGACATTTGCCAAGACTATTGGGTATTTCCCCTGACAAACCATATCCCTTCTATATTTATCAAGCTCCCTATTTCCGGAGGAATCATGCCTGTTAACTGATTTTTCTCAAATGAAAGCCCTTGGGTGAGGCTAGAGATACTAAAGACTTCTTTAGGTATCTTGCCTGTCAACTTATTGTTTCCAAGGTTCAGTAATTCCAAAGACTTGCAATTGCCAAGGCTGACCGGGATAGTTTCGCTAAACCTATTGAAATCTAGATAAATCTCATTTAATTGTGAGAAGTTGCACATAGTGGACGGGATTTCTCCAAAAAAATTATTGGAGTTCAAGTCTAATAAATGTAAATTCTTGAGCAACCCGATGGAGGTAGGAATACGACCTGAAAGAAAGTTTCGGCCAAGAATAAAAAACTCTAAGCTGATAAGATTTCCAATCTCTGGAGGGATGCTTCCTTCTATGGAGTTGCCTGCCATTATTAGCATTTGTAGAGTGGTGGAAATGTTTGCAACTGATTTTGGTAGCAAGCCTCCAAGGTTGTTAAGGTCTATTTGTAACACCTTTAAGTTGGTGCAATTGCTTAAAGAAGTAAGGAAGCTCCAACCAAGCGGTTCCCTAGCTTTCAACTGATTATCACCCAAAACCAAACTACGTAAATGTCGTAAGCTCTCTAGATTTGGAGGAATCCTTCCGCTTGAAATTGTTTTCGTAGAACAGAATATGGCTAAGCATCGAAGCATTCGACAAAGAGATAGGTATGGAGCCATGCATTTTGTTAGAGTTGACATATAGATGTTTAAGGCGTGGAAGTGCCTGGCCTAAATCTTGTGGAAGTGATCCTTTCAACTGGTCGTAGCCTAAACTAAGAGACACAAGAGAGGAGAGGTTCCATAGCGAAGGTAGGATGGTTCCCCCTAGGTTGTTAACTGCCAAATTGAGAGCTTTAAGTACAAGTAGTTTACCTAAGGATACTGGAATTCCTCCAGAAAGTAGATTGTATGACAGTCCTAAAGATTCAAGGGATGACACGTTGGCCAGAGAAGTCGGTATTTGCCCAGTAATACTATTGTTTGTTAGATCGAGACTATAGAGGGAGGGAAGAGAACCGAACTCGCTAGGGATATATCCTCCAAGCTTGTTGTAAGACATATCTATGGTTTGGAGGCCTAAACAATGGCTGAGTTCCGACGGAATTATCCCGTCGAGCGAATTACGGCTAAGTTTAAGATACTGCATACGAGACAGACGAGAGAGTTCTTGGGGGATCGGCCCTTGGAAGTTATTGGAGGATAGGTCGATCGTCCTAAGGAAGGTAAGATTGGCTAGGTGAGGTGGTATGGTTCCGACCAAGTCGAGGGACGTCAGATTCAACGAGACGACTCTCTCTTGATGCCTACGGCCACAGACGACACCCGGCCAAGAGCAAAAAGGAAGGGTGTCATTCCACGTAGCAAAGACTAGTCCATGGGCATGGGCGGATCCAGAAACTATAGCTAGGGTGGGCTGCCAAAAGTTTGGTTGGGCTGAAAGTGGTTTAATCCATATAAAAAAAATCAAAAAACAAAAATTACATAGAAAAAAGAGTAAAAAAAAATATTTGGGAGGATTTATGAAATGCCCAAAAACTAAAAAAGTTTTATGTAAAACCCACCGCTAAAAAAACTTTCATCGCGTGCCTAGAATTAGAGAAACTTATCCAAAGCGGGTTCCAAATGACCATTTTGCCCTTCCTTTTAATTTATTGAAAACACCTACGAAACTGCTCTTAAAAAAAATGTTTCGATACTTCATCTTCTTCCATACGCTGCTCACTTTCGAATCTAGGTTTTCTCCT
The DNA here is from genome assembly GCA_029216955.1 of Iris pallida. Taxonomy (NCBI): domain Eukaryota; kingdom Viridiplantae; phylum Streptophyta; class Magnoliopsida; order Asparagales; family Iridaceae; genus Iris; species Iris pallida. The sequence continues at coordinate 5,885,765 of JANAVB010022600.1, read as the reverse complement.
CTAAAATCTTCAAAAACTCGTCGAAAAATTTCGGAAAGACCGGGACAAACGACAAAAGTGCTAAAACGGAGGTCCAAACATCATTTTTTTACGATTCTAAAATTTTGGTAGGCCGTCTAACTGTAAAACGGTTACTTTCAGTCTCCTCGACGATACGCTCATTTTGCGACAAACGGGACCTCGTTTCGACCTCCCAGTCAAAAGTTATGGCTCTCCAAAGTTTCAGCTGATCATAAAATGCAGGAGAATGGTCATTCTCCGTGTTAGAACACGAAAAATGTTAATTTCGCATGAGGATGGTCATTCTCCGTGTTAGTAACACGGAGAATGTCATTCTCCGTCTTAATTTACACGGAGAATGACATTCTCTGTCTTAATTTACACGGAGAATGACCATTCTCCGTGCTAAATTACACGGAAAATGACTATTCTCCGTCTTAATTTACACGGAGAATGCCATTCTCCGTGTAGTTTATCACGGAGAATGGTCATTCTAGTGTTAAAACACAGGAAAATGACCATTCTCCGTGTTAGAAACACGGAGAATGCCATTCTCCGTGTTAAATAAAACGGAGAATGTTATTCTCCGTGTTAAATAAAACGGAGAATAGCATTCTCCGTGTAATTTAGCACGGAGAATGGTTATATCAGTGTTAAAACGCAGGAGAATGACATTCTCCGTTTTAAATAAAACGGAGAATGACGTTCTCCGTGTTAAATAAAACGGAGAATGGCATTCTCAGTGTTAAAACGCAGGAGAATGGCCATTCTCCGTGTTAGAAACACGGAGAATGACCATTCTCCGTTTTAAATAAAACGGAGAATGGCATTCTCCGTGTTAAATAAAACGGAGAATGGTCATTCTCCGTGTAATTTAGCATGGAGAATGGTCATTTCAGTATTAAAACGCAGGAGAATGGCCATTCTCCGTGTGAGAATGTCATTATCCGTTTTAAATAAAACGGAGAATGACATTCTCCGTGTTAATTTACACGGAGAATGGTCATTTCCAGTGTTAAAACGTAGGAGAATGGCCATTCTCCGTGTAATTTAGTTTTTTCAGGAATAAAGAGTTTCCTTCTTCTTTCAAAGCGATGATAATTCTTATGGAAAAGAAGAAGAAAGATCTTCTCTCCACAATTGACGTCGATGAAGATGATGATGATGGTGATGATGATGACGAGCGATGATCTGAGTTCGACCGAAGAAAAGCACACCGAACTACGAACGATCTTTGCGATCTCTGCTGAAGATGAGAGCAATGGAATTCAGATTTTTCGTGAAGAAGAAGAAGACGAAAATCGCAATCCAGATCTGAGTTTTTTGAATTCAAATACATATAGATGACCAATTCGCGCGGAGGGGTAGTTTCGGTATTATAAAAATAGCAGTTTCCAGCGGGTGGCATCTAAAAGGGAATCTTGGAATATTTAACGTGAAAATACTTAATTCTGGGCATTTCATAAAACTCATCCAGCCGGTGGGCATTTCATAAAAGCCCATCCCGAAATTGGGTTTCTCAGCAATTTCCAGAAAATATTTTAGGGGTGGGCTCCAGGCCACCCCAAGCCAAGCTTGGCTCCGCCCCTGTCCATGGGGATCGGGGGAGATATTGGACTTGAAGAGGAGGAGAGAAGATCGGTCGGTTACATTGTTGTGTTTTGGTGGTAGTATAGCAGCTGGAGCAGACATGACATGGAGATGGTGGTGGTGTGGGATGATGAACACGTAGAGCAGTAGAAGAATTAGAATGGAGGAGCACATTGCTGCGTATGGTATGGTATGGTAATCGCTCTCTCTCTCTGATTGATACATACTCATTTCCCTTCCATTTATATAGTGCCAGAGGCAGAAGTACTTATGGACTTTTATGGAAGTAGGAAATAGAGCCTGCTTTTTGAAAAAGCAGAAGCAAAACTAACCCACTCACTAGTCATGCATGCTGTGTTCGATCATGCTAGAGAAGATAACGCGCGTTCTAGCTCATGATATGTATAACATATTCAATGCTTAATTAATTACTTCCTTCTTCTTCTTTTTAATGATTAATTATGGATGATAGTGAGAACAATTATGCTATTTGGCTCCCAAAATATTTGGGTGATACTATTTTTCATTATGTGACATCTGACATGGCAGTTGACATAACAGCTGACATGACAAATTTTAACCAAAAAAATTATTTACCCATTTTTTTAATGTTAATGTTAATATTAATGTTAATGTTAATATTAATATTAATTTTAATGTTAATATTAATATTAATATTAATTTTAATACTATTAATATTGTTGGTAATTTTAATGTTAAAGTTAATCTTAATGTTAATTATCATGTTAATTTAATATTAATTTTAATTTTAATTTTAATGTTAAATTTTATTATGTCAGCTGACATGTCAGCAATCATGTCATATGCCACATAATAAAAGATGGTATCACCCAAAAATTTTGGACTATTTATAAGGGCACATAAGAAGTTTATCAGGGCTAGCCAAAAGCAAACTTTGATTTATTTACAAGTTTGCCATTGAAAAAATTACTCAGGACTAGCCAACATGTGAGTATATAAGTCAACTTTTTAATTTTTTTTCTCTCCTCTCTTTCCTCTCAAGAAGAAGAAGAACAAGAACAAGAACATCAATTTTTTCAAACCTAGTTTATTTTGATTTTTTGCTCTCTTCTAATTTCTCAGATCTCTTTCTCCAAACCCTAGTTTATTTTTCTTCTTCTTGATTGGGCATTATGGATAAAATCCTAGTTGTAGAATAAATTGGGTTATCAAATCTATCAAATCTATTAATCTATTAGTCTATTAACCAATTTTTCTTTATTAATAGAAGAATTATGCATGAAATTCTAGTTGTAGAAAAAAAAACTATATGGAAGAAACCCTAGTTGTAGAAGAATTGGGTACATATCAGGACTGCCACAATTTCTGACAGTCCTACAAGTATTGAGGACTGCCAGAAATTGTGACAGTCTTGAAATAGACTCGATGTACAACAGGACTGCCACAATTGCTGGCAGTCCTAGAAGTACTGAGGACTGCCAGATATTGTGGCGGTCCTGAAAGGGACATGCTCTACAGCAGGACTGCCACAATTTCTGGCAGTCCTAGATATATTGAAGACTGCCAGAAATTGAGGCAGGTACAGCAAGTCCCTTTCAGGACTGCCACAATTTTTGGCAGTCCTAAAGTCGAAATTTCCGAATGAAAAAAAACATGTTAGGGTCTATTTTCAATCTTGATAATAGAGTGAAATATGCATTTTAGGGTTTATTTTCATGCATTCTTTGTGAGGAAAGAAATATTTAAGCTTTATTTTCATGCATTTTAGGGTTTATTTAATGTTTTGGGTGCCATCGAAATTGGGAATGAGAAGGAAACTAGGATTTTGATGGAGATGGTGATGATGGAAATGGTGGAGAAGAAGAATAAGAAGAAGAGAAGAAAACTAGGGTTTTGATGGAGATGTGAGAATGGAAATGGTGGAGAAGAAAAAGATGGATAGAAGAAGAAGAAAAAGAAAGCTAGGGTTTGTGAAGAGAGAGAGTGAAATTTAGAAATGAGATTGATTTTTGGGGTTTGAGGGGGTGTTGGGTTTGGACAGCCCCCTGAGTAGAATATTTGGATAGCCCAATTAAAATCTCCTCAAACATTGGTTAGCCCAAATCCTGACTAGCCCTGATAAACTTTTGGTGTGCCCTTTTAAATAGCCATTTTTTGGGAGCCAAATAGCATTTTTGTAGTGAGAAAGACATGCATACAAAAATCAGTTTTACGTTATGGATACGCTACTACACATTCAACAATAATCTTAGCATTCCTTGACATAATTTTTTTTCTTTATTCAACTATTTAATTTAAAATTAAGTCAACTTTCATCAGATTACTCAAAATTTATATGTTTTATGCAACTAATGTTATTTGTAACAAGTAGTTTTGCTCATCGAGCGGTCATATGCTATTTATGAAATGGCTCATGTTTAACGACGGAGTGCAGTAGATGTCGTCCTTTGATCGAGACGTGTGCAAGTTTGTAGCAACAGCTACAAACCGGTATACCAAAAAATTACAATATTTTTCAGAAACCTTTGTGTTTGTTTTTCTGCATAAATTATTTGCCAATAGTTGGTATACATAAATTATTTGCCAATAGTTGGTACACATAAATTATTTGCCATCATTATGTTCATACAAGTTAGTTGTTGCCCAGAAGTTGCGACTGATTCTCACTTCTAAGACCTCAGAAACTTCCCAAATTTTATACAAGTCAGTTGTTGCCCTCCCCAAGCCATTATGTTCTCTCTCTTTTTCCAGTCAAATTTGTATCATTAAAAATCTGAAATTAATTTGGACGGGTTCATATTTTTTTTTCTTCCCAGTTGGGTTCATTAGGAAGACTTTCGACTTTTCTTTCAAGTCGATGTTGCTGCTGATGATGATGAAGACCTTTACATCTCAGGAACTAGTCTAATTGCTGAACAAGTCCCACTCAAAGAGTCTATATTCTCTACTCAATATTAAGAAAAAGTGGGCTTAAGATTAAAAACAGGTTTTTATCACAGAACAGGAGTAAAGTACCAAAACGCATACAATTGTACAAATTAACTAGGCCAAAACATTGCTGCTGCTGCTGCTGCTGCTGCTGCTGCTGGTGCTTCACATTTTGCTTTTGGTAATTTTAGTGTTTGTTTGCCTATTATGGTAGAGTTTAGGGAAATCATAATTTTGGTGTTTGATGAATTTATGGTGGAATATTATTCCTAGCATTTTTCTTATGGATAATGGTGATCTAGTACTGTTGTAACTTAATTGGTACAGAATTTAATTGGGAAACTTGGGAGTTGAAATGCTTTTTTTCCTGGAGGTACTGAAAATTTACGGGTACAATAGTCGTCAAGTTCGCTGATTCAGGCGTGTAATTTGAATCTATTTTAGAATTTTATATGTAATATTGTGGGATTACTTTTGCATAAACAATGTCCCCCAGTATCTCAATTATCTTTCTCAAGAAAGTTGCTTGGTACATTTAATGTTGCCTCTACTCATTCAAATACATTGGCAGCTCATTGTTTGCTTGATATTTTACATAAATTAGATCCTGAATTTTTCTTCTTCTTTTTTCCTTTCCTTCTTCCAGTGTGACTAGGAACTACTTTGAAAATTAACCTGGTGCGAGCAGCATAGATCATAGGGTTTTTTTCTTCTTTCTTTCTCATGCGCCTATTGATATTGTTTCGCTATGTATGTTGCTGTAAAGAACTAGTGCTCTCCGCCCAGGAACATTTTTAATCCCTTCTAAGTAGAAATGTAGCTCATGATGTTGAGACATAACTTTGTTCCTGTGTATATTATCCTTAATGTATGTTTCCAAACTATTAATTTGAGTCAGACCAGCATGCAGACATTACACCTACTAGTTCTACAGCACATTGCTAATACAAAAATAATTTGATTTTCGCTTTTAGTTGAACTACTACTATGGTGGTGATATTTATACCTTGTCTTGACATTTTGTTGTCTTTGTAGACACAACATTGAATGTGAGGGAAAATTATTTCAGGCCCAATTAGTTTTCAAAGGATGCATTGCCTTCACCAAGATGCAGAGCAAGACATTTGGGGGGGCCTAGGCAAATTAGAAGACCTTCATATCCCTGAGATATCTTGTTACAGAAGTTCGGTAGCCTATAGAAGCAGTACTCGGAATGCCACTCTCAAAAGCAGCTCCTTTCTTTAGAAGATAATAACAAACAACCAAGTACAATTTTTTTGGCAATATATGTCACTAGAACTGACCTTGTTAATAGAAGTAAAGCAAGAGGATGATAAATATAATGCCATAAACATGAAGTTTTATTAATAGACAACCAGTCCGATACAAGAGTGATACATACTGAAATTAGAAATAACTTTTCAAATTCGTTGTCAAGGCATATCACTTTCATTTAGTTGTAGCATTATATACTAGTGGAACTGAACTTGTTACAGTTCTCTGCAACATTATCTCTCAAAGAATATGTTCTTGATTCTATTTAGTTCATTCCTTACCCTTTTAATCTCCATTCGCTCCGTTGGCAAATCATTTGTGCATAGGAGACCAATTTTAAGCACCAAAGAAACGCATTCAAAAGTTTTTGCATGATTTATAGTTTGAGAATGGTCACTAGCATGAACTCCATTTGCTAGCAAGCGCTCATCCATGGTGCTCATGACCCCTTCAGAAAATCCATCACTGACGAACGTACGGAGGGTTAGGCCTTCCTTAAAAGCACCATCCGTAGGTTTCTTCCCAGTAAATAGCTCCATCAGAAGTATTCCATAGCTATAGACATCTCCATGAGTAGAAACTTTATTGGTCATTCCATACTCTTCATTTGAACAAAACATTAATAGTTAATTAGACTTCTACACATATAGTAGTAGACACCAACAACAAGAACAAAAGCCATTATTCCCAATTTTTGTGTTGACTATTTAAATTGTCATAGAGATCCTAACATGTTCAGTGGTGGATGTCTTCTACTTAATGCAACTCTCATTTCTCAAGATTTGGACTAACCTTTACAAGATAATTGCACAACACACTAAAAGTAGTAAAAATTAAAAGTGATTCTTAACTTCTCCTAATAACTATGTTGCAAAGACATGCATGCAAGCAAATCTGATACACATGATACAAATATAGAATACACAAAACTGATGAAATTTTAAGATACACATACTTTCTGGATATATGCTATATAGATGCATGAAGGTATATCTAAATACATACAAGATCCTAATAATATCTATATTTATTATATTTATGTACGTTCCTGGTAGATGCGAGGTTCCAAAAGTTCTAAATTTTCGTATAGAGTACAATAAGGATACATGTTTTACACACTTTTTCATATCTTCAATATGTTTAGCACGATCACAACCATATAAAATGACTTTCAACCATTATTTTGGTCTCTTTGGAGTCTAGAACTGAAGACATATTTGATATAAGTGTAGATAAAGTGTCGCATCGAATTCATGTAAGGTAAGGATAAGTGTTAATCGTTTGCAAGAGTATCTATGCAACAAAGCCTAAGATGAAGTAAAATGGACAAAATTAATGACTTCATTTTTATTCAAGAAATAAGGACAATTGAAATAACTTTCTTAGCCTTGATCAGTCTCGGAGTTATTGTCATATGGTTCCCCTTAAGTTCTTCTCGACATGACATTAAATTAAATTAAATTCTAACTGTCAAGAATAAGCTAAATCTGAAAAACAATTTTCAAACACATCATAAAAAATAATTTATCCCACAAAAGAAATTCATCTTGATAACTGACTAACCTGGAGCAATATACCCAATAGTTCCTTTAATTCCAAAGGAGATAGTAGAACTTGTTGTAGACTTATTGATAAATCTGGCTAGCCCAAAGTCACTTACAAGGGCTGTCATGTCATCATCAAGAAGAATATTGCTTGGCTTCAAATCGCAATGAATAATAGGAGTTTGGTTATGGTGATGGAGATACTCCAATGCAGATGCTACATCAATCGCTATATGTATCCGCTGCATAAGCTTCAATGTCTTCCGTTCGAAAGGATCGTTTCCTTCCGGATGCAACCAACTTTCTAAACTGCCATTGGGCTTGAACTCGAAAACCATTGCCTTGAAGTCGTGGCCTTTGAAATCTACACTTGAACATACAGTCAGTATCTTGATAAGGTTTCGGTGTCGGATAGTTCGGAAAGCTTCACACTCAGCTACAAAGCTCTTCAAAGCTCCATGTTGTTGAAGGTTAAATACTTTCACTGCAATAACTTTAGTGTCGTTCTCGGGATTGTCTAGCGTTCCTCGATATACATAACCAAAATTACCAGAACCAATTAGGTTTTCTTCAGAAAAACCATTTGTTACTTTGACAAGTTCAGCATATGAGATACTTATATGTTGCTCCTTGATGGTATAGTTTTCTGTAGGTTTCCTTCTTGATCTTTGACGTAGCCAATGACGAGAAGCAACAAAAAGGAAGAGCAAGAACAAGCACAAAATTCCGCTAACAACTGAAATTATCATTGCAAGTTTGGGAGACTTATGCTTCTTCTTAGTACCTGAAAATGCACAAATAGGTAGATATAAAATCGGATCCCCCCCGCAGAGCTTTTCGTTGCCAAGAACTGAAATCTCACTCTTATTTCTAAAGACCCCTTTTCTTGGCACTTCGCCTTCAAAGTTATTGAAAGATAGGTTCAGATCATGTAGGTTAGGAAAGTCCCCGAGGAATATTGGTATTTTTCCCGACAAATTATTTTGTGAAAGATCGAGTTCTTGAAGGCCTCTTAATGCACTTAATGATGTAGGGATGCTTCCTTCAAAGAAGTTTCTACCAAGATGAAGGCTTTGCAGAACCTGACATTTGCCAAGACTATTGGGGATTTCTCCTGACAATTTATTTCCAGACAACCGTATCTCTTCTACATTTATCAAGCTCCCTACTTCAGGAGGTATCATGCCTGTTAACTGATTTTCCTTAAATGAAAGCCCCTGAGCAAGGCTAGATATGCTGAATACTTCTTTAGGTATTGTGCCTGTCAACTTATTATACCCAAGGTTCAGTATTTTCAAAGACTTGCAGTTGCCCAGGCTGGCTGGGATACTTCCGCTAAAGCTATTGGAATATAGAAAAAGATTGTTTAATTGAGAGAGGTTGCCCATAGTGGATGGAATTTCTCCAGAAAAATTGTTGGATGACAAGTCTAATTTATTCAAGTTCTTCAGCAACCCGATGGAGGCAGGAATACTACCTGAAAAAAAGTTTGATCCAAAATCAAAAATCGCTAGACTGACAAGTTTTCCGATATCTGGTGGGATGCTTCCTTCTATGGGGTTGTTTCCCATTGTTAGCCATTGTAGAGTGGTGGAAATGTTTGCAATTGATTTTGGTAGCATGCCTCCAATGTTGTTGTAGTCTATTTGCAGTGCCTCTAACATGGTACAATTGCTTAAGGAAGTAAGGAAGCTCCAATCAAGGGGCTCCTTAGCTTCCAATTGATTATCACCCAGAATTAAGAAGCCTAGATATTGTAAGCTCCCTAGGTTTGGTGGAATTCTATTGTTGAAATGGTTTTTTTGAAGTTGAATCCAACTAAGCAGCGAAGCATTGGACAAAGACATAGGTATGGAGCCATGCATTTTATTATTATTGGTAGCTAAAGTCTGAAGGCGTGGAAGTGTATGTCCCAAATTTTCTGGAAGTGAACCCTGCAGCTGGTTGTGGCCCAAATAAAGAAACACAAGAGAGGAGAGGTTCCATATGGAAGGCGGGATGGATCCCTCCAAATTGTTAGCTCCCAAATGGAGCACTTTCAGGAGAGAGAGTTTACCCAAGGATGGTGGAATTTCTCCTGAAAGTGGATTGCCTCCAAGTGATAGAAAATTAAGAGACGATGCGTTGGCAAGATAGTTCGATATTTGCCCAGTAATACTATTGTTTGTTAGATCTAGTCTGTAGAGGGAGGGAAGAGAACCAAACTCTGTAGGGATATATCCTCCAAGCATGTTGTAAGACATATCTATGATTTGGAGGCGCAAACAATGGCTTATCTCCGACGGAATTATCCCGCTGAGTGAATTACTGCTAAGGTTAAGATTCTGAAGACGAGACAGACGAGAGAGTTCTTGGGGGATCGGCCCATTGAAGTTATTGGAGGAGAGGTCGATCGTCCTGAGGAAGGTAAGATTGGCTAGGTGAGGTGGTATGGTTCCGACCAGGTCGAGGGACGTCAGGAGCAACGAGACAACTCTCTCTGGATGCCTACGGCCGCAGATGACACCCGGCCAATGGCAAAAAGGAAGGGTGTCATTCCACGTAGCAAAGAGTCCATGGGGATCGAAGGAGATCTTGGACTTGAAGAAGAGGAGAGAAGATCCGTCGGTTGCATTGTTGTGTTTTGGTGGTAGTATAGCAGCTGGAGCAGCCGACATGACATGGAGATGGTGGTGGTGTGGGATGAAGAAGAAGAAGAGCATTAGAAGCAGTAGAAGTAGAATGGTAGAAGAAGAAGAAGAAGCTACTTTAGGCATAGGCAGACACAAAAGGAAGGAGGAGAAGCACACTGCTGCGTATGGTATGGTGTGGGATGAGAATATGTATCTGATTGATTGATTGATTCTACTCTCATACTCATCTTCCTGGCATTTTATAGGAAAAGTTCTGACAGTCCTGGAAAAAATCCCCAAAAAAGGAAGAAGAAAGGAATAATTTAACAATACTTGCCTTCCAAATGTTAAAATTAGCATATACATTTAATAATTTTTTTTATCTACCAAATGCCTCCACTCCTATGTAAAATAGAAGAACAAAAATTAAAAAGTGGGAGTATATATATCTTAATTTTTTTTTACTATTCTATACTAAAAATGGGAGCATTCGCTAGATAAAAAAAGGGTCCGACTATACGCACCCCACCTATTTCTAAGTTGACCCCAGCTTTTCTAAGTAACTTAAGTTGTATTGTTAAATGACTGATTTATCCTTTTTCTATTTCTAACTCTACACCCCAACCAATCTTCCTCAAACCCAAAAACCCTAGAAAACATTATTTGAAGCTTAAAGAAATTACAATGGAGGGTCAAAGTAATGATAGAAGATCTCCCTACTAATGTTTTTGTTTCGAGTAGTGATTGGGCTATTTCGATTTTGAAAAAAAAAAACAAAATTCACGAACTGTTCGACCTGAACGAGTCGGACAAATTCGTACTGTTCGACATACACAGGTCGAACATATTAAAAGTGTTCCACATACACAGGTCGAACGTACAAATCCATACTGTTCGACCTGTGATGGTCGAACAAATACAAACTGTTCGGCAGGATGTTGTCGAACAGAGTAGGAAAGTTCGACTGTCGTGAGCCGAACAGTTTGACATCCGTTCGACAAACCAGGGTCGAACAGTGCCGATGGAAACCCTAAAAATTTCTGCATTTTCGTTCGAAATTTTAGGGTCGTACAAATGGGAGAGTTCGGTTCGAAAATGGGGTGGAGGAGGAGGAGAGTTTTAGGGTTAGGTTGGGATGGGTTTGAATGTGTGTTTGGGGTTTGGGGTAGACTTAGAAATAATTGAATCGTATGGTGGATTGGGGTGGGGTTATGTTTCATTTGGGTTAGGGGCATTTCTGTCCAGAATTGGGGTGGACTTAGAAATTTGTCCAGTCTAGTTTTCTATTAGTGGGGTAAACTTAGAAATTGGGGTCAACTTAGAAATAGGTGGGGTGCGTATAGTCGGACCCTAAAAAAAATAGTGGAGGTATATGCTAGTTTTAATATTTGGAATGAGAGTATTTGCTAAATTATCCTAAAAAGAAACGAATTGCCACATATCAACGTGTTATTGGCTGAAGTAAAAAAAAAACACTTCTTTGCTATCGTCAAAAAATAGACCGGACAATGAAAAATCGACACGTGGCATCATTTTTATCTATCGATTTTTCGACACGATTTATGTAGAAGCGTTAGGCAGAAGCACTTGTGGACCTTTGTATGGAAGTAGAAAATGGATGCTGCTTTTTGAAAGGCAAATTCTAAAGGCACTCCAAGTTTTACTTGGGATTAGCCCAAAACTTTTTAAAAAAAATTACAAGTTTGTCACTCTCATTTGTTACTTGAGACTAGCCCAATTTTTTTAGGACTGCTAACAAAGTTGACAGTCCTAACAGAAAGTAGGACTGCCAACAATGTTGACACTCCTACTTTATGTTAGAAATGCCAATTTTGTTGCAGTTCTATAGTTGGTATAAGGAGTCCTATATCCAAATATATAGTTTAGATAGGACTGGCAACAAAGTTGGCAGTCCTAGCATGAAATAGGACTGCCAACTTTGTTGGCAGTCCTATCTGCTCGTCGTCCGCGCCCCCGCTGGCGACTGCGGCCTCGGGGTCCCGCTGGCGTCCACCCTCCGTGCTCCCGCTAGCGTCCACGGCCCAGCGGGCGTCCACACACACACCAGCGTCCGCTCCCCCGCGCCCCCGTCGGCGTCCTCACCCCCGCGGGCGTCCACGCCCCCGTCGGCGTCTGCCTCCCCGCCGTCATCCGTCGCTGGTGGAGAGTTTGTGATTGTCTTCAGTAAACTTGGAGATTGGACAACTCCAAAGAAAATTTAAAATTGTTCTGAGTAAATTTTTTACCAAACTAAATTGTCCTGGAATAGAAACCGTCTCCAAATAAAAATTGAAGTGCCCATAGAATTTGTCTTTTGAAAAAGCAGATACAAAACCAACCGAACACCCACCCACTTCATAGTCTATAGAGCCACCAACCCAACTCCCACCCAATTCATGGTCTATTGTATGTTCGAATAAGTTTCCTTTCAAACACTATAGTATATGTTCGAATAAGATTCCTTTCAAACACTATAGAGCCACCAACCCAAGTCCCACCCAATTCATAGTCTATTATATGTTCGAATAAGATTCGTTTCAAACACTAGAGCCAGAGGCAGCAGAAGAAAAAACAACCGTGTTTCCCTATTCATGGTCGATGCTTTGTTCCATCTGGTCTGGTCGTTTTCGCAGAAGATTCCTTTCATCACTACTATTGTCTACTGTCTGTCGAAAAGTGTCACAATTTCAGCACTACTGTCTTTTTTATAATTTTATTTTTTTAATGGTTAATTTCAGCACTACTGTCTTTTTTATAATTTTATTTTTTTAATGGTTAATTGGATATTTAAACATTGTATGGAAAAAATTGGAATATTTATATTTGGATCTCCATAAAAAAAACATAATTAGTATTTGTATCTCCAATAAATTAGAATATTTATGTTTTGATTCCCATGATAAACATAATTAGTTTTTTTGGTCTTGAACTAAAGGTTGACTGTTAAAATCTAACTAAAGATTTAAAAAAAATAAAAAAAACGAAAACAAATGAAATAAAAATGAAAGAGAACAAATAAAAAGAAAAAAAATTGAGGAAAAAACAAGAAAAAAAATGATGAAATAAAACTAAAAAAGGAAAGGGTTAAAAAAATCAAAAATACTGAAACAAAAAAAAATCTAAAATAACGAAAAAGGATAAAAAAAAAAATTAAAGAAAAATCCTAGCGTAAAAGATTTACCCATCAATTCTTAAGAGAGAGGATTTCCATATTATGTGGGTAAATTATTTATCCGAATATTCTTAATTTTCGGAAATATATTTTTTAACATAAACTAAACATGATAGTTTCTTATAATAAATTTGTCCGAAATATTTATACTTTGTGTCTCGATATTCCCAGAGAAATTTATTTTGAAAAATTATGAATACACATACAAATTTACAAATTTATTCCCACAATAAATTTTTTCCCTTTGTTTTTTATTATTTTTATTTTTATATTTTTTTACACTTTTTTTATTTTATTTTTATTTTATATTTTATATTTTTTGTTTTTTTTTGTTTTTTTTTTTGTTTTTTTTAAATTTTTTGTTGGATTTTAAAAGTCAACCGTTAGTCTTAAGATCCAAATACTAATTATATCTATTATGGAGACCCAAACACAAATATCCTAACTTAGGGCCTGTTTGGTTCGGAGGGAGTGGATGAAAGTGAGGTGAAAAGTAGAGTCATTTCCACTGTTCAGCGGAGGTGAACCCAGTTCCGACGTTTGGATGGGAGGAGAAACCGGAGAAGAGGGGGGGTACTCTGACAGTGCAGAGTTCCTGTCCCCCTGGTTTAGATCCAATTTCACCTCCACCATTTTTTTGTTGAAACTCACAGGAACTGAAGAATAACACTTCATTAAAAAAAAAATTAAAAAGAAATGTCCTCCAGGAGCCGAGGCCCAGGGAAGAACCGACCTCCGCCGGGAGGTAGTCAACGAGGCCGAGGGCCAACGTCCTCCAGGAGCCTGGAGCTAGTCGACGAGGCCGAGAGCCTACGTCCTCCAGGAGCCTTCTTTTTTTCCCAAAAAAATTGAGTAGAAGAAAAAGAAGAACCGAGTGAAGAAGATTCTTTTTTTCCCAAAAAAATTGAGAAGAAGAAAAAGAAGAAACGAGTGAAGAAGAAGAAGAAGGAGGAGGAGGAGGAGGAGGAGGAGGAGGAGGATTCGTGAAGAGAGAGAGAGAGAGAGAGAGTTTGAAAGAAAAAAATTATAGCAGAAGAAGAAGAGTCCACAAGAAAGAAGAAGTGTGTGGTGGTGGGGAGAGTGATTTATATTTTAGAAATCTGAAGAGTTAAAAATTCGAAGGAAAGAAATCTTTCTATTGCTTAATACAAAAAGTTCTGTTTCCTTCAAAAAAAAGAATTCTTTTGAAAAAAAGATTGTTTAATAATAAATTTAGTAATTAATTTAGTTATAGTAATCCAATTATAGTAATTAATTTAGTTATAAATTAATTAATAATAATAATAATGAGAATGAAAACAACAATGATAATTAATAATATAAAATAATAATTAATATTAATAATAATAATTTATATTAGAATATTTATATTTAAATTACAATTATTGTTATTTTAAATTACAATTATGATAATTAATTAATTTAATTATTGTTATTTTAGCAGTAATTATTGTAATATTTTTAATTATAATAATTAATTTAATTTGTCATCAATAAAACTTTTACAAATATTTTTCTAACAATTTTGATAATTAATGTATTTTTTTATTTTATTATGGTAATTAATTTAATTATGGATTACCATATCTCCAACTCCAACATTCACTTTCAACCACCATCCAAACAACCGAACTCATTTTAATCCACTTTCAACAACCATCCAAACACCAAATCCATTTTTCTTCCACTTGCAGGAGACAAAAAGTACTACATCCAAACACATTTTGGAAAGTGCCACTTTCACACTTTCAACTGCAACTCATCATGACGTAAGTGTCACTTTCACACTTTCAAAGAGTTACATATATCCAAACAGCCCCTTACTGGAGAGTAAAACACTAATTATACATATTAAGAAAATTTAAACACAAATATTATAACTTATTCGAGATCCAAATTTTAAATAACCCCAGTAAGAAAGATATGTGTACAAAATCTCTTTTACATTATGGATATACTATTGCACATTCAACAATAATCTTAGCTTTCCGTGATATAATTTTCTTTCTTCAATTATTCAACCACTTAAATTAAAATTAAGTCAACTTTCATCGGATTACTCAAAAATTATATATTTTATGTAACAAGATGCTATTTGTCACAAGTTGTTCTATTTTTCGGTTAATTGTCATATGTTATTCATGAAATGGCTCGTATTCAACTAGACGCCATTCTTGGGTTGAGAAACTCGAGAGGAGTTCAAACAACAAACAACACTCACATATGTACAAGTTAATTTGTAGCAACAACTGCAAACCGGTATACCAACAAATTATCATATTTTTTAGAAATTTTTTGGGTTGGAAAAACGTTGCTTAGCCGCTCAGTTTGGTAATGATATGTTGGTCCCTTTTTTTTTTAGGTGTCCTTTTCTTCGGACCGACGAGCAACGTCAAAGAAGAAATTCGAACGGTGCTCATCCCCACGGGATTTCCGGTGTACCGAACGGACTACATCTCCACGGACGTCGATTTATATTTATCCTAACATGAAACTACAAAGCCACGTTCACCGCACCAAAAAAAAAAACACCAAAAAAAATGTTCACACAAAAAAAAAAACCTACAAAACCACGTTAGAACACACAAAAACAAGTACCGAATTTATATTCGTATATCCGTGCAACATAGGTATGACATTTTGTCTCATGATTCTTACTCTTCCGATTCTTATTATGATTTAGTGACGACTTTCTCAAATCTTAGAGTCAATGATCAAGCAAGGTTCTAGATCCTACGATATCCCTTTACCCTATTATCAAGTAGGACATAAATTTTTATATTAATCCCAACTTATGATATGTTTAAGAGAGCTATATTTAGGGTATTTTCTAACCCTAATTTATCACATGTCCACTTCATTACATGACCTTGAAGTTTCCTAGTCATGGTTCGTGTTGGCCAATTGGCATCAGTAAGGGACGTTCAACATCTTCAAGTCAATTTAGGCTGCTCTATGACTGGACATTGTGGATCACAGACAATAGGAGATCTTCAACATAGGGGTGAGCAACTGTTCGATTCGGTTCAAACCAAACTGAATATATAAAAATCGAAATAACCCTAAATCGTATTTTTCAAAATCGAAAATCGAACTGTTTTTTATAAAAATCGAACAAAATCGAACCGAATTAATTCGGTTCGGTTTTCGGTCGATTCGGTTTCATGGGCCAATGTGCCCGGTCTTCAAATATTTAGCAAAATGTGCCTATTTAAATAAAAGTTTTTTTCTAAAAAAAATAACATTATTGTATTTATGATTTATTATATTACATAGAATGAAAAAAAAAAATATAGATTGAGGGAGGAGAGAGAGTGCTCAAAAAAGCACCGATAGATAATAGTAGAAGAGAGTGCCTTCAGTCAGGGGGTTAAAAAACATTAGTATATATATATATATATATATATATATATATATATATATATATATATTGAGGGTAGTTTGATAATTTACTAAATCTTAATCAGTTTTCGGTTCGGTTACTCGGATCAAGAACCGAAAATCGAACCATTATTTTAAAATTTTAAACCAAAAATCGAACCGATAATCGAAAAACCGAACTGTTTGTCATATTTCGGTTCATTTTGATTTCCGGTTTTCAACCATTATATGCACACCCCTGCTTCAACATCTCCCTACAAAGTCAATGGAGGCGGCTATTTGAATAGCTGAAGCAAAACCAACCAATAAGACGTTTATGATTCAATGGAATTAATTTTCCATTATTCAACCTCTTAATTTTATCAACTCAACTATTACTTAAAATTTATAGCCTACTCTTGGTCGTTGTATTTCATTTTTTTATACAAATATACAATATCACGTTTACAGCTCTATATTGGAACCGACAAAGGATTGCGTCAGAGACGATGATAATTAAACTATGTGTCAAATTTTTTATGCAACTTTTTATGTTCTACTAGTGGATAACCCGTGCTATATTGGCACGGACACGAATCTGGCCTTTTCGACATAGGCGTGCGGGCACCGGGCCAGCGCCAGGGAGTTCCGGAAGAAGACGCGGCCTCCAAATCCGGCCTTCTCGACGTAGGCGTGCAGGCACTGGGCCAGCGCCAGGGACCCGAGCCCGGTGGAGACGGACACGGCAAAAACCACGGTGGCGGCGTTCGGGGCGGCGTGGGGCCTCATGGAGGCGAAGACGCGCAGGGCTGTCGCGGGACGTTTGAGGGCGGCGGGGCCCGAGACGGCGGCGGTCCAGGATACGACGTCCCTTTGCGGCATTCCGTCGAACACCCGCAAGGCGTGGTCAGCGGAGCCGCGTCAGGAGTAGGCGGTGAGCAGGACGGTCTGCACTAAAGGGTCGGGCCGAAATCCGAGGAGGAGGGCGTGTGCGTGGAGCGACCTTGTGGCGGCGGCCACGGCGGCGGTGGTGGTGTTGAGCAAGGAAGAGAAGGTGTGGGAGTCGGGAGGGATGCGGCGACGGAGCATTTGAGAGTAGTTGGAGAGTGGGTCGGCGGAGATGGCGATGACGGTGTTGAAGGAGAAGAGGTTGGGGTTGGTAATGGCAGAGAAGAGGGAGGCGGCGAAGGAAGGGTCGTCGTCGGCGGCGTGGTGGAGGAGATTGCTTACGACGAAGGGGTTGCGGAAGAGGCCGGCGACGACGACATGGACGAGGATGGAGCGGAGGCCGCGGAGGGAGGGATGGTGCAAGAGGAGCTGGAGGCGGGGGTACCGTTGGAACAACCGGTTGCTCTGCACCCAACATGGGACCTCCTCCTCTCTGATAGAGAGAGGGGCAATTTAGTCCTTTCATCATCGTTGAACCAAAGCACATGGGTCGGACCAAAAACCAACTGTCTTTATATTATAGACTAGTGGATAACCCGTGCCATAATGGCACGGACACGAACCTGGCCTTCTCGACGTAGGCGTGCATGTACCGGGCCAGCGCCAGGGAGTTCCGGACGGAGTCGCGGCCTCCGAACCCGGCCTTCTCGACGTAGGCGTGTAGGCACCGGACCAGCGCCAGGGACCCGAGCCCGGCGGAGGCGGACACGGCAAAGATCACGGTGGCGGCGTTCGGGGCCGCGTGGGGCCTCATGGAGACGAAGACGTGCAGGGCCGTCGTGGGGCGTCCGAGGGCGGCGAGGCTCGAGACGGCGGCGGTCCAGGAGACGACGTCCCTATGCGACATTCCGTCGAACACACGCAGGACGTGGTCGGTGGAGCCGCATCGGGAGTAGGCGGTGAGCAGGACGGTCTGCACGAAGGGGTCGGACCGGAATCCGAGGAGGAGGGCGTGTGCGTGGAGCGACCTGGTGGCGGTGGCGGCGGCGGTGGTGATGTTGAGCAAGGAAGAGAAGGTGTGGGGGTCGGGAGAGACGCGGCGGCGGAGCATTTGGGAGTAGATGGAGAGTGGGTCGGCGGAGATGGCGATGGCGGTGTTGAAGGAGAAGGGGTTGGGGTTTGTCATGGCGGAGAAGGGGGAGGCGGCGAAGGAATGGTCGACGTCGGCGGTGCGGTGGAGGAGGCTGCTTGCGACGAAGGGGTTGCGGAAGAGACCGGCGACGACGGCGTGGGTGAGGATGGAGCGGAGGCGGCAGAGGGAGGGGCGGTGCAAGAGGGGCTGGAGGCGGGAGTACCGTTGGAACAACCGGTTGCTGCGCACCCAACATGGGACCTCCTCCTCTCTTATAGAGAGAGGGACAATTTAGTCCTATCGTTGGACCAAAGTACATGAGTCGGACCAAAAATCCACTGTGCTTTATATTATAGATCGGTTAATTGTCATATGTTATTGATGAAATGGTTCGTATTCAACTAGACACCATTCTTGGGTTGAGAAACTCGAGAGGAGTTCAAACAACAAACAACACTCACATATGTACAAGTTAATTTGTAGCAACAACTGCAAACCGGTATACCAACAAATTATCATATTTTTTAGAAATTTTTTGTATTGGAAAAACGTTGCTAAGCCGCTCAGTTTGGTAATGATATGTTGGTCCCTTTTTTTTTTTTTGAGGTGTCATTTTTTTCGGACTGGCGAGCAACGTCGAAGGAGGATTCGAACGGTGCTCATCCCCACGGGATTCCCGGTGTACCGAACGCACTACATCCCCACGGACGTCGATTTATATTTATCCTAACATGAAACTATAAAACCACGTTCACCGCACCAAAAAAAACACCAAAAAAAATGTTCTCAAAGAAAAAAAAAAAAAAAAACTAGAAAACCACGTTAGAACACACAAAAACAAGTACCGAATTCATATTCGTATATCCGTGCAATATAGGTATGACATTTTGTCTTATGATTCTTACTCTTCTGATAATTATTAGGATTTAGCGACGACTTTTTCAAATCTTAGAGTCAGTGATCGAGCGAGGATCTAGATCCTACGATATCCCTTTACCCTATTATCAAGTAGGACATAATTTTTTATATTTATCCCAACTTATGACATGTTTAAGAGAGCTATATTTAGGGTATTTTCTAACCCTAATTTATCACATGTCCACTTCATTACATGACCTTGAAGTTTTCTATTCATGGTTCGTGTTGGCCAATTGGCATCAGTAAGGGACGTTCAACATCTTCAAGTCAATTTACCCTGCTCTATGACTGGACATTGTGGATCACAGACAGTATGAGGGCTTCAACATAGGGGTGAGCAACAGTTCGGTTCGATTCAAATTGAACCGAATATATGAAAATCGAAACAACTGTAAATCGTATTTCTCAAAATCGAAAATCAAACCGTTTTTTATAAGTGAACAAAATCGAACCGAATTAATTCGGTTCGGTTTTCGGTCGGTTCGATTTCATGGACCAACGTGCCGGATCTTCAAATATTTAGCAAAATGTGCCTATTTAAATAACAATTTTTTTTCTAAAAAAAATATGGCATTATTGTATTTATGAATTATTATATTACATAGATTGAAAAATATTAGTTTATATAGATTGAGGGAAGAGAGAGAGAGAGAGAGTGCTAAAAAAAGCACCGTTAGATAATAGTAGAAGAGAGTGCCTTCACTTAGGAGTTTAAAAAAATATTAGTATATATATATTGAGGGTAGTTTGATAATTTACTAAATCTTAATCGGTTTTCGGTTCGGTTCGGTTCGGTTACTCGAATCAAGAACCGAAAACTGAACCGTTATTTCAAATTTTCAAACCGAAAACCGAACCGATAATTGAAAAACCGAACTGTTTGCCATATTTCGGTTCGGTTCGGTTCATTTCGATTTCCGGTTTTAACCCGTTATATGCAGACCCCTGCTTCAAGGTGTTTGTGGGCCGGTCCGGGCCGGCCCGCGGTCCAAAAAGCTGCAGTTCAAACCGGGCTCGGGCCGGTCCTGAACCGGACCGGGCAAGCAAGCGGGCTGGGCCTGGCCAGGACCGGTTTGAGTAGGATGGGCCCAGCCCGCCCATTGAACCGGACCATAGGATGGTCGGGCCGGGACAGAGCGGTCCACGGGCCGGGCCGGGCTCCGGTTTAGTGCGGGCCGGTTCAGTTTGGTTTTTATTTTTATTTTTTATTTCTATTGTTTTTGTTTATGTTTTTTTGTTTTTTTTAATTTTAATTTCTATTGTTATTTTGAAAAAAAAATATATTTCTCCCTCTGTCTTTATCCGGGCTTGGGACCGGCAATGCTTGCTTGGCACAGGCGGAGTTAAAAAATATTTTTTTAATTTAAAAGTAAAAATTAGTTTTTAAAAATTTAAAATTAAGTTAAAATTTTGAAATTTTGTAAGTTATAATTTATAATTGTATTTTTGAAAGTATAAGTTAAAAATTTAAAAGTATAAGTTAAAAATTTGAAATTTTGAAAGTTATAATTTAAAATTTAAATTTTGAAAGTATAAGTTAAAAATTAAAAAGTATAAGTTAAAAATTTGAAATTTTGAAAGTTATAATTTAAAATTTAAAATTTGAAAGTATAAGTTAAAAATTTAAAAGTATAAGTTAAAATTTTGAAATTTTGAAAGTTATAATTTAAAATTTAAATTTTGAAAGTATAAGTTAAAAATTAAAAAGTATAAGTTAAAATTTTGAAATTTATAAATTTGTAAAAAAATTGTAAAAAAATTAAATGTACATACCTTGCACCGTAGCCTCATTCTTGTTCGCCTTCATGCAGCGAAAGCGATTCAAAGTCCAGCTCGTGAATATCAAGATTTTCATCTATCTGGTTTTGGGTTCTTCTCTCGGCCTTAATCCAATCTTGTATGCACACTATTGCTTCCAAGATATCGGACTTTAAGCGGCCCCTCTTTCTGCTCAACATCCTTGATCCTGCACTAAAACAGGACTCCGATGCTACCGTAGACACCGGGACCATTAGTAGATCACGTGCTATGGTAGAAAGAACAGGATATCTCTTGTCGTGTCTCTTCCACCATTCTAAAACGGCGAAGTGATCTGGAGTCTCTTCTTTGTCTTCATAAGAACTAAGGTACAGAGACAACTCTTGAGTAGGTTGGAAAGATTGCTTTTGTTTCTTTCTTTGTAGTAAGCGACCGACTGTTGATAGCTTAGATGCCAAGCCGGAGCTACTACTAGCCCCCCCTAAGTTGGTCGGGTTGACGCTGCTCTTTCTTCGTACAGTATAACTAACCTGTCCAACGCAAGTTTAACTTCTACTTTCATGTCAATAACATATATATCCATATATTCTCCAAATCCATCTAATAAAGCCTCTACGCCATCCAATTTGATTGTAGGATCAAATATGGAAGCCAAACAATATAAAAGAGGTACTTCACCCCAATATTTCTTGAATTTGGCTTCCATATTTCTCACAACATATTCAAAATTTAGAAGATCTCTATATCTAAAAAATAAATAAGAAATGTTACAAAGTTCACGTAAAGCTAAGCAAGATGTGGGATAATAAACACCAGAAAGAATACATGTAGCATTGTAAAAAATTTCTAAAAATTCACAAATACTTTCAGCTACTACCCAATCATCAACAGTAACTTGAAAGTCAAAGGTGAGATCCACATTTCAATAATACGTAATAACATCCTTAAAAGGAATTGTAGATTTCAACATCAAGTAGGTGGAGTTTCATCTATGTGGTATATCCTTCACAAATCTTCTAAAAGTAATACCAAAATGTGCGCATGTGCATACAAAACTTTGTTTTCTACTTGGAGAAGTGTTCAAAGTGTGCAAGCATTGTCGCAGAGTGTCTAAATGGCGACTAAAATATTCTAAACATTCTTTAACAACTAAGTTATAATATGGCAGGCACACCTAACATGCAATAGTCTACCTTCTAAAATAGGCTGAAAAATCAATGACAAAGAAGACATAGCAGCATTATTGTTTGAAGCATTATCCAAGAAGACAGAAAAATTTTTGTGGTGAATATCATATTCACGCACGTGTTGAGAAATGGCACTTGAAATTACAGCGCCCGTGTGTGGATATTCTATAATTTTAAGACAGATGATGCGTTTTTGCAACATCCATTGTGCATCTATATAGTGTGCAGTAATACAAATGTAAGCATAACTTTGTTTACTAGTCCAAATATCAGAAGTAATAGACAACTTACTAATATTTTGTAAAATCGCTTTCAAAGCGGCTCTCTGCTCCTTAAAGATACAAATAGCCTCATTTCGAGCTTGTTGTCTACTAACTCTAGTAAAGGAGGGGTTTAGAGACAATGTTGCATAATCGCGTAAAGATTCACTTTCAGTCGAAGTGAAAGGAAGTTCATCACGAATAATATATTTAACTAATTCCGTTTTATGACGCGCAGCTGAGTAAGTAAAGTTACTCATTGAAGAACCGGTGGCACCTCCAAAGCTTATTTGGGTTTGGGACGTTTGAAGCGTGTCCTTCCCGTAGCAAGTGTCGTAGTGTCTGGATATGTTCCCGGTGCCACCGCCCTTCTTCCATGTGTACTGGTTCAAACATTTCTTGTATTGCGCCTTGCACGGTATTGTTTTACCCTTGGCATCTGAAACAAGCGAACCATCAGGATTAGTTTCATAAATCAAAGTAAAAAATTCCAATACTTAGACTTTTTTTTCTTTTCAGGAAGTTGTGTAGAACTAGCGACTTCTGGAGGAGATGGAAGGCACCCCTCCGGATTGGTTGCTATTTGCTCAGGTGGGTTTGAACCTTCACCAAAAAAAGAATTAAAAATATCGTAAGTTTGTCCAGCAAGATTAGGTGGGTTTGAACCTTCACCAGCCATTTATAAAAAATAAGTACAAATTTAGAAAATAAAATAAAGGAAGGGATTGGGATGGAGTTCGGGAAGCCGTAGAACGCCGGAATGGGGTTGAGAGCACCAGGAAGCCTTAGAAGTAGAGCACCGTAGAGCACCATAGGGCACCGGGAAGCCTTAGAAGTAGAGAATTGTAGAGAAATATTTTGAATGAGTTGTGTTTGAAAAATGAAATTTTTGGCCAATTTATAGGAATTTTTTTGGGTTATTTTCGTCATTTTGGTCCAAAAATGACCAAAATGCCCTCCCAACGTTTATAAAACGGTTAGAATTGGGGGCATTTTGGTAAAATACCCCCCCTCCCCCTCCAACGTTCACATTCTGTGGAAATTTTTTTTTTGCACCCGACCGAGCTTCGGGCCGGTTGTCGGGCCGGTCCATCCGGGCCGGGCCACGGGCCGGGCCAGTGGGCCATTTAAATTTTTTTTTTTCGTGCGGGCCGGTCTCGGGTTGGGCGGGGGAGGCCCGACCCGGACCGTTGGGGGTGGGGGGCCGGGCCGGTTCGGGCCTGAAAGCGGGCCGGTCCGGGCTTCCGCTGAGCGGGCTCACGTACGGGTCGGACCGGGCTTCGGGCCAACCGGCCCAATCTACACCTTGACCCCTGCTTCAACATCTCCAAGCAAAGTCAATGGAGGCGGCTATTTGAATCGCAGAAGCAAAACCAACCAATAACACGTTTATTATTCAATGGAATAAATTTTCCATTATCCAACCACTTAATTTATCAACTCAACTATTACTTCAAATTTATAGTCTACCCTTGGTCGTTGTATTTTATTTTTTTATACGAATATACAATATCACGTTTACAGCTCTTGGTTAGGATATTGGAACCGACAAAGGATTGCGACAGAGACGATCATAATTAAACTGTGTCAAATTTTTTATGTAACTTTTAATGTTCTACTAGTGGTTAACCCGTGCCATAATGGCACAGATACGAATCCGGACTTCTCGACATAGGCGTGCAGGTACTGGGCCAGCGCCAGGGAGTTTCGGACGGAGACACGGCCTCCGAACCCGGCCTTCTCGACGTAGGCGTGAAGGCACCGGGCCAGCGCCAGGAACCCGAGCCCGGTGGAGGGGGACACGGCAAAGACCACGGTGGCGGCGTTCGGGGCAGCGTGGGGCCTCATGGAGGCGAAGACGCGCAGGACCTTCGCGGGGCGTCCGAGGTGGGCGAGGCCCGAGACGGCGGAGGTCCAGGAGACGACGTCCCTGTGCGGCATTCCGTCGAACACCCGTAGGGCGTGGTCGGCGGAGCCGCGTCGGGAGTAGGCGGTGAGCAGCACGGTCTGCACGAAGGGGTAGGACCAGAATTTGAGGAGGAGGGCGTGTGCGTGGAACGACCTGGTGGCGGCGGCGGCGGTGGTGGTGTTGAGCAAGGAAGAGAAGGTGTGGGAGTCGGGAGGGACGCGACGGCGGAGCATTTGGGAGTAGATGGAGAGTGGGTCGGCGGAGATGGCGATGGCGGTGTTGAAGGAGAAGGGGTTGGGGTTGTTAATGGCGGAGAAGAGGGAGGCGGCGAAGGAAGGGTCGGCGTCGGCGGCGCGGTGGAGGAGGCTGCTTGCCACGAAGGGGTTGCTGAAGAGGCCGACGACGACGGCGTGGGCAAGGATGTCGCGGAGGCGGCGGAGGGAAGGGCAGTGCAAGGGGAGCTGGAGGCGGGGGTACCGTTGGAACAACTGGTTGCTCCACACCCAACATAGGACCTCCTCCTCTCTTATAGAGAGAGGGACAATTTAGTCCTTTCATCATCGTTGAACCAAAGCACATGGGTCGGACCTAATGTAGTGCCCCGTCCCTACATCGTGCCCCGTACTCCGTCCACGGGGTGCGCAAGAAAGGAACACTGTCGCTATCAATTCGGTCGGGACCGATAGGTTGGGATCGATCGAGTCGATCAAACGGGAACGGTTGAATTAAGATCCATTCCTCGTTATGGAATGTCTTCTTCGGAACCAAGTCCCATATTCAGCGGGTTGTGCCTCAAGGTTTCACTCTGTGGCTGAGTCGGAAGAGACCTCCCGTTGCTCTGCTTTTCACGCCGCTTGCGTTGATTTTGGCTTTGTTTTTTGAATGCATTTTTGTGAATGTTTTCGATGGTTTTTATGGCTTATATTTCGAACTCGTATTTCCTATCGAACTTCTTGAATAATGCAGTGTTCTAATTGGTTGCTTGTGCAATTTCATGTAATCGCGTGGGCGACGTCTAGCGCGACCAACAAATTCTCTCGCCTGAAGTAAACTCAAGGTGAGTGGCTGACCCTTCTCTTCTCGACCCCCTCCCTAGGTAAATCGATAATGTTGTGCGAATGAAAGGATAAATGCAAGGGCACGAACACGAAAAAAAGATTGAGTTTTCAAAGAGAATGTAGGCTATGTATTAATAACTAAAAAGGAAAATATTTCTTCGCACGGTTATAGACAACTTGTCGACAAGGCGATAGTTTCCTCGAGCTGCAACCCGGGGCCACGGGACCGTTTCGACCTAGGAGGAAACAGGGTATAGTCGTGCATAAGGTTTCAGCACAGGTTAAGCGGGGACTTGCAACGGAGCTAGCTACTTGCATTGAAAGGACCCCGATTAACAAAACTATACGTCCAGGATGGCTTGTGATGCCAGTGACCAATCACACGTAATATTGCACTTGGTATGAAAAATGTTAACAATTGACAGGAAAGAATATGGTAAGTTTCATAAGGTGCGGCGCGGTCCGCCGCAGGTAAGTTCCAATGTATTTTACATTATACTTGTCATATGCTTGTTGAAATTTATTAGGATGGTTAGAAACATTCATGAACTAAGTCATATAAACTCTTCAACCAAATGAGAGCTTGAAACTTAAATAGCCACAAACCAGTATAAAGTGTAATGTACTGATCCTCGCTCTCCACGCAGGTACCCCGAACTACGAAGGGCGTACCACTTAAAGCTCAAGGCGGCGCAAACACTTTTGAAGCCTCATCCGTGTGTTAAAGGCTTGTTTCTGGATTCCTTTTGAAGAAGACCCCGTACTCAGTCCAAAAGAAGATGACGACTCGACT
The DNA here is from genome assembly GCA_029216955.1 of Iris pallida. Taxonomy (NCBI): domain Eukaryota; kingdom Viridiplantae; phylum Streptophyta; class Magnoliopsida; order Asparagales; family Iridaceae; genus Iris; species Iris pallida. The sequence goes on along the minus strand of JANAVB010022600.1, from coordinate 5,859,399 downwards.
CCCCTCGATAGCAGGTGGAAAGTGTTATATTTTGCTTGTAAAAAGGGATGTAATGTATGGAACGACTATCTCATCGACGTTCATTTTGTAAGTCGAGTCATGTTGTATCCCGTGCGACAATGATTGTAAAGAAGTCTATGTAAATGAAATTTTATTATTATCAATGAAAAGTCTACTTCTATTTCAAATGTGTCAATCAATTTCTCTGCGTACTCTAACTTGATGTTGTGTTTCGGATGACCTTATGACTATGCCTTGTGCGATCGTAACTTAGGCTCGCACGACATCACGCCCGGGGGACGACTATCAATTCTACGAAATCGGGGCGTGACATAATGATATCAGAGCACGACTTTACATCCTTTGGCCTCCCGTCTAGAGTTTTAGACCTTTGACCTTGCATCGATGAGATAAGTTGTTCCATACAATGAGTCCGTAATAAATTGTGACTGATGTATTTGCCTTCGTATCACAGAAGTGCCGAAACCCACGGCCGGGCAAGAATAGAGCGCTTCTAGCGGCTCTAGTAGTTCACGTCGTTCGCGGGCCGGACCTTCTAACGATACCATCGAAAGGATGCTGCACATGATGGAGGCGCAGCGGAACCAGTCCGAGAATCGACATCAACAGACAGAGGAACAACAGGCCCAGTTCGAAGCTCGCTTCGATGCACATGTGAAACTTCAACAAAGGCAGCTGGATACCCTGTAGCAGATCGTCCAGACAATGGCGGCCAACGGAAACTCTGCGACTGCGCCTACTGCCATCGCACCTACTGCCACCGTACCGACGATCCAACCCATTGAAGTCGACACGAAGGAGCCCGGGCGTAACCAGCGGTACTGAAAAAGTACAACTTTGAAGTATCAGAATTCAAGAAGGTGTGTCGCACTTCCTTCAGCGGTACCGAAGGCCCTTCCATGGGAATTGACTGGTTGGAAGAGCTGGAAGATCTCTTCGAGCTCCTCGACATTGAAGAATCAAAGCAAGTCGCATGTGCACAACTTCAGCTACGGTTGAACGTGCACGACTGGTGGGCCGTACATAAGCGAGCGATCCGACGCGACAACAACTCAGCGTCGATCTCTTGGGCCACGTTCCGCAAAGCTTTTGAAGTCGAGTACCTTCCGGTAGCCATTTGTCAAGCGAAGGAGAATGAATTCATGCAGTTGAGACAGGGGAACCGGACAGTAGAACAGTACGCCGCAGAATTCAACAAGTTGTCCAAATTTGCTAGTGAGTTTCTGCCTACAGAGGAGTGTCGTGTACGATGGTTCGAAGTGGGTCTGCGACGCTCTATCGGTGCGCATGTCGGGGTTCCAAAGTATAAAATCGTAGGCGAGGCTCTGAATCACGCTCTTCGCCTTGAGAGCGAATACCCTTTCGGTGCTGCCGACGTTGTGCGCCACTCCAATCACAAACGTCCAAGCTATACGGGAGGCAACAATGTAACGTCCCAGTCCCAAATACTTGAGACTAGATACGCATCATGTCAGCTGTATACATACGAGTAAATATACAGCTCGTATGTATACATAAGCTGTAAATGTAGAAAGCCATGACACTAAATCTCATCCACAAAGATAAATAATGATATAAAGTAATTTTGAGTTTGTCATGTAACAATAGTTGGGCGGAGACAAAGTCCACTACCAACCAATTTAAATAGAGAAGAAATATACAAAGAAAGTGATTGGTCGAGCGGAGCAAATGACGAGTCCAAAAGCAATCATCACGAAGGAAGGAATGGCCTTAGCTAGAACACCTGCAAAACATAACGAAACACACACCTAGAGAGATAACTAGGTCCTCAGAGGGACGTAACAAGACACATAATATCATGCCAATAAACTGAATAAATAAGCTCAACAGAAAAGTATGCATGAGTAAAGGTTCCTACCCATACTAGGTGATATGCACTTTGAGGACAACGTTCTACGCAGGGGCTGTAGGCTCAGCAGAGTAAATAAAGAGTGGCAGTAAGTAGCGCTCATCCGAGTCACTATTGGCCTTGGACAGAAGGTAGTGCTCATAAGAGTCACCCTCGGCCCAAAATGTGTGTAAAAATAAAATGTTGCCCCTACGCTAATAATTGTCCCCTCTCCCCAATAATACTATACATGGGTCGTCTCCATGACACTGTTTAATCCCTAATAACCGCCAAGTCTTCTACACAATCTATTGACAGTTATGTCCTAACGTACGGCCTGTACACACCGATGTACGGTCGGTACGCAAGTCCGCATCTATATGTGACTCACAACTCACACACAATCTGTGGCACATCGTGACAGTTTATGAGATGCACATACGGTGGTCCCTTAACTCTAAGCCAATTGCATAAAATATAATAATTTGCATCTATATATAATTTTGAAAGAACAACATAAAGAAAAAGCAAGCATGATATTGAGCAAGAAATTAAACAGTAAAGGCAAGGTGTCTTGCCTGATGTGTCGCTTGGTGTGGTGCGGTGATCTGACCTGTCCCGAATAGTTTGATAGCCAAGCCCGATATGAACAAGTCCGAAAGAAATAAGGATATGATTAGTCCTAGTCGAAAGTCATCTATTCTACGAGGAAAACTTGATTTAGATTTGCTTTGTGTAAATGATAGCTCTTAATTAAAAATATGATTACTAGTTTGGAAAATATTCGTAACTATCTAAGAAAAATATATTTTTATATTATTTGAAATATTAAGAAAATCCTTTACATACATATCTAAAAAATTAAGAAGATTATTTGAGGCTTAAAACTCTAAAAATTTTCAACCCTAACTTTAGAAATAAATTTACTTGAAAATATACATATACACTATGATATACGCTTTGGAAATAAGTACTTATCTATATACAAAATATAAGTACTAGTTATATATTCACATATTTTGTTTCCTTCTAAAAGTATAGCAATAATGTTAATAATAATAGTGAATATGAAATCAATAATAATAATAATAATAATAATAATAATAATAATAGTGAATATAAAATCAGTAATAATAATAATAATAATAATAATAATAATAATAATAATAATAATAATAATAATAATAATAATAATAATAATAATAATAATAATAATAATAATAATATAAAAGAAAACAGCAATAAATAATAGTAATGATAATTATTATAAATATAATACATATGATAATAAGAACTGTTGTTCTGAAAAGAGAAGGCATTGTTGCTCTTTAAGAGAAAGCAGGGAAAATAAATATAAAATAATAAGAAACGTTTATAATATAAGGGTGGAGCTGCTCTGTCATTTAGAAAGTGAGAGAGGAAATAAAAGAACGGAGAGGAGTGGGTTTGCTCACCTCGGTCTGGGCGGAGGGCGGCGATCGACGCCGGCGGAGCAGATCCGTGGCGGGTTTCTCGGCAAGGGGCGGAGGTGGCGCTCCACTGCGGGGAGGCGGGCCTGCCGGGATGGCCAGCGGAGTGGCGGCCGGCCGGACACACCATGGCGGCGCGAGGGGTTTGGAGAAGAAGGAGGGTTTTCGGGGAACTTCGGTGGACGGTGGTACCGGCGGCGAAGGGGTTCCGACATTGGGCGGCGCGCACGCGTTCGCGGTGTCAGACTCGCCGATGAAGAAAGCTGCGCGGTGGAGCAGCCGGAGAGGATCAGCTGGGGCGCGCGAGTACGGCCACTCGCCGGGACGCGACGGAGGCGGATGGGGCTGCCGGTGGGCTGCTGTGCGGCTGTCAGCCCGACCACCTGCGGAGGATGGCGGCGATCGAGGTTAGGGTTCAGCTTGTCCTTCTTCTTTTTCCGTTTTGGTGGTCGGTTTGGTGGGTGGATTAGCCGGGCGGTGATGGCTGGTGTTCGGTGGGCATTTAGGGGAAGTAGGGGAGATCGGGGTGGCACCGGTGGTGGCTGATGACGGAGACAGAAGTTGGTGGTAGTCTGGATTTGGCGACAACGGTGGTAGGTTTAGGATTGGGTGTATTGGATTTTGTATCGTGTCGGGGACTGTCCGACACGACATTGAAAGGATCGGGTGGTCTGTCTATGTGACACGGATGGTGTCGAGGCCCGGTTTGTTGGGTGGGACGAAATATTGTATATGTAAAATAATCAGTGGATGGAAGGGTGACACGGACACGATGCACACTTTGTGGATGTGGGAAAAATTATGGAAGAGTACCTGCCTATTTATAGGATGTGGAAATTCCCAGTTGGATAAGGCTTTGGTTTGTTTAAACCCCATTTAAATAATTCAAAAATCCAATCTAAATTAAATTCTAATTTAAACATAGATAATCTAAACTCAAATATAAATTCTACCTTTAAACTTTTTTAAATTAAAACCATAAAATTAAATCAAGATTTAAAATGGCCACAATAATTTTCAAATATATTTTCCAAAAATGTCAATAATAATAATTTCGAAAATATTAAATATTTTTAAATATCTTTTTGAATAACAAAATATTAATATTAAATAATTTTAAAAATAGCCTTATATATATGAAATTTAAATTTATGCACCTCATATGCAATGAAACATAGTTTTCTAAAATAGTTTTGGAAATTTTCAATGCGTCGTATTTTACAATTTTAAGTAATCAAAAATAAATATTTATTATTTATTATTTGGAAATTTAAGCTTTTTTTTAAAAGTAAAATATTTTTACAAAATATGTACCTCGCACATATTCGCACTCGACAGGGCATATGAAAACATTGAGTTCACACGCGACGTATAATACGACTATGCGACGTACAAATACCAAAAAAAATCTGAAATACTCAATTTATAAAAAAAAATTAAGTAGAAATTTAGGGGTTTTACATCCTACCCAACTTAAAAGAATTTCGTCCTCGAAATTTAGGAGTAGGTAGGTTTGAGGGCACGATTACGAGAATGATTCACTTATAACTTGAGTGGTGATAATAAATGTAGGGTCGAGGAAAGGACGAGGAGTTTAAGACGAAGATATAGTCACATTGGGTGACAATGGTCATAAGTGATAGGTCGGCTAGAGGAAATTCTAGTGTAAGTGCCTTCGTCCTTTCAAAATAGGTGAAGGCGAAAGCAATAAAGAGTTCAAAGACGATATTACGATTTACGTGGTTCAAAGACGACCGAATAATTTCAAAAGAATTTTCAAGGCAGTCGTGGATGAGACATTAGGACAAGTTTGACTATGTCTCCATCTACGTAGAATGATATACGAAAAGCGAACCAAAGTGCACTTGGTTGATCAGACCATCATGTACCGGTTCTGATTTGACAATGTATTAGTGGGCGCCCACGATGAACATATGTCACGAACAAGCTCGATAAAGAGTAAGCTTGCAAAACTATACTATAATAGCAACATAAGATAGTCATAATATAAGCAGTGAATAATGAAGGAAAATAAATAGTCCAAGATCCTTTAAAATTGAGTCTTGCCCGAAGTTCGGGACTAAACAGTCGGCCTGGTTGACTGAATAAATTAGGGTCCACTGAATTATGTGGTCTAAGTGAACCTATCAAAGTGGTCCAAAAATATTGGTTAAGTCGTGAGATATTCAACCCAACTTACAAGAGTTAGAATAGTAATGTAAAAGGGTCAATGGGTCAAGCAATCAAGGTAAAGCACAAGTCAAGCATTTTAAGGAGTCGGATAGAACACAATCACACATTGGGTGGAAAGAATTAGTCAAGGTTGAGTCTCTATCTGTGGTTGAAAAGTATATCGGTACCATGGTAGGGTTATGATTTAGTCTTTATGACCCGAAAGTCGCAATATGAAATTAGAGTACAAGGAGACGTGTTTTAGTGGCACGTGATATACCTACATGAAGGTGGGCTCGTGTAGGTCTTGCTTGAGAAATTTGTGGGAAGGAAACGTCTAGTGTTGTGCTCCAAATATCCAAGTCACGGTAAGGGACACAAAAGAATTTAAATAGAAAGTGGGAATTCATGAAATAATGATTAACGCACAAAGTAAATGACCAAGTTAACGCATAAAATAATGATAATTCAGATTCTAGTAGATCAAGGCAAAATAAGTTAGGAATACCATTTCTAGAGATATGACAGCCACTTGATGGGGTATGATCAAGGAACAATCCAATTATTTCTCAAGTTTCAAATGGTTAGAAAGTCACGACAAAATCTAGATTTGAGGGAATGTCGAGGGAGTCAAGATTGGAATATAACCATATGATCTTGGAGATGACTAACAACACTTGTATGTACACTACTATCATGGTCGTGAGGGATATGGCAATTAGTATGGAATACTCCTAACTCATTAGAGTTATCTTAGTGGTAAAAAAATTTAACTGGAGTTTCCTCAAAAAGTCTCTTAGTAAAAATTAAAAAAAAAACAATAAACCACCAAAATTGTATTATTCTAAGTTGTCCAATTAGATTATGGCTAACAATTTCATTTCCTTTAATGATCTCAAAGTAAACTTTTACCATGTTACTACTAACTTTTTCCACAACTTAACGTTCAAATCCAACTATTGAAATCAAGAGTTCATAATTCACGAATCCATAAAAATCTCATAATCAATCAAAATTTTAAAACCCAAAATTTTTCAAATAACTACAGAAAGACTCTTAGCAAGAAAACAATTTCAAAATTGAAGTTCAATATCTTAATGCACTTATCAACCCTAATCCGACAACATGAATTTTTTTTTGCCAATTTATTGATAATCTCAATCAAAACCTTTTTACTCAAAATCTAAATAGATTTGTAAATCATAAATCACATGCCACAATTTAAAATTTGAAAATCTTCCTCAATTTTTTTTATATATATTCCAAAATATTTTAAACCCAAAAAATAATTTGCTGCTTCCACTTAAAATTTGAAATTTAAGAAACATACAAATCGTAAGTTGTACGAGAATAATTTCTACCGCTACATTTAAAATCCAAGATCATTTTCAAACAAATTTATAACTGTTCAAAGGCGTATAACTATAACTCAATAAATCATAAATATCACAACTTGAAATTGAAATCAGTTTTATATTTGCTCAAAGACGTATAGCTATAATCCAATAGATCATAAATATCAAAATTCGAAAATCAAAACAATTTCTTAAATCAATTGTGTATAGATTCTAACTATTTTTCTGCAGCATAAAAATAAAATCCTATCAATCCTCTTATGATCACTACTTAGAAATCTCAAGATTACAACTTCCTTAGATATCCCATTTTACAAATTACTAATAAGTAAATCACACTTCTTCTTTTTATGCCTTTTTAATTCCATTAGAGTTCTTAAATGTATTCCAATTGCCAATGTAACCCTTCTAGCCATATGGTTGACCAATAAGTATATAGTAGTGTAGTCATCTTTCTAACTGTCACTAAGCACGAAAGATAAGAATTTACGGTAGGAGGAGTCAAGCAAGATGCAAGTCAAGGAGGTCGAACGAGAGTTCGGAATTTGAAGTCAAGAAAGGATGTCAAGTAGGTGGATGAGATTCTAGACTCTAATCCTATATTGCAGGCCCGTTCGGTACAGTCATGTAACCGAAACGACAAAGTAGACCTGCATGGGCCACCACAAAAACATGTAACACTCCAGTCCCAAATACTTGAGACTAGATACGCATCATGTCAGCTGTATACATACGAGTAAATATACAGCTCATATGTATATATAAGTTGTAAATGTAGAAAGCCATGACACTAAATCTCATCCACAAAGATAAATAATGATATAAAGCAATTTTGAGTTTGTCATGTACACAATAGTTGGGCGGAGACAAAGTCCACTACCAACCAATTTAAATAGAGAAGAAATATACAGAGAAAGTGATTGGTCGAGCGGAGCAAATGACAAGTCCAAAAGCAATCATCACGAAGGAAGGAATGGCCTTAGCTAGAACACCTACAAAATATCACGAAACACACACCTGTAGAGATAACCAGGTCCTCAGAGGGACGTAACAAGACACATAATATCATGCCAATAAACTGAATAAATAAGCTCAACAGAAAAGTATGTATGAGTAAAGGTTCCTACCCATACTAGGTGATATGCACTTTGAGGACAACGTTCTACGCAGGGGCTGTAGGCTCAGCAGAGTAAATAAAGAGTGGCAGTAAGTAGCGCTCATCCGAGTCACTATCGGCCTTGGACAGAAGGTAGTGCTCATAAGAGTCACCCTCGGCACAAAATGTGTGTAAAAATAAAATATAGCCCCTACGATAATAACTGTCCCCTCCCCCAATGATACTATACATGGGTCGTCTCCACGATACTGTTTAATCCTTAATAACTACCAAGTCTTCTACACAATCTATTGACAGTTATATCCTAACGCACGGCCTGTACGCACCGATGTACGGTCGGTACGCAAGTCCGCATCTATATGTGACTCACAACTCACACACAATCCGTGGCACATCGTGATAGTTTATGAGATGTACATACGGTGGTCCCTTAACTCTAAGCCAATTGCATAAAATATAATAATTTGCATCTATATATAATTTTGAAAGAACAACATAAAGAAAAAGCATGCATGATATTGAGCAAGAAATTAAACAGTAAAGGCAAGGTGTCTTGTCTGATGTGTCGCCTGGTGTGGTGCGATGATCTGACCTGTCTCGAATTGTCTGATAGCCAAGCCCGATATGAACAAGTCCGAAAGAAATAAGGATATGATTAGTCCTAGTCGAAAGTCATCTATTCTACGAGAAAAACTTGATTTAGATTTGCTTTGTGTAAATGATAGCTCTTAATTAAAAATATGATTACTAGTTTGGAAAATATTCGTAACTATCTAAGAAAAATATATTTTTGTATTATTTGAAATATTAAGAAAATCCTTTACATACATATATAAAAAATTAAGAAGATTATTTGAGGCTTAAAACTCTAAAAATTTTCAACCCTAACTTTAGAAATAAATTTACTTGAAAATATAAATATACACTATGATATACGCTTTGGAAATAAGTACTTATCTATATACAAAAACTAAGTACTAGTTATATATTCACATAATTTGTTTCCTTCTAAAAGTATAACAATAATGTTAATAATAATAATAATAATAATAATAGTGAATATGAAATCAGTAATAATAATAATAATAATAACAATAATAATAATAATAATAATAGTGAATATGAAATCAGTAATAATAATAATAATAATAATAATAATAATAATAATAATAATAATAATGATAATAATAATAATAATAATATAAAAGAAAACAATAATAAATAATAGTAATAATAATTATTATAAATATAATACATATGATAATAAGAACTGTTGTTCTGAAAAGAGAAGGCATTGTTGCTCTTTAAGAGAAAGCAGGGAAAATAAATATAAAATAATAAGAAACATTTATAATATAAGGGTGGAGCTGCTCTGTCATTTAGAAAGTGAGAGAGGAAATAAAAGAACAAGGAGGAGTGGGTTTGCTCACCTCGGTCTGGGCGGAGGGCGGCGATCGACGTCGGCGGAGCAGATCCGTGGCGGGTTTCTCGGCAAGGGGCGGAGGTGGCACTCCACTGCGGGAAGGCGGGCCTGCCGGGATGGCCAGCAGAGTGGCGGCCGGTCGGACACACCATGGCGGCGCGAGGGGGTTTGGAGGAGAAGGAGGGTTTACGGGGAACTTCGGTGGACGGTGGTACCGGCGGCGAAGGGTAACCGACATCGGGCGGCGCGCACGCGTTTGCGGTGTCGGATTCGCCAATGAAGAAAGCTGTGCGGTGGAGCAGCCGGAGAGGATCGGCTGGGGCGCGCGAGTACGGCCACTCGCCGGGACGCGAAGGAGGCTGATGGGGTTGCCGGTGGACTGCCGTGCGGCTGTCAGCCCGACCACCTGCGGAGGATGGCGGCGATCGAGGTTAGGGTTCAGCTTCTCCTTCTTCTTTTTTCGTTTTGGAGGTCGGTTTGGTGGCTGGATTAGCCGGGCGGTGATGGCTGGTGTTTGGTGGGCATTTAGGGGATTTGGCCGGAAAGTGGGGGAGATCAGGGTGGCGCCGGTGGTGGCTGATGACGGAGACGGAAGTTGGTGGTGGTCTGGATTTGGCGGCAACGGTGGTAGGGTTAGGATTGGGTGTATTGGATTTCGTATCGTGTCGGGGACTGTCCGACACGACAGAGAAAGGATCGGGTGGTCTGTCTATGTGACACGGATGGTGTCGAGGCCCGGTTTGTTGGGTGGGACAAAATATTGTATATGTAAAATAATCAGTGGATGGAAGGGTGACACGGACACGATGCACACTTTGTGGATGTGGAAAAAATCATGGAAGAGTACCTGCCTATTTATAGGATGTGGGAATTCCCAGTTGGATAAGGCTTTGGTTTGCTTAAACCCCATTTAAATAATTCAAAAATCAAATTTAAATTAAATTCTAATTTAAACGTAGATAATCTAAACTCAAATATAAATTCTACCTTTAAACTTTTTTAAATTAAAACCATAAAATCAAATCAAGATTTAAAATGGCCACAATAATTTTCAAATATATTTTCCAAAAATGTCAATAATAATAATTTCAAAAATATTAAATATTTTTAAATATCTTTTTGAATAACAAAATATTAATATTAATTAATTTTGAAAATATCCTTATATATATGAAATTTAAATTTATGCACCTCATATGCAATGAAACATAGTTTTCTAAAATAGTTTTGGAAATTTTCAATGCGTCGTATTTTACAATTTTAAGTAATCAAAAATAAATATTTATTATTTATTATTTGGAAATTTAAGCTTTTTTTTAAAAATAAAATATTTTTACAAAATATATACCTCGCACATATTCGAACTCGACGGGGCATATGAAAACATTGAGTTCACACGCGACGTATAATACGACTATGCGACGTACAAATACCAAAAAATTTGAAATACTCAATTTATAAAAAAAAATTAAGTAGAAATTTAGGGGTTTTACAAACTATCACACGTCAAAGCGTCCGAACCATGGCGGTTACCAGGGACATAACCCATCATCGCGATGTGCCAAGTACGATTCCTTTTGGCATGAGGCGAGCATGTGCTTTATCTACGAAGGGGGATGCTTCGTTTGCGGACAAAAGGGTCACCAAAAGAAAGATTGCATGGCCCGTAGACCAAATCATCCCAACGCACCACCACAACAACACCGCCAGGAGAATCGAGGACAAGTGCCCCGACCTCCTCAGTCCACTCAACCCAACAACCAAGCCTGACACCCTAATGCTCAGGGACGCGTCTTTAATTTGACTCGAGACGAGGCGTTCGCTTCCGATACTGTCGTGATAGGTATATTGAGTTTCAATAATATACATGCTCGTATGTTATTTGATTCAGGCACTTCACATACTTTCATATCGGCGGACTTCGCCGCCGAGCACAAATTTTTGTAATATCGTTAGACCTTGATCTTAGCGTAAGTATGCCTTCGGGCATGCCACTACTCACAAAATTAGCATACGAGGGAGGAACCATATGTATTGGGGGTCAAAAGATCGATCTTGATACGATAGTTCTAGATATGAAGGACTTCGACATCATACTGGGCATGGATTGGCTTAGTCCTTGCAATGCCACCATCGACTGCACAGGAAAGAGGGTCACCTTCCGCATACCTGGAGTGCCCGAATTCTGCTATTCGTGTGGTGAAGCATCGTCGACCTGCAAGGTGATCTCGGAGATTTCTGCTCGGAAGCTGCTTCATTTCGGATGCGAAGGCTACTTGGCGTCCGTTCGTGACATGAGACAAAATGGTGCAAACGCGGGTCAGACCGACGTTGTGGCAGAATTCCCAGACGTATTTTCGGACGAGCTTCCCGGCATGCCGCCCGATCGAGAGATAGAGTTCACTATCGATACATTTTCTGACACCCGGCCGATCTCGAAAGCTCCGTACAGAATGGCCCCTGCAGAGTTAAAAGAATCGAAGGCACAACTACAGGAATTACTTGATAAAGGGTTCATCCGTCCGAGTGTCTCGCCGTGGGGTACGCCCGTGCTATTTGTGAAGAAGAAGGATGGATCGATGCGGCTCTGGATCGACTATCGGGAATTGAATAAAGCCACCGGCCGGAACAAATACCCCCTGTCCCGCATCGACGACTTGTTTGACCAGCTCCAAGGTGCGACAGTATTTTCGAAGATTGATCTGCGATCGGGTTATCGCCAACTCAAATTCAAGCCAGATGACGTGCTGAAGTCTGCCTTCCGCACTCGTAATGGCCACTACGAGTTCTTGGTAATGTCGTTCGGTCTGACAAATGCCCCTGCCGTCTTCATGGATCTAATGAATCGGGTGTTCCGTCCGTTCGTTGACAAATTCGTAGTAGTCTTCATCGACGACATCTTTGTCTACTCGAAGGATCGAGCACAACATGCAGAGCATCTGCAGATGGTACTCCAAACCCTTCGAGAGAATCAGTTGTATGCGAAGATGAGCAAGTACGAATTCTGGCTGAACAACGTCTCATTCCTTGGGCACATCATCTCCGCCGCGGGCATCGCAGTCGATCCGAAGAAAGTCGAGGCAGTTGCTGATTGGAAACGGCCCGCATCAGTTAGCAAAATACGAAGCTTCCTAGGCTTGGCGGGATACTATCGACGCTTCGTGAAGGACTTCGTAAAGATTGCATCGCCGTTGACTCGCCTCACCCAGAAAGGAGTCACATTCAAGTGGTCAGATGACTGTGAAGCTTCCTTCCAGGAGCTCAAACAACGGCTCGTTTCGACCCCGATACTTGCTCTTCCTGAAGGGACGGTAGGATTTTAAATCTTCAGTGATGCTTCTGGCCAGGGCTTGGGGTGTGTGCTCATGCAGCGGGATAAGGTGATATCTTTTGCTTCCCGGCAGTTGAAGCCGCACGAGAAGAACTACCCCACGCACGACCTAGAATTAGCGGCGATTGTATTTGCGTTGAAGCTGTGGCGTCACTATCTCTATGGCGTGGCGTGCATGATTTATACGGACCACAAAAGCCTCAAGTATTTCTTCACCCAGAAGGAACTGAATTTTCGGCAGAGGCGATGGCTCGAGCTGATCAAAGACTATGACTTATCAATCGACTACATACCGGGCAAGGAAAATGTGGTAGCGGATGCGCTGAGCCGAAAGTTCTTAGCTTCGTTATGCATCAACGATCGACTGCTGCGTGACTTGGAAGGAATGGGCATCGAACTCCTAGTTCGTTTCAGAGACGTGAAACTGTCGCAACTGCGGGTGGAACCGAGCCTACTGGAGAGGATCAAGTCTGCTCAGAAGGACGATCCATACTTGGAGAAGATGCGGAAGCTGATATCGACAGAAAAAGCGTCCGACTTTACAGAGGACGAGTCGGAAGTGTTGCGCGTGAAGGGACGGCTATGCGTACCGGACGACGCAGAACTTAGAAAGGAGATAATGTCGAAGGCGCATTATGTAAAATATTCTTTGCATCCTAGTAGCACCAAGATGTATAAGGACCTCCGTATTGTCTTTTGGTGGCACGGCATGAAGAGGGACGTAGCGCTCTTTGTGTCAAAGTGCATGGCCTGTCAGCAAGTCAAAGCCGAGCACCAGCGATCGGGCAGGGAGATGCAAAACCTTGCCATTCTAGAGTAGAAATGGGATCATGTCACTATGGACTTCGTTGTTGGCTTGCCGAGGATGTCGCGGGGAAATGACGCCATCTGGGTCATCGTCCATTGACTAACCAAGTCAGCGCACTTTATCGCCATCAAAGTTACTTGGAGCGTCGACCGCCTTGCTCAGATATACCTTGACGAAATAGTTCGGCTGCACGGGGTCCCAGTATCTATCATCTTGGATCAGGATGGACGGTTCGTAGCGCACTTCTGGAGTAGTCTTCATTCAGCGTTGGGACCAAGTTGAAGTTTAGCTCAACTTATCATCCTCAGACTGATGGCCAAACAGAGCGGGTGAACCAAATTCTCGAAGACATGTTACGGCTCTATGCGATCGACTTAAAGTCAAGTTGGGACGTTCATCTACCGCTGGCCGAGTTTGCATACAATAGCTATCAGTCCAGCATCCAAATGGCGCCGTATGAAGGTTTGTACGGCCGAAAGTACAGATCGTCCATTTGATGGGATGAAGTCGGGGAACAGCAGATACTTGGTCCGAAGCTGACGGTGCAGACGGCCAAGTTGATACGGAAGAGATTAAAGATAGCACAAAGCTGGCAGAAGAGCTATGCCGACACGCACCGACGCCCCCTCGAGTTCTCGGAAGGCGACTATGTATTCCTGAAAGTAGCACCCATGCGTGGAGTTTCCAGGTTCGGTGCGAAGGGGAAATTGAGCCCAAGATTTGTTGGTCTGTTCGAGATATTGAAGCGAGTCGCCCCGGTAGCTTACCAAATCGCCTTGCTGCCTGCATTGTCAGAGGTACACGATGTCTTCCACGTCTCACAATTGCGGAAGTACGTACACGATCCGAGCCATGTGGTGGATTTGGGTAAGCTGGACCTAAAGGCGGACTTGACATATGTCGAAGAGCCGGTGCAAATCTTGGAGCGCAAGGATAAACTTCTCTGCAACCGTGCTATTCCTCTCGTCTGCGTCCTCTGGAGAAACCATTCGATCGAGGAGTCGACGTGGGAGCTTGAGTCGGAAATGAAGGAAAAATTCCCTTCATTGTTCTCGTAGAGGTATGTTCTATTCTTAAGTTTCGAGGACGAAACTTTTTCTTTATTGGTTATGGTGTAGTGCCCCGTCCCTACATCGTGCCCCGTACTCCGTCCCCGGGGTGCGTGAGAAAGGAACACTGTCGCTATCGATTCGGTCGGGACCGATAGGTCAGGACCGATAGGTCGGGACCGATAGGTCGGCTATGTCTTAATAACTATGTCTTAATAACTAAAAAGGAAAATATGTCTTCGCACGGTTATGGACAACTTGTCGACAAGGCGATAGTTTTCTCGAGCGTCAACCCGGGGCCACGGGACCGTTTTGGCCTAGGAGGAAACATGGTATAGTCGTGCATAAGGTTTCAGCACAGGTTAAGCGGGGACTTACAATGGAGCTAGCTACTTGCGTTGAAAGAACCCCGATTAACAAAACTATACGTCCATGATGGCTTGTGATGCCAGTGACCAATCACACGTAATATTGCACTTGGTATGAAAAATGTTAACAATTGACAGGGAAGAACATGGTAAGTTTCATAAGACGCGGCACGGTCTGCCGCGGGTAAGTTCCAATGTATTTTATATTATGCTTGTCATATGCTTGTTGAAATTTATTAGGATGGTTAGAAACATTCATGAACTAAGTCATATAAACTCTTCAACCAAATGAGAGCTTGGAACTTAAATAGCCACGCACCAGTACAAAGTGTAATGTACTGATCCTCGCTCTCCACACAGGTACCCCGAACCACGAAGGGCGTGCCACTTAAAGCTCAAGGCGGCACAAACACTTTTGAAGCCTCGTCCGTGTGTTAAAGGCTTATTTCTGGATTCCTTTTGAAGAAGATCCCGCACTCAGTCCAAAAGAAGATGACGACTCGACTCCCCTCGATAGCAGGTAGAAAGTGTTATGTTTTGCTTGTAAAAGGGGATGTAATGTATGGAACGACTATCTCATCGGCGTTCGTTTTGTAAGTCGAGTCATGTTGCAGCCCGCGCGGCAATGATTGTAAAGAAGTCTATGTAAATGAAGTTTTATTATTATCAATGAAAAGTCTACTTCTATTTCAAATGTGTCAATCAATTTCTCTGCGTACTCTAACTTGATGTTGTGTTTCGGATGACCTTATGACTATGCCTTGTACGATCGCAACTTAGGTTCGTACGGCATCACGCCCAGGGGACGACTATCGATTCTACGGAATCGGGGCGTGACACCTAAAACCCACTGTGCTTTATATTATAGATCGGTTAATTGTCATATGTTATTGATGAAATGGCTCGTATTCAACTAGACGCCATTCTTGGGTTGAGAAACTCGAGAGGAGTTCAAACAACAAACAACACTCACATATGTACAAGTTAATTTGTAACGACAACTGCAAACTAGTATACCTACAAATTATCATATTTTTTTAGAAATTTTTTGGGTTGGAAAAACGTTGCTAAGCCACTCAGTTTGGTAATGATATGTTGGTCCCTTTTTTTTTGAGGTGTCATTTTCTTCGGACCGGCGAGCAACGCCAAAGGAGGAATATGAACGGTGCTCATCCCCACGGGATCCCGATGTACCGAACGGACTACATCCCACGGACGTCGATTTATATTTATCCTAACATGAAATTACAAAACCACGTTCATCGCACCAAAAAAAAAATACCAAAAAAATGTTCTAAAAAAAAACTACAAAACCACGTTAGAACACACAAAAACAAGTATCGAATTCATGTTCGTATATCCGTGCAATATAGGTATGACATTTTGTCTTATGATTCTTACTCTTCCGATTCTTATAATTATGATTTAGCAACGACTTTCTCAAATCTTAGAGTTAGTGATCGAGCGAGGATCTAGATCCTACGATATCCCTTTACCCTATTATCAAGTAGGACATAATTATTTATATTTATCCCAACTTATGACATGTTTAAGAGAGCTATATTTAGGGTATTTTCTAACCCTAATTTATCACATGTCCACTTTATTACATGACCTTGAAGTTTCCTAGTCATGGTTGGTGTTGGTGTTGGAGTGGGTGGGGTTCCCAACCTATGTGGAGAATACCCCGGAGAGCGACGAGCGCCATCCGTGTGTCGGAGAAGCTCGGAGAGTGCATGGATCCTATTTTGGTACATATATGGTAAGAAAATGTATGATTGAATTTCTATATTTACTTTGATCATATATTTATGATTGGACCCTTCATATAGTAGCTTTCCATATAATTAGGTTTCCAATTATGGCAAGCCAATTTTGATTTGATTTCCATTAGATATATGATTGATGCATATTGGAAGTTTCTATATGTATTGGCCTTCCATGTATGGATTACCAAGGGCTTATAAAAGAGTGATACATGCTAGATGGAAAATTATCTCAAAACAAGAGTGCTTTACAATCTTTGAGAGAGAGAGAGAGAGGATTAAGGATTATTGTGAATGAGAGATTGCTTCGAATAATTTTTCGGCATCTCTTGTTCTTCGAAGTCTGCAATCAAAAATTTTCTTCTTTCAAGTGAGTTGTGGTGATCCGTGTTGGATCAGAAGGAGCTTGTAGAGGGTGTATTCTCTTTATTCCATTAGTGGAGGTTCTTCAGGGTTGGACTCTGATCGTCCCGTGGTTTTTCCCGCAAGGGTTTTTTACGTCAAAAATCTTTGTGTCTGCGATTGTGTTTGGCATTTTTGGTTTATGTGCTTTTGCTCGGTTCTCTCGCAGGACTTTCTAGTTTGGGGGAACAGTTTTCGCGCTTCGTTCCCAACAGAGTGGTATCAGAGCCAGGTTCAAAGAAGTGTCAGGAGTTGACAGTCAAACCAGGAAGCAGAGATGGACACGAAGCCGGTGCGCATGGTGAACCTGAACGGTACCAACTACCATTATTGGCGGAGCAAGATAAAGGGTTTACTGTTCATTAAGAAGCTGCATCTTCCAGTATTTGTATCCGAGAAGCCCAGTGACAAATCCGATGAGGATTAGAACTTCGAGCATATATAGGTATGTGGGTACATGCGGCAATTCGTTGTCGAGAACGTGTACTACCATATTGCAAATATTGAGCATGCGAAGACGTTGTGGGAGAAGTTGGAATCTTTGTACGCAAAAAGGACCGAGGTAAACAAACTGTTCCTGATCCGGATGATGATGGGTCTGCGGTACAAAGATGGTGCATCCATTACGGATCACTTGAGTGAGCTCCAGGGCGTGGTGGACCAGCTATCCTCGATGGGAGTCAAGTTCGACGATGAGGTTCAAGGACTTTGGTTGCTATGTACATTGCCAGACTCGTAGGAGACCGTATGAGTATCTATGATCGCTTTTGCTCCAGAAGGAGTGGTCAGTCTGGAGTTTGCCAAGAGCGGGGTGCTGAATGAAGAGATGCGAAGACGTTCTTAGGGCACTTCATCCACATCCCACCACTCAGAGGCATCGGTTTCAGAGAGCCGCGGAAGGGACAAAAGCAGGGGTCCAGGTGGTGGCAGAGACAAGAGCATGGAGAAATTTAAGGGTCGGTACAAGGACTCGGAGTGTTACCACTGTGGCAAGAAGGGCCACATCAAGCAGAACTGTTTCGCTTGGAAGAGAGAGAAGAAGGGCGACAAGGGGAAGCAAGATGAGAACACTACAACGACGGCCTCGATACATGGAGGCGATGTGATCATCGTAAGTGATGAGGTTATCACAAACCTCGCCTACGATGACAATTCTTGGCTGGTGGACTCAGGGGCTTCAGCGCATGTATCTCACAACAGGGCACTATTTGCCACTTACACGACAGGCGACTGTGGAGTGTTGAAGATAGGCAATGGAGATGTGTCGAAGGCGGTTGCCGTTGGAGATGTACATTTGAGAACAAAGACAGGTGCAGTTCTTGTTCTCAAAGATGTTCGTCATGTCCCTGACATTCGTTTCAACCTGGTGTCGGTTGGAAGGTTGGATGACGAGGGATTCTTCAGTCTTTTCGAGAATAGTCAGTGGAAGCTTTCCAGAGGTTCGATGGTGATTGCCAGAGGAAGCAAGAAGTCCGATCTCTACTATATTAAGGGGAGCGCACAGGGAGCACATGAGGTGAACGCCGTCAGTGATACGTCTACCGAGTTGTGGCACAGGCGGCTCGGCCATATCAGCGAGAAGGGAATGAGCTACTTGGTGAACATGAAGGTAATTCCAGGGCTCAAGTCTATAAAGTTGGAGAAGTGCATGCACTGCTTAGCTGGAAAGCAAAATAGGGTGTCTTTCCAAAGTCACCCAAGTTCAAGGAAGCCGGCGTTGCTCGAGTTGATTCACTCGGATGTCTGCGGTCCTATGAAGGTAAAATCTATTGGTGGTGCTTCTTACTTTGTAACTTTTATTGATGACTATTCCAGGAAGGTTTGGGTCTATGCCTTAAAGACCAAGGATCAGGTGCTGCCTACTTTCAAAGAGTTTCAGGCCTATGTTGAAAGAGAGACAGGCAAGAAGTTATTGTGTGTTCGGTCCGACAATGACGGCGAATACATTGGCCCCTTTGATGTTTATTGAGAGAGCAAGGGATACGACACCAGAAGACTCCGTCCAAGACACCTCAGCTCATTGGTGTAGCGGAGCGTATGAACAGGATACTGATGGAGAGTGTGCATTGTTTGCTGTCAGAAGCAAACTTGTCGGGCAGTTATTGGGGTGAGGCTCTTCTCACAGCTGCTTATGTTATTAATTTATCTCCTAGTGTTCCTTTGCAGGGTGATGTGCCTGACAAAGTATGGTGCGACAAAGAGCGGTCATACAATCACCTGCGAGTGTTTGGCTGTAAGGCCTTCGTGCATGTACCGAAGTACGAGAGGACCAAACTTGAGCCGAAGACGAGGCGATGCGTCTTTGTCGGCTACGATCGGGATAAGTTTGGCTATAGACTCTACGACCCGGTGGGAAGAAAGCTCTACAGAAGCAGGGACGTGGTATTCGTCGAGGATCAGACCATGACCAACACTCAGGATTCCGAGACGCCTTCTGAGGCTGAGGAATTGCCTAAGTTAGAGTCATTTTGCTTCGAGCAGTTTCCAGAGGACATCGCAAAGGATCCAATTATGGGGGAGCCAGTACATGGAGTTGCTCCCAACCTTGATCATCAGCCTGCTGATGGTGGTCAGGGTGTCCCTCAGGAGGATGAGCATGCCGGGGAGGCGGTTCCTGAAGAGGAGGAGGCTGTTGGTATACAGCCAGCACCAGTGTCTCCACTGAGAAGGAGCGACAGAGAGCGTCGACCATCTACGAAATACTCACCGGGTGAGTATGTGCTATTGACTGACGAGGGAGAGCCCGAAAGTTTTGCAGAGGCTATGGAAGACGAACGGAGGCAGGAGTGGATGGAGGCTATGCAGGAGGAGATGAGTTCCCTGCACGTCAATTCCACTTATGAGCTGGTACGGTTGCCAAAGGGCAAGAAGGCTTTGAAGAATCGATGGGTGTTTAGAGTGAAGCAGACGGATGATGCTACTCGCCCTCGATACAAAGCGAGGATGGTAGTTAAAGGCTACGGTCAGCGGAAATACGTGGATTATGATGAGATCTTTTTGCTTGTCATCTAGTATTCGTCTATTCGGGTGGTGCTAGCATTGGTAGCCAGTCTTGACTTGGAGGTCGAACAGATGGACGTGAAGACGGCATTCCTCCACGGTGATCTTTAGGATGAGTTATACATAGATCAGCCAGAGGGATTCTGTGAGAAGGACAAGTCACATTTGGTCTGCCGGTTGAGAAAGAGCTTGTATGGTCTGAAGCAGGCTCCGAGGCAGTGATACAGGAAGTTCGAGTCGTTTATGGGGGAGCATGGCTATGTACGGACGACATCGGATCACTGTGTATTTGTCAGGTATTTTGCCGATGATGATTTTATTATTTTATTGCTCTATGTTGATGACATATTATTAGTGGGTCGGAATGCCACTAGGATATCGGAGTTGAAGTGCCAATTGGGCGCGGCCTTCTCTATGAAGGATTTGGGCGCAGCGAAGACTATTCTTAGGATGGGGATCAGCCGAGAGAGAGAAAGAGAGAGAGTCCAAGTTGCTTTACTTGTCCCAAACGAAGTACATTCACCGGGTACTTCAGCGTTTTGGGATGGACGGGTCGAAGAAAGTGAGTTGGCCCCTTGCGGCTTACTTTAAGTTCACTGAGGAGCAGTGTCCAACTACCGAGGACGAAAAAGAAGATATGGAGCGGGTTCCATATGCTTCAGCTATGGGAAGTCTTATGTATGCTATGGTGTGTACGAGGCCAGACATCGCTCATGCAGTTGGCACATTTAGCAAGTATCTTTCAAATCCTGGAAGGGTACATTGGAGTGCGGTCAAGTGGATTCTACGATACCTTCAGGGCACTGCCGATTGGAGACTTTCTTTTGGTGGTGACGAGCCGAAGCTGGTTGGGTATACCGACGCTGATATGGCTGGAGATGTCACGACCCGCACCCACCGTGAGGGTACGAGTACGTAACAGCGCCCAGCCTACGCCGCAGTATCGGCGGTAGAACGCTGTTCTAGGTTATGAACTATAACTAACTAACATAAAATACTCTCCATAAGGAAGCCAACACAGAGGTACAACTCAATCACAATCTAGAGATAGAATATGGCATGATAGAATAGATAAGAAAATCCTCAACTGAGGCACAACAGAAAGAATACAAATCTCAACATCTACCAGTTCAATATCTCTAAGAATATACAACTCTAAAAATAAGACAACAGCTAAACCTGAAAAGAGAACAGACTGAGCTATCTATACTAAGCAAGGGTGCCATCCTCAGTAGCTGCCTGAACCTCCCCAGGGGTCCAGGTCGCGGGTGTCATCTAGGCAAGCTCCAAGGTAAGGGGTGCAGGGTTCCTCATCATCCTCTGTAAAATTTTCAACAGGTCCAGTCAGGACGGGAGCGAGCACAATACATCTCACGCAGATCATAACAGGTTAGGAAATATAAACATGCAAGAGAGTACGATACATGAAACTGAAAGAAGATACATGATATAAATAGGAAGAGAACTGTAATAGAAATATCTATTATAAGTAGAGAGCTACCAGTGACTAGTGATTTAGAGTACAAAGTCGACATGTGAACGGCTTGATTTGCACATGGCTATACTAAAGTGGTGTACATGGCTATTCTACTTTGGAATTGTTCACATGACTATTTATACTCCCCCAAGCCCCAATCAATACACAAGGATCCAGACAGGTTATGTTACGCACATGATTTTCACATGAAGCCCATAGATGGGTATACATGAAGTATTCACGAGGCTCAGAGAACTGAGTGCACATGAATTCCACACGAAGGCCCACGAAGGGTGCACATGAAGTATAGGTTATACATGAGATTCATGGGAAACACGACCGATCATGACAGCACATGAGAGTACACAAGCAAGCACGAACGAGCATGAAGCACATGATAAACATGGATAACATGAGAGCGAGGAATACACGATGTACATGAAACACATGACACAATGTATCCGATGCTTCCGAGGGGGATAACATCTCAAGCAAGGATCCATATAGTACCAATCCGTGATAATGTCGTGACAACATCAAATAAGGTAAACTAGAGCAGGAATATAATTCTAAGCAAGTTATGAAATGATCAGAGAATGTATTCGCCTGGTATCTGAATAGCTGTGAAAATGTACTGTCCGAGATGAGGTACCTGACTCCTAGTTAGAGTAACACAAGTCACAATAAGTCCAGAATGGTAATAAGATGCACTACGATGCATACTACATGAATCTAGGTCAATCTAGACAAAGTCAACTCTTGGTCAACTCTGGTCAACCCTAGAAGTCAACTAGGTCAACCAAGTCAAACCTAAGTCAAACTAGTCTAACTAGTCTATTCTAGGTCTAACAAGCCATTTCTAAGTCTAACTAGACTACACAAGACCATTCTAGGCCCACTAGTCAAGTAGGTACAACCATAGGCCATAGGCCAATAGACTATACCATATGCCAATAGGCAATACCACATTCAGTTCCATATCTAAAATAATACACAAGTACAATATGACTATAAACTCTAATATAGGAAATCACACATTAAACTAGTTAGATAGGCTAATAGGATATCACATATTGGTGTGGCTATTCAAAGTAACATAGCCTACACAACCATTAGAGAAAACACATATATTTACATAGGCTAACCTACCATATACCTTCACATGACAATACATATATATATACATATATAGAGAGAGGGGACACTCAAGTGTTCATGAATTCAAGTGAAAGTGTGTGTGTGTGGGTGTATACATGGGAGTGATGTGAGATATGGTGTCTAGGAGTATGGGTGAGACAGTGACAAGGGTGTGTGCATAATGAGAATTTGGGTGTGTGTCAATAGTGATAGGTGTTAGTGAAACAAGGGTGAGTTCAAGAGTGAAAACAATGTGAACAAACTCATGAGAATCTGGAATTTTAAAATAGTGAAATGGAAAAATGGATTTCAGTCAACCCAAAGCATTGTACCACAGGACAAACCAAACCCCAAATCAGTCCAACATATTAATTTAAACAGTCTCAATATAAAGCCAGGTCAATACACACTGTATTCATATGTTCAGTTTTAAACAACACAAAACAGTTCATAAGAACTCAAAATCTCCTTTAAACTATTAACTAAAACCCCATTTTCCAGCCCCTACTTGCATTCCAGTTTTAAGTGCAACCTCAAAACAGTTTAAACCATAACCAAAAATCAGTTTAATAATGTTAACCCTCATTCCAGTTTTAATCACTGCTTCAAACTCAGATTTGAAGAACACACAATTAGTTACAACAGTCCAATTAACATGTCCAGGTTAAAATACATTAAGGAACACATTAACAGTTCATAAAGAGTCTCAAAATAGTAAAACAAATACCCCAGTTCAGTCCCTCACTTAAATCTCAGTTCGTTAGAACACCCAAAATCAGTGAATCAACTCAGTATAAAAGAAGGGACAGGAACCAACTCTAACATTCATTTACAATGTAATGAAAGGAACAAATCACAATGTACAATAAAATGAAGACCAATTGGAAGAACAATGAAAGAAATCAATATGTTGTTTACACAACCTCAAATTGGAACTAATAGTGGCTATTCTACACAACCTCAACTGGAAGAACAGTTCTAAGAACCCAGTTCAGTCCATACAGAAGATAAAAAATCAGTTTAACAATCCCAACAATGCCCAGGAACATTGGGGTCACATATTCAGTTCAAACCATAAAATCAATTCAAACAGTTAACTCCCAAAAACCCAGTTTTCAGTCCACCATTGCATTCTCAGTTTTTTGAACCCAAAATTGTCCCAAATCAATCCAAAATCGACACACCCATAGGAATCATGTAGGAGTACATGTTAGGGGGTTAATTACATGCAATTAACAGTGATATCTAGGTTAAAAATTGATGATAACTTCACATTAAAATCTGGAAAATAATGGGAAAACTGTCACTGATACATAGGTAACAGGAAATAGGGGAAATTAGAAATTTAATCTATGAATTCAAATTAAAATGCTAATTTGAGAGTTGGTAACATGAAAGCATATTGTGTAAGTGTCCCACACGAGTTTGTGTCCACCCAAGTGGACACAAACGTGTCCAATCACATAGAACATGAAAACAGTGCACAAATAGGCCAATCGTCGTGCACGTGTTCACTGAGGTCGTGGACACGACACACGACTCCTCATGACACGTGGTTTTGCACACGTATAGCCCACGTGTAGGGCTACACAGTGGACCCACCACGATGTGTCCACGACGTGTCCAGAGTGGACACGAACACGTGTTTGTGCGCGTGTCTGTGCGTGTATACAGCTGCCTGTGCGCGACAGGGCGTGTCAGTACGGGCTCGATTGCTCCCAAACCATTCAACGAGGTCCTACAAAACTTTGTAGGCCTCGTGTCAGTCATATAGGGAGTCCTCCTGTCAAATTTCGTGTGGTGAAGTGTCGTGTACAGGGAGTTATAGCCCCCGAATAGTAGGGCACTGCCCGTGTGTGCTGTGAGCGTGTTCGTGTCCTGTTTGGACACGGACACGGCTCAAAAACCAACTCAGTCCAGTTGCAAACTAATGTACACATATAAATCATCAAATTTGTTCAAATACTTTTCAAAAATAACAAATAAAAATCCTTTGTGGCATATCAACAAACACTATAAAAATGACACTGATACGTGTCCAAAATAGACACGAAAGGACACGAAATTCTGGGGATTCCTATTGCTACGGTTAGGCTAGGTATAGGGCTCCCTAATGATGCAAATATAACAGGGTTCTATGGTGAGGAATTGAAATTACCTATGTGTATCAAAAACTCCAACAAGCTCCACAAAGAGGTGCTCCTCTTGATGGCCAAATTCCTCCAATGAGCTCCAAAGCCAAGAACACTTGGTACCAACAGAAAGTAGAGGAAATTTAGGACTCAATGCAATTTGTTTGGGTTAAAAAGGAATAAAATGAATTTACTAGGATTTATGGAAGATGGGAAATACCTCTTTCCAAACTTGGCAAGAAAACCTAATGGAGGCTAGCCCTAACTTTGAGAGGCATTAAATAGGGTGGGAAACCCTATGTTGGCTGCCATGGGCTGATTAGGGTTAGGGTTTGGCTACATGGTGTGGGCCTATGGGCTTTAAGTCTCAAGTCATTAATCATGACTTATGAAGTCATAAGCCATTTTAGCCTAATCAACTCCAAAACTCTCCAAACAAGTTCTAATGACTTAAACCTCACTAAATTAGGTCAAACCAAGTTTACTTAACCTAACCAAGTGGTCTTAACCTAGGTTAGTCACTAGGTTAGTCTCCTAGTCAACACTAGTCAACCCTCATTCAACAAATTCCAAAATAAATTCTAAAAATTTCCATAAATTCAAATAAATTATAATAAATCCAAATAACCCTAAAAATGTCAAAAATATCCTAATCACATGGCTAGGCTCTAGGGTAGACAGTCTCTACTGTTCACTAGCAAAATACCAAAAATCACAAGTCATGAATTTAAATAGTTTAAAAATAATTAAAATCACTAAAAATTATAATATGAAATAAATATCATTAAATAATAATTATAATTACAAAATTTTAAAATTACCCTCTTCTGGAAAACTGGGTGTTACAGGAGATGAAGACACGAGGCGATCGACTTCGGGCTATGTGATGATGTTTGCTGGAAGAGCGGTATCGTGGCAGTCGTGATTGCTGAAGTGTGTTGCCTTATCGACGACAGAGGCATAGTACATTACAGCGATAGAGGCTTGTAAGGATTTGCTGTGGATGAAAAAGCTGTTACAGAAAATGGGGCTGAAGCAAGAGCAGTATACTTTGCTTTGCGACAGTCAGAGTGCTATTCACCTTGTGAAGAACCAAACATTTTATAGTCGGTCCAAGCACATCGAGACTCGGTATCATTGGATACGAGATGTGGTTGAGAAGAAGAACATGGCGCTTGAGAAGGTCTATACTGATGACAATGGAGCGGACATGCTCACGAAGGTTCTACCAAGGGAGAAGTTTGAGTACTGCAGGCGGATCGTCGGGATGACGAGTTTCTACACCTAGTTGTGAAGGGAGAGATTTGTTGGAGTGGGTGGGGTTCCCAACCTATGTGGAGAATACCCCGGAGAGTGACGAGCGCCATCCGTGTGTCGGAGAAGCTCGGAGAGTACATGGATCCTATTTTGGTACATATATGGTAAGAAAATATATGATTGAATTTTCATATTTACTTTGATCATATATTTATGATTGGACCCTTCATATAGTAGCTTTCTATATAATTGGGTTTCCAATTATGGCAAGCCAATTTTGATTTGATTTCCATTAAATATATGATTGATGCATATTGGAAGTTTCCATATATATTGGCCTTCCATATATGGATTACCAAGGGCTTATAAAAGGGTGATACATGCTAGTTGGAAAATCATCTCAAAACAAGAGTGCTTTACAATCTTTGAGAGAGAGAGAGAGAGAGAGAGAGAGGATTAAGGATTATTGTCAAGGAGAGATTGCTTCGAATAATTTTTCGGCATCTCTTGTTCTTCGGAGTCCGCAATAAAAAAATTTCTTCTTTCAAGTGAGTTGTGGTGATCCGTGTTGGATCGGGAGGAGCTTGTAGAGGGTGTATTCTCTTTATTCCATTAGTGGAGGTTCTTCAGGGTTGGAATCCGATCGTCCCGTAGTTTTTTTCGTAAGGGTTTTCCACGTCAAAAATCTTTGTGTCTGCGATTGTGTTTGGCATTTTTGGTTTGTGTGCTTTTGCTCGGTTCTCTCGCAGGACTTTCTGGTTTGGGGGAACGGTTTTCGTGCTTTGTTTCCAACAGTTGGCCTAGTGGCATCGACGTTCAACACCTTCAAGTCAATTTAGGCTGCTCTATGACTGGACATTGTGGATCATAGACAGTAGGAGAGCTTCAACAAAGGGGTGAGCAACAATTCAGTTCGGTTCAAACCGAACCGAATATATAAAAATTGAAATAACCGTAAACCGTATTTCTCAAAATCGAACCATTTTTTATAAAAATCGAACCGAATTAATTCGGTTCGATTTTTGGTCGGTTCGGTTTCATGGGCCAATGTGCCGGGTCTTCAAATATTTAGCAAAATGTGCCTATTTAAATAACAGTTTTTTCTAAAAAATATATGGCATTATTGTATTTATGAATTATTATATTACATAGAATGGAAAATATTAGTTTATATAGATTGAGGGAAGAGAGAGAGAGAGAGTGCTCAAAAAAGCACCGATAGATAATAGAAGAGAGTGCCTTCGGTTAGGGGGTTAAAAAAATATTAGTATATATATATTGAGGGTAGTTTGATAATTTACTAAATCTTAATCGGTTTTCGGTTCGGTTCGGTTACTCGGATCAATAACCGAAAATCGACCGTTATTTCAAAATTGTTTGTCATATTTTGGTTCGGTTTCGGTTCGGTTCGGTTAAATTTTTAAACTAAAAATCGAACCAATAATCGAAAAACCAAATTGTTTCTCATATTTTGGTTCGGTTCGTTTCGATTTTCGGTTTTCAAAAGTTATATGCACACCACTGCTTCAACATCTCCAAGCAAAGTCAATGGAGGCGGCTATTTGAATAGCAGAAGCAAAACCAACCAATAACACGTTTATTATTCAATGGAATAAATTTTCCATTATTCAACAACTTAATTTTATCAACTCAACTATTACTTAAAATTTATAGTGTACCCTTGGTCGTTGTATTTCATTTTTTTTATAGAAATATACAATATCACGTTTACAGCTCTTGGTTAGGATATTGGAACCGACAAAGGATTGTGTCAGAGATGATCATAATTAAACTATGTGTCAAATTTTTTATGCAACTTTTTATGTTCTACTAGTGGATAGCCCGTGCCATAATGGCACGGACACGAACCTGGCCTTCTTGATGTAGACGAGCAGGCACCGGGCCAGCGCCATAGAGTTTCGGACGGAGACGCGGCCTCCGAACCCGGCCTTCTCGATGTAGGCGTGCAGGCACCGGGCCAGCGCCAGGGACCCGAGCCCGGTGGAGGCGGACACGGCAAAGACCATGGTGGCGGCGTTCGGGACGGTGTGGGGCCTCATGGAGGCGAAGACGCACAGGGCGTCCGAGGGCTGCGAGGCCCAAGACGGCAGCGGTCCAGGAGACGACGTCCCTGTGCGGCATTCCGTCGAGCACCCGTAGGGCGTGGTCTATAGTGCCCTATCCCGCTCAGTCAATCGGAGGAATCGAAATGCCGACGATGTTCGGACTTAGCCTTGCAAAGGTGACTCAAAGGTCCGCTCGGTCGAGGCGACTCCTCGTTCAGGTGGGGTAGTTTCGGTGAACTTGCCTCATCTTAGCCTTCACATAATAAATCGCATATTTTCAACTTGCACAAGTAGGCTTAATAATAAAAGAGACGAATCCATATAGCTAAGGGAATAATCCCAAGTCAGGTCGAATTCGAGTTAGAACATAAAAAAAGGTCCAACGGTCGGTTTAGAGTTGGTGCACGGCGTGCTTTGAAAATGATACTCGATCCTTCGTCCCGTGGCTTGGGAGAAGGAAAGTTGGTCTTCGATACAAAACCATGAATTAGCCTAAGTCATAGGCATCGTCCGCGTAAATGCTCGATAAAGCATGCACGCTTGCACGATGCAAGGCTTGGCATAGCCTTTGCTCGTCCCTCGGGTTAAGTTGTAGGCTTGAGTAAGTTAGGCAAAGTTATGCTGGTCGACCTAAGTCATTCCAAGTGTTGTTCCGCTCTTTTTGCAGTTGTCAAGTTAAATAGTCCCACGATCCCAAGGCCCGTCATATAAAGTATGACTTGGGCGATAGCGTCGCGTAAAACACGAGTTGGTTTAAGGCACGAGCCACGATTGGTTCAGTAGAAAGTTAGCCACGGTCTGTTGACACTTAAGGAAGACGTTATGATCAAGTTAAGTGGGAAGGCTATGCCGTAGCCGTTCCCTGAGTTCAAAAGACTGTTAGGTCTGAGCGATGGTTAGTCGTAATGGAAAGTTTGAGTGATGGTTAGTCGCCGAGGTGGTCCCTTGTTGGGAGTCTCATGGTTTCGATGCATGATTTGCCAGTGTGGTTTCAAAGCACGGTTTGCTAAGTTTGGTTAAGTCGTTCCACAAATTAGGCCTTGCATTTACGTCAGTCTAGATGTTGTCGTAGGTGCATGGTCATGGACTACTTAGCGACAAGGGGTATTTTTACCGTTTCTTTGAATCGGAAAGCCTGGGTCAAGGGACCGATCCGGCCGTGGAGGAAACAGGGTAATAGTCGAGCTGGATAAAAAGAAGCCGGTAGATTGGGGTCTTGCTTCGGAGCCCGCTACTCGCGTTTGCAAGGCAGCTTTCGTCTACTAGGTAGCAACAAGTAGTGTGGGGACTTGCTTCGGAGTTAGCTACTCGCATTGCAGGGGCCGCCGACTACTAGGCTATGTCCAAAATGGCTTGGGCCAGTGACCAGTTTATATAGATGGGTCGGCACGGGCGTCAGTCCGCGTGTGTGCCTTTGGATTGAGTCTAGTTGTATATGTGTGTAGTCAAAACACAAAGTTGGGCTTAAGATTTGGCTACAACGTAGACACCGTGCCTCGGCAAGAATGTGGCATCGAGATTGTGAGTTGTCCACGCAAGTTCCACAAGTCGAGTTGGTCTCGGATTAAGTTGGAAAGGGCCGTAGGGCAAGTTTGGTTATGTTATCTTGAGTTGCTGGGCACGACCTCAAAATATGAGGCACGGTCGCGCTGTCATAACACAAGTATGGGTAAGTCAGTAAGTGGCGAGGTACTGCCTCAAGGAGGTAGCACGGTCACACGGAAATGGAGTCTCATCGTGTAGTTGCGTCTCTGATTTTGGGCCGAAAAGCAAACACGACTTGATAGGTTAACGTTGTTAGGTTGACGTTGTTATTGCAAGCACGGGATGGTCTTCAGACACAAAATATGCTAAGGCGTCTGTCCTAAAACTGATTTCTAAGGCAAGACTAGAAAGACAATACAAAGGGACTAAGTTGCACAAAGTAAATCAAACGTGTTGATTTTGTATGGGTGGGCGAGGAGCTCATTCCACCAGTACAGTTGAGTACTGACACCCACACAGTTTTCATGTACATGCACAGGTAGAAGCTTGTGGCGCGGAGCTAGATTGGATGCGTCGAGGCACGGAGTTCCTTGGCGATTCGAGGCATGCGGCCTTGTGGAGTCAAGACTTATACGGGACATAATGTATGGACGTCGCCTTCCGAAGCACCCGCTGGTTCAAGACTTGTATTGAGAGATGAGAGAGAGCTGAGTGACTTGTAATGTGAGAAGAGTGAGCTTGAGTGACTTGTAATCTTGGCCTTGCGCCCCATTGTAATCCATGTTTCAATATCAATAAAATGCGTCTTTTGAATGATTTGTGTTTTATACTAAATTTCTGCTGGCATATTTAATGTCTCTGCTTGGGACTTCTGTGTGACGACCCCGTCTCAGCCGCTGTAATCGGCAGTTATGGAATCCGTCTTGTACCAGCACAATCTAGGCTCGTGCGGCATTACGCCTTAGCGAGGACGATCACTCCTACGAGAGTGGGGCATGACATGGTCGACGGAGTTGCGTCGGGAGTAGGCGGTGAGTAGCACGGTCTGCACGAAGGGGTCGGACCGAAATCCGAGGAGGAGGGCGTATGCGTGGAGCGACCTGGTGGCGGTGGCGGCGGCGGTGGTGGTGTTGAACAAGGAAGAGAAGGTGTGGGAGTCGGGAGGGACGCGACGGCGAAGCATTTGGGAGTTGATGGAGAGTGGGTTGGCGGAGATGGCGATGGCGATATTAAAGGAGAAGGGGTTGTGGTTGGTAATGGCGGAGAAGAGGGAGGCGACGAAGGAAGGGTCGACGTCGGCGGCACGATGGAGGAGGCTGCTTGCGATGAAGGGATTGCGGAAGAGGCCGGCGACGATGGCATAGGCGAGGATGGAGCGAAGGTGGCGGAGGGAGGGGCGGTACAAGAGGAGCTGGAGACGGGGATGCCGTTGGAACAACCGGTTGCTCCGCACCCAACATGGGACCTCCTCTTCTCTTATAGAGAGAGGGGTAATTTAGTCCTTTCATCATCATTGAACCAAAGCACGTGGGTCGGACCAAAAATCTACTGTGCTTTATATTATTGACTAATGGATAACCCATGCCATAATGGCATGGACACGAACCCGGCCTTCTCGACGTAGGCGTACAGGCACCGGGCCAGCGCCAGGGAGTTCCGGACGGAGACGTGGCCTCCGAACCCGGCCTTCTCGACATAGGCGTGCAGGCATCGGACCAGCGCCAGGGACCCAAGCCCGGCGGAGGCGGACACGGCAAAGACCACGGTGGCGACGTTCGGGACGACGTGGAGGCAAAGACACACAGGGCCGTCGCGAGCGTCCGAGGGCGGCGAGGCCCGAGACGGCGGCGGTCCAGAAGACGACGTCCCTGTGCGGCATTCCGTCGAACACCAGCAGGGCGTGGTCGGCGGGGCCGCATCGGGAGTAGGCGGTGAGCGGGACGGTCTGCACGGAGGGGTCGGGCCGGAATTCGAGGAGGAGGGCGTGGAGCGACCTGGTGGCGGCGGCGGCGGTGGTGGTGTTGAGCAAGGAAGAGAATGTGTGGGAGTCGGGAGGGATGCGACGACGGACCATTTGGGAGTAGATGGAGAGTGGGTCGGCGGAGATGGCGATGGCGGTGTTAAGGAGAAGGGGTTGGGGTTGGTCATAGCGGAGAAGAGGGAGGCGGCGAAGGAAGGGTCCGCGTCGGCGGCGTGGTAGAGGAGGCTGCTTGCGACGAAGGGGTTACGGAAGATGCCGCGACGACAACGTGGGCGAGGATGGAGCGGAGGCGGCGGAGGGAGGGGCGATGCCAGAGGAGCTGGAGAGGGTGTCGTTGGAACAACTTTGCTCCGCACCCAACATGGGACCTCCTCCTCTCTTATAGAGAGTGGGGCAATTTAGTCCTTTCATCATCGTTGAACCAAAGCACATGAGTCGGACCGAAAATCGACTGTGCTTTATATTATTGATAACAAACTTTGTTTAGTAAGAAAATGTCTAATAGGATAAAAATAGAAGTATTTTGATATTAAAATAAACTTCCAAAAGATCAAAATATCCTCAAATATGACTGTTAATAGCCTTTTGTTACAAAACAAAAACAAAAACAAAAAAATAAAATAAAATAAAACATCAGCCATCCTTTTAATAATAATAAATAGGGATAAAATGGTAAAACAATCACAATGGATGGCCG
The DNA here is from genome assembly GCA_029216955.1 of Iris pallida. Classification (NCBI taxonomy): domain Eukaryota; kingdom Viridiplantae; phylum Streptophyta; class Magnoliopsida; order Asparagales; family Iridaceae; genus Iris; species Iris pallida. The sequence continues at coordinate 5,827,037 of JANAVB010022600.1, read as the reverse complement.
GGTGGACTGGGCCTTCGTTCGGATGTGACTGGACTCACAGACGGGGACAGGTCGACCAAGTTTGGAGTTTAAACCAAGTCCGAACATGCTGTTAGTGGTGGACCGGACCAGACTGGCCCTTTGATTGGGCCAGGGTGATCCAATCCGGGTTTGATTTGGTAGAGTTTCTTTCCCTTTCAGAAGGTAGGCTGCTCAGTAAATAAAGTTTGATGCAATGGGATTTTTATTTAGACAATTATTAGATATACTTTGTAGCCTGTATTGTTATTGATGTTATACTGAAACATTCTAAACTATTGTTTGAAGCAATATAATAATTGGACTTCTATAACTCAGCTTAACAATTGGACGATGAGGTAATGTACAACGTTATGTCAGTGACTTCTGGGTAGGTTTATGGTTGAAGCTAGAGGACTTGTACATGAGAAAGTCATTGTTTAACAAGTTATAACTAAAGAAGAAACTCTACAGTTTATGCATGAAGGGACCCTAATTCTCAATCACGTGAGTCATGATCTTCTATGTATGGAAGTAAAGTCGGAGGAGGACCAAGTACTATTGCTCCCATCTTTACTTTTGGGGTCGTATGAGAATTTGGTGACAACGATCCTTTATGGAAAGGAGACGGAGGAGGTAACTGCTACACTTCTTAATAATGAGATTATGAAAAGACCAAATCAAGTCGAGCAGTCATCAAGATTGTTTGGCAATGAAAGGAGAAGATCAAAGAATAATGTTGGAGGTAATAGCGAAAGGGGAACTTCAAATCATCACGGTAGGATAGTAGTGCATGTTTTTTCTACAAACAAGAGGGGCACACAAAGAGGAATTGTTCAAAGTACACGGAGTGGTTGGAGAAGAAGGGAAAATGTGTCAGTTTAGAAGGTCAAGGTCCATACACATAGTAGGAAAGACGATTTCTCTTTGGATTGGATTATTGATGTTAGGTGCTCATATTAGGTGTTCGAATAGGGAGTGGTTCTGCAACTATAAGGGACTGGATGGTTATGTTATTCGCACGAGGAACAATGCATCTTGCGAGGTCAATGGCATAGGGAACATCAAGCTAAGGATGTTTGATGTAGTGGTGCAGGCACTCATAAACGTGAGGCATGCTCCCGTGCTAAAGCGAAATCTTATCTCTCTGGACACGTTGGATGCGTCATGATGCTACATCGTTGGCCAAGCTAATTTGCTAAGGATAGTGAACGAAAAGTTAGTGTTCATGAAGGGACAAATATTGAGATCGAACTTGTATCAGTTGGACAAGAGCACAGTCACATGTGATACGACTGACATTGTAGAGAATGAGGTGGAGAGAAAGCACAACTCTGAGGTAATTCTATAAAGGTACTCCATTTGGAGGAGGGTCCTCGACTTTTAGGTATCGATCATGTGACAAAAATCGTGTTAGTTGGCTAAACGGTAGTCTTTCGATTTTGGAGTAAAGACTACGACAATGTCTGACAATTTCTAGGTTTCTAGTGGAAAGGACCGTGATGAAGTCAAACGGTAGGGCCAAGTTGTAGATTATCGATTGTGGTGGCAAACAATCATAGTCGAGGCAGTTTCTTGATAATAGAAGCAAAGATCGTGATGGACTGGTTAAGCACAATTTCATGATTCTGGAGAAAAAACTTGTGGTGGTGATAAAGTTAGTTTTGATTTTGGTTCGAAACCGTGTCAGTGATCGTAGTCAATCTTGGGCAAAATTGAGATGACGAACAGTTTTGCTATTCTAGTAGAAAAAAATGTAGCAGTGGGAAGAAAGACCAAAAGTCGGAGCTAAGGTTAAAGGAGCGTGGATCATCGATAACTATCTCATGAGGCGGCGGGTGAATAATCCGTCAAGGTGGATATTATTGGAATTATGGCACTTGTTCACTACATAGTGCTACAACTACACATCTGAGAATTCTGAAAAAGCTATAAAGGTAGCGGAACTAGCCAGAAAATATGAAATATCATGCTAGCAGCATACTACCTATATGGTTCAAAGTGCAGAGTGTGTCCAGCAAGTAGTGAGTCATTTTTTGGTGCTCCCAAAGGTATATCTCCGGCATACCTTCGGGTCGGGGCTGCTACAATTTTGTGCACGATTCAGATCTAAAATTATGGTTTTGATGGTCTCGATCACTCATGATTTATGTTAAAGATGAGAGGCCTATTAAGGCTCCCATAGCTGCCTAGGGTCAAATTGGAAGGTTTTTTGCTTGGGAGTATTGGTACTAGAACAATAAGGGGCTTTATAGGGTTTTTAGAGGCCATTGAAGGAGCCTTCAAGAGAGGTTGAAGGAGAGCTTGTTGGATATCTCATAAGGAGAGGGTTGTTGTCTGCGGTAGTGTGTGTAACTCTTTATAAGGCTTTTTGATTGACTCAATATAATATTTCAGGCCCAATTAGTTTTCGAAGAATTGTTACCTCTACCAAGATGCAGAGCCGACTCAAGACATTTGGGGGTTAAGACCTTTGGGGCCCTAGGAAAATTAAAAGACCTTCATATCCCTGAGATATCTTTGTTAAAGAAGTTCAGTAGCCTATAGAAATAGTCAGAATGCTACTCTCAAAAGCAGCTCCTCTATTTAGAAGATAATAACGAGCAACCATGTATAAGATTTTTGGCAATATATGTCACTAGAACTAACCTTGTTAATAGAAGTAAAGCAAGAGGATGATAAATGTAATGCCATAAACAAGAAATTTTATTAATAAAAAAAAAGTCTAATACAAGAGTGGTATATACTGAAATCATAAATAGCTTTTCAAATTCATTGTTAAGGCATATCACTTTCATTTAGTTGTAGCATTATATGCTTGTAGAATTGAACTTGTTAAAGTTATCTGCAATATTATCTCTCAAGTAATATGTTCTTAATCCTATTTAGTTCATTCCTTTCCCTTTTAATCTCCATTCGCTCCGTTGGCAAATAATTTGTGCATAAGAGACCAATTCTAAGCACCAAAGAAACACATTCAAAAGTTTTTGCATGATTTATAGTTTGAGAATGGTCACTAGCTTAAGCTCCATTTGCTAGCAAGCGCTCATCCATGGTGCTCATGACCCCTTCAGAAAATCTATCATTGACGAACGTACGGAGTGTTAGGCCTTCCTTAAAAGCACCATCCGTAGGTATCTTCCCAGTAAATAGCTCCATCAGTAGTATTCCATAGCTATATACATCTCCATGAGTAGAAACTTTGTTGGTCATTTCTCACTCTTCATTTGAACAAAATACAAATAGTTAATTAGATTTCTACAAATATAGCAGACAACAAGAACAAGAAGAACAAGAACAAAGTCATTATTCCCAATTTTTGTATTTTCATAGAGAGCCTAAATGTTCTGTGCTAGTTGTCTACTGCCTACTGTAACTCTCTTTTCTCCAAATTTTGACAAACCTTTTCAAGCTAAGACATTAAGCACAACACACTAAAAGGAGTAAACACTAAAAGTGATTCTTAACTTCTCCTAGTAACTAGGTTCCAAAGACAAGCAAAAAAATCCAATACACATGATACAAATGTGGAATACAACGCTGTTGAAATTTAAAGATACACATACTTTTCGGATATATGTTATATATATATATACATGAAGACATATCTAAATACATATTTCACTCACAAGATCTTAATAATATCTATATTATTATATTTTTGTATGTTCTTAGCAGATGCTAGGTTCCAAAAAGTTCTAAAATTTCGGTTACTAGTATAATAAGGATACATATTTTTACACACTTTTTCATATTTCCAATATGTTTAGAACAACCACAACCATATAAAATGACTTCCAACCATAATTTGGGTCTATTTGGAGCCTAAAATTGAGCGAGCTAGACAAATCCGATATAAGTGTAAATAAAGTGTCATATCGAATCAGGTAAGGTAAGGACAATAGTCAGTCATTTGCAAGAGTATCTATGCAACAAATATATATGCAACAAAGCCTAAGATGAAGTAAATGGAATCGATTAATGTCTTTATTTTTATTCAAGGAATAAGGAGAAATGAAATGACTTTCTCAGACCTGGATCAGTCTCAGAGTTATTGTCATATGACTTCCATTATGTTCTTCTCGATATGACATTCAATTAAATTAAATTTTAGCTATCAAGAATACGCTAAATCTGAAGAATCATTTTCAAAAATATAATAAAAAATAATTTATCCCCCCCCCCCAAAAAAAAAAAATTTATCTTTATAACCGACAAACCCGGAGCAATATACCCAATTGTTCCTTTAATTCCAAATGAGCTAATAGAACTTGTTGATAAATCTGACTAGCCCGAAGTCACTCACAAGGGTTGTCATGTCATCATCAAGAAGAATATTGCTTGGCTTCAAATCGTAATGAATAATAGGAACCTGACCATGGTGATGGAGATACTCCAATGCAGATGCCACATTGATCGCTATATTTATCCGCTGCATAAGCTTCAATGTCTTCATTCCGATAGGATCATTTCCTTCTGGATGCAACCAACATTCTAAACTGCCATTGGGCATGAACTCGAAAACTATTGCCTTGAAGTCGTTGCCTTTGAAATCCATACTTGAATATATCGTCAGTATCTTGATAAGATTTCAGTGCCGAATATTTCTAAAAGCATCACACTCAGCTACAAAACTCTTCAAAGCTCCCAGTTGTCGAAGGTTAAATACTTTGACTGCAATAGCTTTAGCGCCATTCTCGTGTTCATCTAGCGTTCCTCGATATACAGAACCATAATTACCGTACCCAATTAGGTTTTCTTCAGAAAATCTATTTGTTGCTTTGACAAGTTCAGCATATGAGATACTTATATGTTGCTCCTTGATGGTATAGTTTTCTATAGGATTCTTCTTGATCTTTGACGTATCCAACGACGAGAAGCAACAAAAAGGAATAGCAAGAACAAGCACAAAAATCCGCTAAAACTGAAATGATCACTGTAAGTTTATGAGGCTTATGATTCTTAATGCACAAATAGGTAGATGCAAAATCGGATCTCCCCCGCAGAGCTTACCGTTGCCAAGAATCGAAATCTCACTCTTATTCCTGAAGACCCCTTTTCTTGGCACTTCGTCTTCAAAGTTATTGAAAGATAGGTTTAGATCATATTGGTCAGGAAAGTCCCTTAGGAATTTTGATATTTTTCCAGACAAATTATTTTGTGAAAGATCGAGCTCTTGAAGATGTAGGAATACTTCCTTGAAATAAATTTCTACCAAGATGAAGGCTTTGCAGAACCTGACATTTGCCAAGACTACTCGGTATTTCCCCTGACAATTTGTTTCCAAACAACCATATCCCTCCATTGTTTATCAAGCACCCTAATTTCGGAGGTATCGTGCACGTTAAGTGATTTTCCTTAAATGAAATCCTCCGGGTGAGGCTATAGATACTAAAGACTTCTTTAGGTATCATGCCTGTCAACTTATTGTTTCCAAGGTTCAGTACTTCCAAAGACGTGCAATTTTCGAGGCTAGCTGGGTACTTCCGCTCAAGCTATTGAAATCTAGCAAAAGCACATTTAATTACGAGAGGTAGCCCATGGTGGATGGGATTTGTCCAGAAAAATTATTGGATGTCAAGTCTATTTGATTATGTAAGTTCTTGAGCAACCTGATGGAGGCAAGAATACGACCTGAAAGAAAGTTTGGGCCAAGATAAAAAAAACTCTAGGCTGGCAAGGTTTCTAATCTCTGGAGGGATGCTTCCTTCTATGGAGTTGTCTCCCATTATTAGCCATCGTAGAATGGTAGAAATGTTAGCAATTGATTTTGGGAGCAAGCCTGCAATACTGTTGTTGTCTATTTGTAGATCTAAGATGGTGCAATTTCTTAAAGAAGTAAGGAAGATCCAATCAAGGTGTTCCCTAGCTTCCAACTAATTATTATACAGACTGAATAAGTGTAAATATTGTAAACTCCCTAGGTTTGCAGGAATCCTTCCACTAAAATTGTTACTGCCATGCTCAATATAATTAAGCTGCGAAGCATTTGACAAGGAGATAGGAATAGAGCCATACATTTTGTTATAGTGGACAGCTAGATATCTAAGGTGTGGAAGTGCTTGGCCTAAATCCTGTGGAAGTAAACCATGCAGCTGGTTGTAGGCCAGACCTAGATTCTCAAGAGCGGATAGGTTCCATAGCGATGGCGGGATGGATCCCTTTATATTGTTAGCTTCCATACCGAGAACTTTCTGTACATATAGTTTACCCAAGGTTGGTGGAATTCCTCCTGAAAGTGGATTGTATGACAGATGTAGAAATTTAAGAGAAGACTTGTTGGCCAGAGAAGCGGGTATTTGTCCACTAATACTATTGTTTGTTAGATCGAGTCTATAGAGGGAGGGAAGAGAACCAAATTCAGTAGGGATATATCCTTTAATCATGTTGTAAGACATGTTTATGGTTTGGAGGCCAAAAAATGGCCGAGTTCGGACGGTATCATCCCGCTGAGCGAATTGCTGCCAACTTTTAGATTCTGCAGACGGGATAGACGAGAGAGTTCTTTGGGGATCGGCCCATGGAAGTGATTGGATGAGAGGTTGATCGTCCTAAGGAAGGTAAGATTGGCTAGCAGAGGTGGAATGGTTCCAACAAGGTCGAGGGACTTGAGGCGCAACGAGACGACTCTTTCTGGATGCCTATGGCCACAGACGACACCCGGCCAACAACAAAAAGGAAGGGTGTCATTCCACATAGCAAAGAGTCCATGGGGATTGAGCTGGGAGATCTTGGACTTGAAGACAAGGAGAGGAGATAGGTTGATTACATTATTGTGTTTTGATGGATTGTATCTCGTTTTCGGTTGAGCGCTCAAATGGAGGGTGACAATGGAGTTGATAATTTAGTCCCACATCGGCTAGGAGGTGGAATCACGTGGTATAGATAATTGGAATTGGTTCAGGCCTTACATGCGAATTCTCTTTTAAGGCATATGCGCCCAATTCAATATCGCACCTTATGGGCTAACTCCGGTTTGGGTCTCACCGCGTTCCCAACAAGTGGTATCAGAGCCCATGGTTACGGGACGGATTTGAGCGTCTCTAATTGGCTCAAGACAGATGGTCATGAACGTTCATGCGTATACACGGATATACGGGCTCTCTTCTCAAGGTGGAGTAGGAGCATCAACTACACGAATTGGCTTCAAAGGTGAGTTTGATGAGTCCAAGGTGAAGCAAGACGTTGTGGTTGGCACAAAATGGTGGTGTAGATGAACGTGTCGGTTTGGTTCTGTGGTCGAACGGATCAAGATGATAATATGTTGGATCTCCTGGGTGTTCGACTGGCGGAAACGAATAAAAAGGTAGCAAGGAGTGCTAAGGTTGTTCGGCTGGCGAAAACGAACAAAATGTAGCAGGGGTGCTAAGTTGTTTGGCTAGCAGAAACAGACAAATGTAGCAAGGTGCTAAGGTTATTAGGCTAGCGAAAACGAGTTAAGGTGGAGATTGTTGGGTTGTATCTCGTTTCCGGTTGAGCGCTCAAATGGGGGATGACAATGGAGTTGGTAATTTAGTCCCACATCAGCTAGGAGGTAGGATCATGTGTAGATAATTGGGATTAGTTCAGGCCTTACATGAGAATTCTCTTTTAAGACATATGGGCCCAATTCAATATTGCACCTCATGGGCCAACTCCAGTTCGGGTCACACTGTGTTCCCAACAAAGAGTCCATGGGGATCGAGCTGGGAGATCTTGGACTTGAAGACAAAAAGAGGAGATAGGTCGGTCACATTATTGTGTTTTGATGGTAGTATAGCAGCTGGAGCAGACATGACATGGAGATGGTGGTAATGGTGTGGGATGATGAAAAAGAAGAGAAGAAGCAGTAGAATTAGAATGGTAGAAGAAGAATAAGAAGAAGAAGATTCTACTTTAGGACAAAAAAAGGAAGGAGGAGCACATTGTTGATTGATTATACTCTGATACTCATTTCTCTCTTGTATTTATATAGAGCCAGAACCAGAAGCAGCACTAATGGACTTTTATGGAAGTAGAAAAAGGTGGCTGCTTTTTGAAAAAGCAGAAGCAAGACGAGCCAACCAACCCACTAGTCATGCATGCGGTATTCGATCATGTTAGCAGAAGATTCATCAAAAAAGTGTCCCAATTTTGCACCAATATCATGTTGTAGCTGTTGCTACATTTACAAAAACAAATGTCCTCATCATTTATTTTAAACCGTTACAATTTATTTTTGAATGTTTGAATCATGTCCAGATTCAATGTATCATATTTTTATCATGTGCTACAATTTTTGTAACGTTAAAATTTAATAGGCTATTTTAATATCCTCATTATTCCACCCTTTGGCAATAGCCTATATAATGATGTTTCCTCCTTCTCTCTTGGACAAGAAGAAAAAAAAGGATCATTTGTGAAAGCTCTCTCTTTCTCTCTCAAATTCTCTTCCCTCTTGAAATATTGTTCTTCATTTGTTGCTCTGGGCAGAGCTAAGTCGGGGTCATTCTCTCGACGTCGTGTGTGGCAACGAGATTCCGGTAGAGCGATGATTTTACCACTAGGGGCGTTCGGATTCAGTCAGCACATAGACCCGAACTAACTCTTAGGGCAGTGCTTCGTGTGCGACTTTCCCGGAGGCCGGTAACATTAATTTAATTTATTTTCTTGCAAATTTTAATCCAAAGTTTTGAAGAAAATTTCCAACAATCTAAGAGTTAATTCATTTTACACAAAATACTTATTTGCTATTATAAAAAATCTGCACGTAAGTACTATATATCTTAGCTAAGCAGCACAAATCATAAGTATTGTATCTTAATTTGCCAAGGAAGATCATAGAGGGAAATATGGTCTGCAAATTGAATTAATCTATTTTCCCTGCACTGCAGTTAGAAATCTTGTTTCCCAATTCCAGGGTTCTGTTACCATACAAATCTTGTATATAACTAACTTCAAAGATAAAAAGGTAGATGGATCTCCAATATCAGACATAATTAAGTTTCACATCTAGCACTCCAAAAGAGACTATATATAACAAGATTGCTTCCATGTATGTAATGTGTCGTATCTCATATGTGGTAATGTAAACATACCAGATTAAAGTTTACTGGAATCTAAATTTTGGATTAGCCAATATAAAATAAATGTTCTATTTAAAAATACCAATGGTACAATTACTGTTAATTCCTCTTGAATCTTGAAGCAGCACGAGGCATATTTCAAGACACAAAGCAATATTAGCTTCATTTATTTATTTCTTCTTTGTATATATGAAGAATCCAAAAATGAAATCTGTAGAACCTACACAAATATTCACACAGCTAATTGTATTTTAAAAGTACAATTTGCATGTGTTGATAACAAGTTTTCAGCACAAGTTTTGCTAATTGTCATTAACTTTCCATAGGTTAAGCTTATCGTTATTTATTTATTAATTGCATGTGTTGATAACAATCAGTGCACCTTTATTAGGATTCACCTTTGCAATAAGTACAATTTGACTCATAAGTGCATTTTACATTAATCTGTTAACAATTTACTCTCTAACAAATATTCCTTCACATATTGTTAGTAGTAAAATGATGTACTGTTAACAATTTAGTACAATTTATCATAATTAAATTTTGTACTGTTACTATTGGGAAAATCAATTCTCATATTAGCATTATAATTAGGATTGCAACTTTTCTGTTAGTATAAAACAATTGTTTGTCATTATTTGCATCTTTAACAATTATATAGTTTGCCATACACTTTGGTTTTTTTAGGGGCACCTCCACATTTACTAGGGGGCAGCCCTTACTTAGGGGACAGCCCATTTGGTGGAGATTTTACTAGGGGCAGCCCAAATTTTACTAGGGGCAGCCCACAAATTAGGGCAAGGGAGGGGGGTAAGCGGGGGCGACGAACGGCGGAGGGCGAGCGGGGCCGAGGTCGAGGAGGCGGAGGGCGTCACGGGCGCGGCGGAGGAGGGCGGAGGAGGGTGCGGGCGTGGGGGTGAGGTCGGGGCGGCCCAGCCTTAGCGCTGCTGCTGCTTCTTCTTCTTCTTCTTCTCCGAGGGCGCGGCGGAGGAGGGCGCGGGCGCGGCGGAGGGCGTTGAGGGCGCAGGCGCGACGGAGGAGGACGTGGGGGAGGTCGGGGCGAGGTCGGTGCGGCGGAGGAGGAAGGGGCGGCGGTGGCTGCTGCTGCTGCTTCTTCTTCTTCTTCTTCTTCGAGGACTGCCAACATGTTGGCAGTCCTCACATATGTTAGGACTGCCACTAAGTTGGCAGTCCTACTTGCTGGAGAAAATTGGGCTGCCCCCTAGTAAAAAAAACCTATGGCAAACTTGTAATTTTTTCAAAAAAAAATGGGCTGTCCCCTAGTAAATGTGGAGGCGCCACAAAAAAAAACCTACACTTTTGGTAATACATATTGTCAATCTCATTTTCTACTATTAACTTTGTTTCACAAATTGCTTAATCTGTTTATCAAATTTATTTTAGAAATAATTTTGTCTACAGTGGCAAACATTATTGTGTTACTACATTTTGTCAATACTAGCATTTTTTTTCCTACTCAATATTTTAATTTAGGCTAAAGTAAACAGTTTATTAATTTAGTAAATTCCTTTAATTTTTAAAGTTCTAAAGTAGAGATTTGCTTGGGTACAAGCCGAAAGGGCCCTTCTGTCAACAAGACGAAAAATCGTCTAAGCGACCGGTACTTAAGTGTTCCTAGTGAACCTCCGCTTGCTGGGATCCGGCCCCTACAGCTAACCCAAACTTATCAAAACTTAAAAAACAAAAATTTTTAAGGTCTATTACTAAAATCATTTGAATTGTTAATTTTTACCTTAAACCACCTTTATTGAGTGAATAAATTTTTATAGCCTTTTGGAATCATATTCTCAAGATCGATTCTAAAGAGACTTAAAATAGAAAATAGTTAAAGTCCATAGCTAGATCTGTTTTTAGAGCCAGGGTAAACCTGATAGAAATTTATGGCAAACCCAAGCCTTCTCACCAAGGAGGCCTTTTTCAAAGGGAAAGGCCCTAACAAGCCAGAGGCTAACATGATTCTGAATGGTACTTCTAGCACCTTCAGGTCTGTAAGCTATCAACCTATGATAAACATTTCTTATCACTATATGATTGGTGGTTGGATTCTGGAGTAAATGTTCATGTTTCTTTTGATCGCTCTAGTTTTTCAACTATCAGGAATCCGGTAGAGAAGGTGTGACCCTAGGAGATGCCTCAACGGCACAAATCGTAGGAAGAGGGAAAATAGATCTAAAGATTAAATCAGAAAATTCTCTCTCTTCATGATGTGCTCCTTGTGCCGTCTGTCAGAAGAAACCTTGTTAGTGGATCCCTCCTTGTAACCTCAGGATACAAAATTGTAATGGAGGCCAATAAAGTAGTTTTCTCTAAGAATGATCTGTTTATTGGAAAAGGATTTGTGAAAGATGGACTTTTATTTAAGTACTATGAATAAAAGTTCTAATCCTTCTTTTATTGCAAATGTTGAATCATCAAATATTTGACATGGTAGATTAGGTCATGTGAACTTAGGATCTATCAAAAGAATGATGAACTTTGATCTTATCCCTAAGACTCCTATAGACAATGAACACAAATATGAGATCTGTGTTCAAGCCAAACACACTAGATTACCTTTCAAATCTGTCCATAGGGATTCCGAACTCCTAGAACTTATCCATAGTGATGTTTATGGTTCCAATAGGGTTTTGATCCGAGGCGGTAGAAAATACTTTGTTATGTTTATAAATGACCATTCAAAGTATTGTTACACCTACTACTTAAGACCAAAGATGAAGTTCTAGACAGACTCAAGGTCTATAAGTCTGAAGCTGAGAACCAGTTGGATAGAAAGATTAAGATGCTTAGATCTGATCGTGGTGGAGAATATACCTCAAATGAAATGACTAACTTCTGTGAAGAACATAGAATTATTCATGAGGTTACTGCTCCTTATTCACCATAGTCCAACGGAGTTGCTGAAAGAAAGAATCGCACTCTGTTAGACATGGTCAATGTCATGCTTCTCAGCTCAGGTGCTCCTGAAAATCTTTGGGGAGAAGCCTTTTTGTCAGCCTATTATATCCTTAATAGGATACCCAGTAAGACTAATGATAAGACACCATATGAGTTATGGAAATGTCGAACCCCTAGGATTAATTACCTCAAAGTTTGGGGATGTCTAGCTAAGGTAGGAATTCCTTAACCCAAAAAAAAAAAAGGAAGATAGGACCTAAGACTGTAGATGCTGTATTCATAGGATATGCCCTAGATAGTAATGTCAATAGATTTCTTGTAACCCATTCTGAAGTAAATAAAATCTCTAATAACACAATTATTGAAGCTAGAGATGCAGTTTACCTTGAGAATTTTTTTTTCCTTCAAGGATAGAACCCCTTCATCTTCCTTTAATCCTTCTCTTACTCCATCTACTAGTTCTCATTATCAAATACCTAGTTCTCAACCTGAACAAGTCCTAGAACCTAGAAGGAGTAAAAGAGAAAGGATTGAAAAGAACTTATGAGAAGGATTCTTCATATTTTTGATAGAGGGTGATCCCTCAACTTATGAAGAAGCCATATCCTCTCATGATGCCCTTTCACTACAAGAAAATGCATATTTTACGACGACGTCTTACGGCAACATTAATATTGCCTTAATACACAAGTTTGTTTATGGCAACAAATAATGTTGCCTATAATTGTCACACTTTATATGGCAATAAGGACGCATGCCGTATTTAATGGAAACGTTTATGGCAACAATAATGCGTGCCATATTTGATCGCAATATATTATGGCAAGCTGGATTTGTGACATAATATATTACAATCAAATATGGCAATATTTTACATTGCCATAAAATAATTAGTTTATGGAAAAAATGTTGCCCCAAAATATGTAATATATTTTTCCTCCATGAACAAAATAAATATGGCAATATTTTATTTATTTACTTATGGAAACTTTTTTGTGGTTTAATGAGAATAAAAAAAATCGTGTCTATACATAAGACCGGCGGGAACATAAAAAGTTGAAATATTTTCCCTCCTTTATTATTTTTTCAAATCATAATTCATGTTCTCTCTCAATCTAGGTCTCTCTTTAAACTTTGGTTCTCTTTACCCCTTCAACCTAGATCTCTCTTCCCCTTCTTCAACCTAGGTATTTCTTTAACCTCTATTTCTATTTTGTTATTGTTTTTGTTTCTTTCATTTGTGGATTTCTTTTGGGAACAAGAAGTTTTGGATTTTGGGTTCTAAGCGCCTCTAGTAGAAGGTCTCTGCTGCTATCGAGTCCGAGTGATCGACGACTAATCGGTATGGATAATTATTTAAAATATTGCTTTATTTTGTGTTCTAATTTTTGGTTAATAAATGCGTTTGATCAAATTGTGAAATTTTTCTCCAACTAAATTACTCCGGAACACACAATGAAAATTTTCTCCTTAGTTTTCTACATTACTCATGGACCCTGAACCTTCAAATCTTCTATTATCACTTCTTCTAAAAAGATTTAGAGGAAATAAGATTTGATAAATTTTTTGATAATGAGTTTGTAAATATTTTTCTAAATATTAATTAGGTTTGTTTTTGACTTGATTATCATCCTAATAGTTCTACAATATACTATTGAATATTTTACCATATATTCATGAAGATAAAATAAATCTTTTCTTTATTTAGGATTCGATTCACTAGAATCAGAATATACTTTTAATTATCTATGGAAGGTTAAGATTTTTTTTACAACCATATATGAAAGGTTGAGAACCATGTATGAATATAATATTCTATTAATTATCTATGGAAGATTTTTTTAGAGCCATCTTTGGAAGGTTGAGAACCATATATCCATAGAATATTATTTTAATTATCTATGGAAGATTTTTTTTACAGCCACCAGTGGAAGGTTGAGAACCATATATGCATGTAATATTATTTTAATTATATAAGATTTTTTTAGAACCATCTATGGAAGGTTCAGAAGCATATATGCACATAATATTCTCTTAATTAATCTATGGAAGATTTTTTTACAACCATCTATGGAAGGTTGAGAACCATATATGCATGCAGGAGAATAAACTTGAAAATTATTTATAATGATGAAATTGTATATATTTCATATATATATTTTACAAATGTGAGGTTGTCATTGCAAATAGAACAGTTTTAGGCCAATGAATGAGTTTGGTTGTAAATAGATTATTTCCATTAGTTTTTATCCTTAAAAAAATATTTATACAAGTTTCATTTGTTGTAACCATTCATATAAAACAAATGAAACATAGAAATTTACACTACCTTAAAATATAATTTTTTATTAACATTTTTTGGTCTATAGGCTAATTTTATTGTTTATCCATACCAGGGTATATAGTGATTGTATAGCTGTGAATTGGCGCACCACAACTGTCAAAGAAATCTTTGCAGACATGTTATATATATGGAGGGAACAAGGAGGCAACAAATTTAAGTTTAAGTTGGGGGTGTCAAGTACCTATTTGAATTTTGAACCTCATATAAAAGAGGAATTGTGCCTCATAATGTTGGATATGATAAGTATGGATTCCTGCCGTAGTTGGTTTTATGTAATATTAATGATATAGTACTGAATCTACCATATTTATTAGAAGTTATTTTTTATTTGAAGTGTACAAATTGAATTATTATCTATATTTAATATTTGGTTAATGATCTACTTAAATTTTGGCAATTGAATTTAGTTGATATTTCAAATATTGGCATCTATTAATTGTCACATTTTGTCGATCATGGCAATAAATAGTAAAAATTAATTTTTCAAATATAGAATCCTGCAGTTGCTTTACGTACTCAAACATGACAATAAAGACATGCCTAACGAAGAATTGCCATTTGGGATTGCAATATATGGCAATATATAATGCCATATAATACTAGTAGTTTATGACAACAAAATATTGCCATTAAAATAAATATAATATTTTGCAACATAATCTTGCCATTTATGGACTGATGATATATGACAATAATATATTGCCATATATTGTTCGAAATTACGACAACTAAATATTGCCATTAATAATAATCTTTAAAGGCAACAAAAAGATTTCTTATAAGGCAACAATTAATTGCCGTAGATTAGTTCCCTTATACGGCAATAATTGGAAGATGCCATAAATAAGCAATACTGACACAACCTTTTACGGCACGCTATGGCAACTTCAAATTGTTGCTATATTTGTGTTTTTGTGGCAATAATTTCATTATTAACGGCATTTTAAGGTTGTCGTATAATGGATTATTTCTAGTAGTGTTTTCTGGAAAGAAGCTATTAACAATGAGTATAACTCCATTATGGAGAACAATACTTG
Source organism: Iris pallida (assembly GCA_029216955.1). NCBI lineage: Eukaryota > Viridiplantae > Streptophyta > Magnoliopsida > Asparagales > Iridaceae > Iris > Iris pallida. The sequence continues at coordinate 5,811,699 of JANAVB010022600.1, read as the reverse complement.
ATTTTTAGCAGACCTTCCTTTAGGTAGCAAACCCATAGATTGTAAGTGGATCTTTAAAAAGAAACTTAGAACCAATGGTACCATAGAGAAATACATGGCTAGGTTAGTAGCCAAAGGTTTTACCCAGAAAAATGGATTAGATTATTTTGATACCTATTCTCCTGTTGCTAGGATTTTTTCTATTAGAACCCTCCTAGCCTTAGCTTCCATTCATGACTTGCTGATCCATCAAATGGATGTAAAGACATCATTTCTAAATGGAGATTTAGAGAAAAAAAATTTATATGGAGCAACCTGAAAGTTTTATTGCTAAAGGCCAAGAAAAAAAGTTTGTAGATTAGTAAAATCTCTTCATGGCCTAAAGCAAGCTCCCTAGCGATGGCACAACAAATTTGACAAAGTCATTATAGAATTTGATTTTGTGCCAAATGAATATGACAAATGTTTGTATTCTAAAAATACAAATGGAAGTTGTTTTATTTTATAGTTGTATGTTAATGATATCCTTATTCTAGGATCTTTTAAATAACACTAAGAATTATTTATCTAAACAGTTTGATATGAAAGACCTAGGTGAGGCAAATCTGATCCTAGGAATGCAAGTGTCCAAAAGGAAAGAGGGCTATACTCTATCCTTAGCACATTTAATTAAAAAAATGCTAAAGAAGTTTGAGTATTTTGACAAGAAACATACCCTTACCCCTTATGACAGTAATGTTGTTCTCAAGAAGAATGAAGAATCATCTATAGAATAACATAGATATTCACAAATGATTTGGTCCCTTATGTACATAACAAATAGGACTAGACCTAATATTGCATTTGCTATTGGGAGACTAAGTAGATATACTAGTAACCCAAATCAGACACACTGGACTGTATTAGACAGAGTATTTAGATATCTTAAGGGTACTCTAGATTATAAACTTCATTATTCTAGACACCCTGATATCATAGAAGGTTACTCAGTTGCCAATTGGGTAACTGATTCACATGATCCACAACTGGATATATTTTTATCCTAGCAGGAGCTGCGATCTCCTGGGGATCATGTAAACAGACTATCATTGCTAGAAGTACTATGGACTCTGAAATAATAACTTTGGACACTACCTGTATAGAAGCCGAATGGCTTAGAAATCTTATTGTCCATATATATGATATACATATTTCTGTACTTTTTTTAATTATGCTAAAGAACTCCTAAAAGTATGATATATCTTGTGAATTCTAAGATGAACAGGTACCTGCAGCTGTGTTTCAAGAAATTAAAAGAGCCTAAATGGCAAAAATGTTGTTCTTGACTATAAAAGTCACAAAAGAACTTACAGATCTCTTGACGAAGAGTCTGTTTACTCTTGACGAAAAGTTTGTCTCGGACATTGATCCTAGAATCATCAAGGGGGATGGGGTTAAGCCCATAGTATAGTCACCAGCAGTGGCAACCCAACCGATTCTGACTGGAGATCCCAAGAAGCCGGTTCAATGGGTAGAAACAAGCTGGACTAGGTGACTATTATGGAACACTGACCCTGAGATTAAGTTCTCTTTAAAATAAAAGCCCAGGAGGCTGTATATGTGTACATTGATATCCCATCCCTATGGTGACAGTGTTCCTTGTGTGATATGGATAGGGTGAGTTTTAAAACTCTTAACAAGTCCAAGCATGATATGCAAGGTTGATTCCTATCACCAACCCTTGAGGACTTACCTATATGAGAGGTCGTGATGGCCGCGACTATAGGACAAGGTGATCCTAAACAACTCTCATGAATGTGTAAAAGTGCGCATGGCCAATCAAACACGCCACCCGATAGACCCAAGTACCTCTAACGTACTATATGTGCTAATGTCTGAGTCTGGTTCAAGAAGACTGATTCAAGGCGTAGTCCATCAAGTTCTTCTTCAGACAAAGACAATAGTCACTACGTGAGATTCAAGGCTGTTGTCCATCTCATTTATGCATAGTATTCAACTGCCCAGAAAATTTTCTCACCTTTAACTCTCCTCTTTCGTTTCTTTCCTCTATTATTTCGGAACTTGGTTTTTTTTTTTTGGGGGGGGGGGATTGTTGTAGCTGTTGCTACATTTACAAAAACAAATTTTCTTATTATTTATTTTTAACCGTTACAATTTATTTTTGAATGTTTGAATCATGTCCAGATTCAATGTATCACATTTTTATCATGTGCTACAATTTTTGTAACGTTAAAATTTAATAGGCTATTTTAATATCCTCATTATTCCACCCTTTGGCAATAGCCTATATAATGATGTTTCCTCCTTCTCTCTTGGACAAGAAGAAAAAAAAGGATCATTTGTGAAAGCTCTCTCTCTCTCAAATTCTCTTCCCTCTTGAAATATTGTTCTTCATTTGTTGCTCTGGGCGGAGCTAAGTCGGGGTCATTCTCTCGACGTCGTGTGCGGCAACGAGATTCCGGTAGAGCGGAGATTTTAGCACTAGGGGCGTTCGGATTCAGTCTGCACATAGACCCGAACTAACTCTTAGGGCAGGGCTTCGTGCGCGACTTCCCCGGAGGCCGGTAACATTAATTTAATTTATTTTCTTGCAGATTTTAATCCAAAGTTTTGAAGAAAATTCCAACATATCAAAAAAGATGATGAATTACACCGTTCCAATCGACATCTTACAAGACAAAGTTTTAGCTCACGACATATTCAATACTTAATTACTCCCTTCTTTTTTTAGTGATTAATTGTACTTGTTTGATAGTGAGAAAGATATGTATACAAAAATCTCTTATACATTCAACAATAATTTTAGCATTCCATGATATAATTTTTTTCCCATTGTTCAACCACTCAATTTAAAATTAAGTCAACTTTCATCGAGAGGAGTTGAAACAACAAACAACACTCAAATATGTACAAGTTTGTAGCGACAACTGCATAGCGCTAAATCGGCAATGTCGCCATATTTTTTAGAAACTGTTGGGGTTGGAAAAATGTTGCTATGCGCCACTAAGTCTAGTATTGGTATGCGGGTCATGTTTAAAGGTTGCTTTCGACGGTTCATATTTATCCTAACTTATGAAATATTTAGGGGAACTATATTAGGGTGTTTTCTAATTAATCTACTTTGTGCATTCAGAGGATAAGTACTAAGGAGGCTTTGCTGATGTGCTAGAAAATTATAAGGAAATCTAAAAAAAGAAGGAGAGAACTCATCCGAGATCTCATAAGGGAGAGTTTCGCAAGATAATATTTGTTTGCGTAAATCTTGTATGGTTTCTCTTGTAATTCAGTAAAGATATAAATTAAGATGGGTAGTTGTAGCAGAGATCAATTGGTTGTTTGAGTTCAAGAAGACGAGTGCCACATTAGAAGATGCATCACATCCCACTTCATTACAATATCTTGAAAGTTTCCAAGTCAAGGTTGATGTTGGCCTATTGGTAGGAAACCTTCAACATCGATCTCCAAGTCAATTGAGGCTGCACTATGGCTGGATATTGAGACTTGGAGACCTTCAGCATCTCCAAGTCGATTGAGGCTGCTTTTGAATAACAGAACCAAAACCAACCAATTTTAACATATTCAATGTTAACTCTCTCTTTCTTAATTTTTTTTATAATTCACTGTGATAGAGAGAGATTTTTGTATACAAAAATCTTTTTAACATTATGGATATAGTCCTACACTACATTCAACCATAATCTTAGTATTAAATGAAATAAAATTTCCATTTTTCAACCACTTAATTTTATCAACTCAACTATTACCCAATATTTATAGTCTACCCTTGGGCATTACAATTGTTTCTCTCGTATTTCGTTTTTATACAATCTATACAATATCATCACGTTTATAGCTATCTTGGCTAGACATTGGAACCAACAAAAGGTCACGACAGAGGCGATCATAAAAAATGTGTCAAATTTCTTATGCAACTTTCTTATGCTCCATGGCCAAAATATGAGAAGGCCTAATAGCCAAAAATAGAGAAATTTTGGTAAAAATATCCTCCAAAAAGACCAAAATTACCCTTACATATGGATGTTAACTATTTTTTTTCTACCAAAATGTTTCCCGCCAACGTTTTAATAACAATGAATAGAGGGTAAAACGGTAGAACACCCCCCCATGGTTATTGTAAAGGGAGGGCATGCACATGGGTGGCACAATTTTTGGCCAAGTCTGAGCCTGGGTCCGGACTTGAGTGACCTAACAGACCGGGCCGAGTCGACCAAGTTTGGGGATTAAACCCAGCCCGAACTTGGTAAGGATTACGGGCCGAGCCAAGGTTTGGGGAATTGAAACCCAAACTAACCCATTGTTGGGGGTGGGCTCGGTCGGGCTGGCATGTTGACCGGGTTAGGGCCAACCCAGTCCGAGGTTGACTGGGTCGGACTCGGAGCGGGCTTCGGCCTCTCGGCTCACTAAACATCTTGATATGTAGAGATTCTTTCACTTTCAGAAGGTAAGTTGTTCTGTCAATAAAGTTTGATGCAATGGGATGTTTTATCTATACAATTATTAGATATACTTTGTAGCTTGTTTTGTTATTGATGGTATAATGAAACATTTCTACTGTTGTTTGAAGCAATATAATAATTGGACTTATGTAACTGATCAGCTTAACAAAGGCCCAAAATAAGAAGATGGTTCACGTTTTATAAACTAGGTTTGGGTCCAATTCCATGGCCTCCCTGTTAATCTACTCACCATCGACTTCATTTCAACCCTGGCGGCCAAAGTCGGTTCTGTGAAGCCCATATCCATTGCTGAAGCTGCAAACTGGAGTCTATTTGCTCGTGCAAAGATCAAAATTAACATTTCGACTCCTCTGTTCAGAAGACTTCATGTTTCAATGGGCAACAATTCATTCTGCAATGTTGATCTCAGGTACGAGAGGCTTACTAAATTTTGCCTATTTTATGGTAGACTGGGTCATGGTATCAAAAACTGTCATATACATAAGAAATTTTCTTCTATGCATGATGAGAATTGGACTGAATATCAGAAAAATCAGATTTCTCAACTATTAGATAGAAGACTTGATCAATCTATTCGTGTTACCCATGCTCTGAGATTCACTAATCATGCAACTTCTCATACAACACCCCGTGCATCGCCGGAACCTCCATCTCCGGCGACGGTTACTACCAATGCCTCATCCCCAACTCCTTTCCAACTAGCAACTGACTCCCAGCACCATCTGAAACCGGCACCCACTATCTTGCCCACTATTTCTCAAATCCTAACCATCTCTCCACCTCCTACTGGCCCTCCATCTGATGGTCCCAATTTACCTGTGAATGAGCCTAACCCCATTAACTCCATGTTCAACAATCCGACCCCAAAAATTGTTCTCCCTGATCAAATCACTCATAGTTCAGATATATCCAACAATCTGTCTCCTATTATCGAACCCTCAGTACCAACCATTCCTACTTCTGATACATCCATCATTCCGAATCATGTTACTGCACCCCCTATCCTATCCATTCATAATCCAGATACTTATTCCACCAAAAAATCACACACATCAACATCATATAATAGTACCCCACCACAGCTCAACTATTCTCCCAATCCCTTATCCTCATCCATACTACCAACTATAAGTATCGGACAGTATCCTATTTCCTCACATATTTCTGATGCTCCCACGTATCTGACTAATAATGTCCTATCTCATCTAAGTCAGATCCATACAAAACAAAAGATTAACATTCAATGCCCCTCCATATCTCATACTTTCACGTCTCTCCTATCCTCTTTAACCCATCATAAATCGACTCCCACATCATCTACACCCTCTACAGAAGTTCCTATGCAGACCACTAGAAGTCTATCTAAAAGAGCACGATCAGTTTCTGTAGAGGATGAATCTGAACATGATCTTATTAGACCCAGCAAAAGACTAATATCCAAAGAGGATGAAGTTATAGGCGCGGCTGGCCTTCAACAGCCTCCAGAGAAATGATTCTCTCTTGGAATTGTCGGGGATTGAGGAATGATCCGATAATTCATACCATTAAATCATTCCTCCGGGCATCTAAGCCAAGTATTATTTTCCTATCTGAAACTAGATATTCGTCAAATTCTGCTAACTTAATCGCAGTTGAACTTGGGCTTGATCAATACTGGTCTATTTCTTCTAAAGGACTGTCTGGTGGCTTACTTCTTTGTTGGAGATCTGAGGCAAATTTGGAAGTCATTTCTGCTACTGACAATTATATCCATTGTGCATTCCATGATTCTCAAACCAATAATATATGGAATATTTTCTTCCTATATGGTCCCCCTGCTGTTGCTGATAGAAGGAACTTTTGGACGCATCTGGAATCCATCATCAAATCATTCACAGAGCCATGGATTTGTATTGGCGACTGTAACTCCATTCTTTGTGCTGAAGAGAAATATGGTGGAAGTATCTTCAATTATCATCATCATAAGCATTTTATCAAATGGTTTAACAATATCGCAGCTATGGATATTGGATACTCTGGCCCAGCCTTTACTTGGAATAACTGTACAGATCCTAGAAATAATGTTACAGAAAGGCTCGACAGAGCTATGGTTGATACCAAGTAGCGCTCTCTTCATCCCATAGCTACTATCCTTCATTTACCTAGCATTAATAGTGATCACAATCCAATCCTGTTGCTGTTGGAACCCACCTCCATTAGAAGATGTCGTCCATCTCGATTTGAGGCTTCCTGGTGTAGGGTGTGAAAATTATGACACGCTGACATAAGACTCAGTCCAAGCCATACGCTCAAAGCCATACGCTCAGTCCAAGCCATACGCTCAAAGCCATACGCTCAGTCCAAGCCATACGCTCAAGGCTATAGACTCAGTCAAGGCCATACGCTCATCTAAAGGCCGTACGCTCAGTGAATATTTTATTATTTTTTGAGATGACAGCACAGCATGTATTTAATAAAGGATGAATCTGACACTTCGTCTTTCGTGAAAAGACAGCTGTCCAATGGAGACTAGCCGTCGTATAGGTTTTCGAAGAGTCGGTTTTGTCTTTTACGAAGACAGCTCAGCATCTCTCATAAATGTAAAAGCCATCATTACTGTCAGTTTTGACAGTCTGTCAACCATCATATCCGCAGTCACGACGCTCGAGAAGATTTTATCAGTTATTGGAAGATATGGCGTATCAAAGAAGATTGATGATGGCCACGTGTCTACTTATTCAAACATGCCACGTGTCTACTTATTCAAACATACGACTCCTTCCAACTAAGTGAGCGTATAGATCTCATACGACTCCTTCCAACTAAGTGAGCGTATAGATCTCATACGACTCCTTCCAACTAAGTGAGCGTATAGATCTCATACGACTCTTTCCCAACCAAGTGAGCGTATGGATCTCATACGACTCCTTCCCAACCAAGTGAGCGTATGGATTCCATACGACTCCTTGTCAAGTGAGCGTATAGTTTTCATACGACTCCCTGTCAATAATGTGAGCGTATCAGCTTTATATGGTTCTACGCTGTCCAAGTCAGCGTATGCAAGACATGTGCCTTCAAACGCTAGCGTATTACTCTTCTTCTAAGGCAGCATATAACAGCAGTTGTGTCCAGAATGATTTCCAACGAGCAGTTAACACACGTTCTCACGTGTCCTGTACTCAGTTATCCACTTCTTCAGAAGTTATGCAACGTGGCATTCATGCCATCAATCTCTCCTGAATATGCTCCACTACTTTCAACCACACGCTAATGTGTCTCCATCAGAATTTGCCACGCGTCCCTGCAGTTATGCACACGTCAAGTAACTACCTGAGCGTATGCTTAAGGACAGTTATCCTGAACTCTATAAAAGAGAGTTTCTTCATCTTCATCAGACACTACAGTCAATTTCAGAGAGAACAGAGAGATTCCCCCGTTGCTGTCCAAGTTCTTCGAAGTTCGAATTTTCTTCATCGCATCGTCCAAGGGATAAAGTAATCGTCTTCTAGATTAGATTCCTACAGTTGTAATTTTCTCAGATACAAAATAAATAAAGTAAATTTATTTATGAAAAACAAATTGGCGACTCTGCTGGGGAAAGCTGTCTCCTCCAACGAGATAGCAACAACTCAATGCGATACTTCGTCGATCGGCTTGACGAAGAAGACGATGGTTGTACAATTCGACCAATCGGCTTATGAAGAAATGCTCAAGGCGAAGGAGGGCCGCACTGCTTCCTCCGCTCTTCCTGCTGCCAAGAAGAAGGGACGCTCTGTCTATGTCCCTAAGTCTTCTTCAACAGCCCGAGACGTTTCTGTCACTTCTCACGCTGACAAGAACACGTCTTCAACTTCAACTAAGCACATTTCGGCTTCTCTGAACACGGCAACAGTGGTTTCTCCTAGTCACGCTGACAAAGTTGGTTCTTTAACCAAGTCAGCGTGTACAAGGAAAACTGTCTCTAGATATGTCAAAGTCCCTTCTCCCTCTACTCTTACGACAGCAGTCGGCTCTTTAGCCATTGATGACTCTGAGCGTATGGCATTTAAAGGACAGCGTATGGCAAAGGCGGCGTACAAAAGCCAACATCAGGCAGCGTACGCTAAGCCAAAGCCAGCGTATGCTAATAAAAAGGCAGCGTATGACCAGAAGCCCAAACTAAAGTCAGCGTATGCTAACAGATACAGTCCTTTGACTGTTTCTCAAAATCAAGCTGGGGGTTCTCTTCCACAGAACATACAAATGATTCCCCCTCAACTTGCACATCTTGTGCCAACCAAGGAGAAAGACTCTTTAGTCAACTCCTCTACTCCTAAGGTCTTTACCTCTGGAGTTAATTTGACTAGTACTCTTACTAGATCAAACAAAGGAAAATGTCTTTTGGCTAATTCCTCCAAAGATGGATTATTACCGACTCCCAGTCGGAATAATACCCATCTTCCTTCTCTCCAAATTTCTCGATCTGAGAAAGGCAAATTACAAGTATCCAAGACTGATATAAAAGTCAGATCTCCTACGGATCTTCGTAACAAGCTTAATCAGAATCGTCTCGATTCCACTGAGACAAGTATATTAGACCCTGATGCAGAATATGCCAAAAATTATGTGGCTCAAATTAATCGGTCTTTATACACTCAAGAACCGAGAAGACAGAAGAACAAAAGACAAGTTTCTACACAGAAACTATCTTCAAGTACTTCCCAATCTGTTCCTACAGATCTCCGAGAGTATTTACAAAATAAACGGAGAATTGACACTCCATCAGGCTATGATATTGCTCATATTTGCCATGAAAAGCATGGTTGCAACTTCCAACCTCGAGTTGTAATTCAATGTTGTTGTTCACCAAAAAGATAATCTGTTTTCGAACGGATTCAGTATGAACCAATGTTGGATGAAGATGAACCTCTTTATGCTTCTGTCAACATGACCTCCAGAAATATTGGGGGTAGCATACGGTCTGATGCTATAGCAGACTCTGAAGATGGCGTTTATCTCGGCACCCGATCCAAGACCGGAGCCTTGGCCGGGGTCTCTTCTTCTTCTCATCCAAGTGGTAATCCGGAGGTCACAGAGGACTTCCTTGGAGAATCCAACTTTCCAGTATTGACTCCCGTAAATAGCCCCGAAAAAGATACTGATTCACACAGTGATGATTCAGAACAGACTGTTTCATCATATATTCCTCGAATGATTACCACTTACATGGCAGAGGGCAATCATGAACCTTCAACTAGCACCGAAGCTCATGAACAAAGGATTTTTTCCTTAGAACAACAGTTGCGAGCTATGGCAGATACGTTGAATGCTATGCACACTCTTATGCAAGCTCAGCATCAAACTCAGCAAGTCCAACATACAGCCTCTCCAGTTGTATTAAATACTCCTGTTGTTCCAAACCCGGAACCCTCTACTATTCCGGGGGTACAATCTAATGTTCCTGTACAATCCACTCCAAGTCAGTCTGGAGCTGGGGGTGGTACATATGCTGCAGTCCCTCCTCCCAATTATACTCAACAAGTTACAACTCCACAATCCACCGGAATTGTTACTGAAGAGTTAAGAAATCTCCGAACTCAATTTGAGGCATTTAAACAGAAGGATGGTTTGCAAAGGTTAGGTATCAAACAACCTTACCCAATAGAATGGAAGCAGGTATCGTATCCACCAAAATACAAACCTCCGACCATCTCTTTTTTTGATGGGACAACCTCCCCAAGTCAGTTCATTAATCACTTTGAAGTAATGACTGATCAACTGCAACCAAGTGACGCCCTCCTTACTCGGGTATTTGTTGGGTGTCTCAAAGGAACGGCTTATGAATGGTATAGAAGTCTCCCTGGCGGGTGCATTACCTTATTTGTCGGTTTCAAGCAAATGTTTCTTGAACGATTCTATGAAGGGCTTAATGATACGACCATGTTAGCCCTCATAAGAATTAAACAGAAAAATAATGAAACCACCAAGGACTTCATTGAAAGATTCAGAAGAGAAGCCCTCAAAATGCCTCTCGGAACTCCCGATGCTGTTACCATCGACACTTGCAAGTCGAATCTCTTACCAATTATCAGCATGTGGACATGGTCCACTCAGTTCCAAGATTGGCCTTCTTTCATCGTCAGTGCCAAGGCTGCTGAAGTCAGTGCTGAGACCTTCAAGGGTCTGAAGGTACAAATGGCTCCCAAGGAATCAAATCAGAGTGCTAGCAATAGTACTCGACCCAACAATCGCAAAGGGAAAGAAGCTCTTGAAGTCAATCTCCAAAGCGGTAGTCAAGAGGTAAAGACTACTCAAGCTACCCCAGCTCCAACAAATCAACAACAAAGACCTCCTCGACCGAAGGAGGAATATTCTTTCGACGATGACGATGTTCAGGGTATCTTTGAATGCTTGCTCAAGGGTAACAAGATTCAACTGCCAGAAATCAAAAATCCTGATGAAGCCAATAAGACAGATCATCCAAAATACTGTCCATATCATAGAATGCTGGGTCATACAATCCGGTCTTGCTATGTATTGAAAGGAAAGATTCAAGAGATGATTAAATCAGGAGCTGTGACACTAACACCCAAAGACAAAACAGTCACAGCAAATGTAATATCAATGCAGTTCGGTGACTTCCCTCCCTTAATGGTGGAAAGTGGGATTGTTCCTATCCCCAAAGCAACTCTCGAAGTTGTAAACATCCCACCAGCACAGAATGAAGGACTTGTTCCTGTCACAACTAAGAAGGGAGAGATCATGTGGATTCACCCGGATTTAATGACGGAGTTTGAAATGTCTTCCTCTTCTCCTCGGAAGATTCTCTCATCTAAAAAGAAGCTCGGGAAGACTAAGTCATGCAATGTGACTTCTAGTTTTACACCCGATTTTTATCTAACCTCTATTTTCATCTCGGCAGGAAATTCACTCCCTACGGAGATAAAATCTGTACCTCAATTTGAAGATAGGTACAAGCCTGCTTTTCATCTATACAGTTCACAATCTCGTGAATTGATGGCAAAGATGGGTTATGATCTAGCTACTGCTCCTGGTTTGAACTCAGGCAAAGGACTCCGAGCACCTTTAGCCATCACTATGAGGCATAATCAATCTCGTGTTGGCCTTGGTTTCTGGAATGAAGCTCTCATCAAACATAAAAGAACCAAGAGCAAGATAAAGAATTGCAACATGGTTTTCATAGACCCTGAACCAGAATCTGAAGTTGAAGTTCATGCTGGAACTCGGTCAGGAAAAATATATTTGAAAGATTATGCTGAAATTCCTAAAAAAACTTCTGACGTCCCTCCGGTTACAGCTCCAACACCAGTCTCTACTGAAGAGCCTTTAAATGTTCCTGTTGAGACAGTTCCTTCTAAACCAACAGCAGCTGACAAAGGCAAACAACAAGTCCGCTTCGACAAACCATTGAAGAAGTCATCTCCTACAGGACTTGAAAAGCCTTATAATTTTGATATATTGGCTCAACTAGCCAATACCCCAGCTAAATTATCAATCTTCGAGCTCTTACGCCTCTCTAAAAAGACTCGAGAAACTCTAAGTGAAGCCCTGCTGCAAGCAGAAACCTGCCTAACTCTTCTCAAGAAATTGGAAACAGAACCTGTTTCTCATTGCCATAATGTATTAGAATTTATTCCAAACATTACCTTTACGCAGGACGATATGCTACTAGAAGATAATCGACATGACCGTCCTTTATATCATACAGGATATATTGATTCTATGAAGGTTGATCGTCTCCTGATTGATCCAGGATCTGCTCTCAGTATTATGCCAAAAGCTATGCTAGATGCACTGAAGATACCTGTGCATAGTCTTTCCAGCACTATCACTACCATCTTGGGATTCAATCAAGGAAAGAGTGAGCCTTTGGGCAAGATTCGCCTCAAATTTCAAATAGGCGATCTTCGCACTAAAGTTACTTTTTACATCATCGACAATCATGGTTGCTCATACAATGCTCTATTGGGGAGACCATTCTTACATGAACATAATGTCGTTCCTTCGACTCTTCATCAGTGCTTCAAATATGTTGATGATAATGGAGAAGTTCAAAAGGAGGTTGCAGATCTCTATCCATTCAAAGGAGTTGAAGCTTACTTCAATGACGCTCGCATGTACAAAGATGAATACTCAAAAGTCTTGCAAGCTATGGATAATGATAATGAGATAGCAAAAGTTGGCACTTTTGTTATTCCTGTAAAAGGGCGTATCACTCCTCCGCAGTCTGTTAAATCATCTGAAGAAGGCTCACTGATAATTCCTGTCAGTGGACGTACTACTGTGTTGTCTTCCCAAGCTCCACAAGGCTCACTGATAATTCCTGTCAGTGGACGTACCACTCCCCCTCCACATTCTCAAGCTAGACCAGATACTCTAGTCATTCCAGTCAGTGGACGTACGACTTATCCACGATCTTCTTCAAGGGAGCTCACCTCTTCTGAGCCTTTTGTTATCGATCTTAATCGAAACAAAACTTCTGATCGCTCTTCCTCTCCCCCTTTTGTCATTAATTTGACTAAGTCTGATAAGGCTCAACCTTCTGTTGTAAATACAGTATTTAATATTAATGAAGCATCTCCTTTGCAGTATATTGATGTCTGTAATCATGTACAAAGTTATTTACAATTGCTAGATAGCTTAGAGTCACTAACTATAGGGGTTGTTCAAACTCTTCATACAGACGTATCATTGGAATCCATACAAAAATCATACTTTGTGGTCCCTGCTATAAAGAAGGGAGAAAATCCAATCTTCTTTTATAAAGGATCCCAAAATCCTCCTAACTTGGAAGAAGATGACACAAACGACGATACTGGAAGGTTACAACTGCATCGCTACAGTCAGCAATCTAAAAATATCATCAAGAATATGGGTTATGACTTTAGAACCAGTCTCAATAATGGAAAAGGAAGAAGAATGCCTGTTCGAATTCCTCCATTAAAATACGGAAGGACAAAATGTGGTTTAGGTTACATTGCTCCTACTTCCTTTATCAACATCGTCCATGAAGATTCACCATCCGATGAAGACGAACGATCTGAGTCTTCTGATTCCCTCTCTTGGGATTCTGACACGAGTATTGGCGATCTCCATCGCTCTATTTTATCCATCAATATGGTCTCCGTTGGTGGCCCGCAGAAAAATGATAAAGATGAGGATGATTTTGAAATATCACCCGAATCGGAACAATGGGCTCAAAGATTAGATAATCAATGGGAATTCAGGTTTGAGCAGAGGGAACCTCCTACTGAAGATAAACTGATCCAAATTGATGTTGGTGAAGAAGGGTCCCCTAAACCAATATTCATCAGCGAAAGTCTTTCAGAAACGGATAAACAAGACATGATTAAACTTATTCGTGATTATATCGATGTCTTTGCCTGGAGTTATGAGGATATGCCAGGACTAGATCTAAAGATTGCAATGCACAAACTCAATATCATGCCAAATGCTAAACCGGTCAAACAACAACATCGACGATTTCGTCCAGACATCATGGATGCAATTGAAGCTGAAGTCAACAAGCTTATGGCTTCTGGATTTATTCGAGAGGAACAATATCCTGAATGGGTGGCTAACATCGTTCCTGTCCTTAAAAAGACTGGCAAGATTCGGGTCTGTATAGACTTTCGCGATCTCAATGCAGCTTGTCCTAAAGACGAGTTTCCTCTTCCAATTACAGATGTCATGATCGACAATACATGTCGTTTCGAACGAATGTCATTCATGGATGGGTATTCGGGATACAACCAGATCAAAATATTTCCAGATGATGAAAAACACACTTCCTTCAGAACGCCGATCGGTACATACTATTATACAGTGATGCCGTTTGGTCTCAAGAATGCAGGAGCAACATATCAGCGAGCAATGAGCACTATATTCCGCGAACATCTCCAGAAAATAGTCGAATGCTATATTGATGATATTGCGGTCAAAAGTCGACGAATGGAGGATCATATCCAGGATTTGAAGACTATCTTTGATTTAAAGCGTCAGCATCAACTTAAAATAAACCCTACTAAGTCCTTCCTGGGCGTCTCTAGTGGTAAATTTCTCGGCTTAGTCATTACCGCTAAAGGTATACACGTGGATCCCGAGAAGATCAAAGCCATTCAAGAGATGCGTCCTCCACGCACCTTAAAAGAGCTACAAGGATTTCAAGGAAGAATTGCTTATATCAGGAGATTCATTTCCAACTTATCAGGACGCTGCAGACCATTCAACAAACTTCTGAAAAAAGGTGTATCTTTCGTTTGGAACGAAGAATGTCAAAAAGCATTTGACGATATTAAACAGTATCTCATGAACCCTCCAGTTTTGGTACCTCCCGTCTCGGGAATACCATTCCTTCTATATGTTCGAGCCATGGATCATTCTCTTGGTGCATTACTTGCCCAGAAAAATAAAAATGGCCATGAACAGGCTATTTATTATCTCAGTCGCACAATGACAGATGCTGAACCGCGTTATTCTCCAATCGAGAAAGAATGCTTAGCATTAATGTTTGCTGTTCAGAAAACGCGACATTATATTATCGGTCAAACGATTCACGTCATTTCCAGAGTGAATCCCATCAGGATTATGATAAAGAAACCTGGTATTCTCAACTCCAGATTAGCTAATTGGGGAATCTTGTTAGCTCAATACGATATGCATTATGTTCCTCAGAAGTCAGTTAAAGGACAGGCTCTTGCTGATTTTCTGGCTGCTCATGCGATTCCAGAAGATTCTAAATTATATGATGAGATTCCTGATGAAGTCTTGGATTCAAATCTAGTTTCTGAAGAAATTCCTACTTGGCGTCTATTCTTTGATGGAGCATCTAGAATGGGTCCTAACGACGATATTGTCGCCGGAGTTGGGATTGTTCTTGTATCCCCAGAAGGACTAACTATTCAGAGGGCTTATTCTCTAGATCAATCATGTTCAAACAATGTAGCTGAATACAATACATTGCTCATCGGCCTTCAACTTGCTAAACATCTAGATATTCAATATTTGGAAGTTTATGGAGACTCCAAGCTTATTGTCAATCAGATCAGAGGAACGTATGAAGTTCGTCATCAGGATTTGATACCTTATCATCAAGCAGCACTCTCTATAGCCTCATCTTTTGAAGGTTTCTTTATTGAACATGTTCGACGAGCCTATAATGCAGAAGCTGATGCTTTAGTTAATCTTGCTGCTGTATTAGCTATACCAATCAGACGTCAGCAAGTGATAGTAGTTTATAACCGAGAACTATTCTGTGTTGAGAATAATTTGGCCTTGGCTTTTCCCTATAAACCAGACAAAGATTCTCTCAACCTTAATGCTGGATTAAAGTTTGACAACATGTCCTCGTCTTCTTCTGATTCTACTATGGAATATGTCTTTTCTAATGAAATAGAAGCCATACCTGAAGACTGGAGACGCCCGTTTCTAGACTTTGTTTTGTATGATATACTTCCTGATAATCCAAGTGAAGCAGCGTCTATCCGGCGTCTATCTCTCAGATTCTATTATAATCATACGACGAAAACATTATATCGTCGGTCTTACGACGGTCTTCTCCTCCGATGCATTGCTGGTGAAGAAGCACAACAGATAGTCCGTGAAGCACATGATGGTGTTTATGGAGCTCATCAACCAGGTCCTAAACTTCAAGATCGTATCCGACGTATGGGTTATTATTGGCCCACGATGGTGGCTGACGCTATTCAATATGCTCGAAAATGTAAAGCCTGTCAAATTTTTGCAGACTTTATCCATCAACCGTCAGAGTTCTTACACCCAACAGCGGCATCATGGCCCTTTGAAGCTTGGGGCATGGACGTCATTGGTCCCATCAACCCACCATCATCAAGAGGACATCGGTTTATTCTAGCAATAACTGATTACTTTTCCAAATGGGCTGAAGCAATCCCGTTATCTGAAGTTAAAACTTCTAGTGTTATCAACTTTGTCAAACATCATGTCATCTATCGATTTGGTGTTCCTCGGCGTATTATCCATGATAACGGACCGCAGTTCGTCAGTCAGAAATTTACTCGATTCTGTGACAATCATCGGATTAATAATTTAGCTTCTACAGCATATAATCCAGCAGCTAATGGATTGGCAGAAGCTTTCAATAAAACAATCATCAAACTCTTAAAAAAGTTCGTTTCTTCCAATAAATGCAACTGGAGCGAGAAGCTTGGTGAATGTTTATGGGCCTACCGCACCACAGTTCGCAATGCGACCGGATGTACGCCTTTCTCTTTGGTGTATGGGTGTGAAGCTGTTCTTCCTCTCGAGATCCAGATTCCTTCTCTGAGAATTGCAATCTCCAATGAACTTACAACAGAAAATAATGATCGTCTTCGACTTCAAGAATTGGAAGCTCTAGATGAAAAATGATTGTATGCTCAACAAAATATCGAGCTTTATCAGGCCCGAATCTCAAAAGCTTTTAACCGGAAAGTCAAAGTCAGAGCATATCAGAAGGGAGAACTGGTCCTTACTGTCAGACGTCCTATGACCATGACACATATGAGTAAAGGCAAATTTGATGCGAAATGGGAAGGCCCATTCGTAGTAAACAAAGTCTTCTCTAACGGAGCATATCAGCTTGCCTCTATGGGTGGGAAAGTCATGATGATGCCTATCAATGGCAAATTCTTAAAGAAATATTATGTATAATATTTTCATCATTCCCCAGCAAATGTGAAATCAAAGTTAATTCTTCTTTACAAAAGTTATCTCGATATCGTTATCCCCAGAGGAAACTGATATTCCACCATGTATCATCTTCCCAGAGAATTTGATATTTTGTTTTATTAGACCCCCAGTGGTTTTAATAAAGATCTTGAATAGAAAATCATGTCCATATTACCTCTGAATTTTCTATCTCAGTATGTATCATATTTTCTATTCTCTGAAAATGATATCTCGTCTTTTGATTTCCGAGTCCAAAGATCATGGAAAATAGAATCTAAAGATATCTTTATATCTGAATTCTGTTTTCTCTAATCAGTATTAAACTAAATTATCTTTGGTTTAGTATCATGATAGAGTTACAAAGTTTATTTGTATATTCTATTCTATTGAAATATGTCATGTATTATTTACCTCTGAACATGTTTTCTACAAAAATATTATCCACAGAATTGAAATCAAGCCAAGATATTCATTTCAATCAAAATCAGAACAATGATTACAAATGGGTATCAAAACTTCAATACATGATAAATGTAAAAGAATTATTTAGAAGGAGTAATGATCTCCTGAATACGAACGATTACATTATTCATCTTTTCATCATGAGCTTTCTTGATTCGCTCTGCTGTTTCTGCTCCAATCATCCATTGGTCATATTCTACAATAATAGAGCTACGGCGATTGGTCTCCTCAATCTGATTAGTTTGCATCAATTCTCGCTCCTGCTGTAAAACTTGACAGCGTTCAGCTGTAGTTTTACGATCAGTAGCAATCTTTGATTGTTCTGTTTCCACAGAGGCAATTTGCTCCTGAATACGAGCTAGCTCTTCCCTCAGCTTTCTAAGTTCTTCAGCTTTTGACGCTTCATTTTGCTTTAGGCGTTCCATATTCTGACGAGTACTTATGATTTCTTCGTCTTTCGCTATTAGCTCTTTGGAAGACTGAGCGAGGAATTCTGTCAGAGCAATGTGCTGAGCTTGAGCTTCATTCTCCAATTGAGCAATCTCAGCTGCAGTCAGAGAATTAACGTCCTCCTTTTTAATCTCCTAATATTTATGGATGTTTGCTTCTAATTCACTCAGGAGATGTTCAAAGAAGACACATTGAGCCTCATAACCAGATTGTCTCAAAGCTGAACGTGGGAAACTAGTCGCCTCTCGAAGACTCGAAAAGGGCATAGTCTCATCTTTCATGAGTCGCCTCGAATATGTATCCAGATATGTATAAATAATATCTGAATACATCCCCATGACTTTTGCTATCCCTGTGTCAAAACTGGGAGTCGCTGCAATAGTAGGGGAAGGAGCAGGAGGAGCCTCTATTCTTGGAGCTGAAGTTAGTGCTTTTGGAGAACTCGGCAGATGGGAACTCCCCTCACCCACTTCTGTTTGAATAAGTGGGGCTTGAGTAGAACTCATAGCCGGTGCAGTTCCTACAGCTGTTGGAATCAAAGAAACATGATCAGAAATTTAAAGACAATAAAACTAAGACAAGACCAAACTTTGATGAATAAAATATTACCTAGAGTTGGTTCATATTCAGTCTCCTTCGGATCATTCAATCCGACTCTTAGTCTGTTCAGGGTACTTTCTGACACGGGATTTATTTCACTGCTTCCCGCCCCAGAAGTACTCGGAATTTGAACTTCTATTTCCAGATGCCTCTCCGGTTCTGGTGTCAACCCTGAGTGTTGACCAATGGTCTTCAGTGCATCGATTGGTGTTTTAGACGGTGATTCATCGTCTATCTCCATGTCTTCTTCTCCAGAAGAATGAAACGACGGTTCATAGTCAACTTGTTCGCTCTTTGAAGTTTCAACAATTGGATTGAGAGGAGTGGCTTCCTTCACTGATTCTTCCGAAATCAGTAAGTCATTAGCCATTTCAGTCTGATGCTCGGCCTCTACCGCAGGTTGACTAATTTCCTGCGCATCATCGGCCATTGGTGGAACTGAGCCTATATCAGAAGGCCTAGAAGACCCAGCATTTTCAGGAATCTCTTCTTCTTCTGTCTTTACAGAAAAATCAAAAGCAGCTTGCTTTTCTGCGGCCAATCGCATAGCACGATCGGTGGGACTCTCTGCATCCAGACAAATTACGGATTTAGTTTTTGAAACTATTACTTTCCTTCCTATTCTTTTGGTTAAAGGAACAGTAGGATAATTATCTATTGGATCACTACCTGCTTCATCAACATCTCTGACTCGTTCAGAAATAGGAGAATTCCCGGGAATAGTAATTCCTCCGCGACTTCGAGTCTCTGCTCGAGTAGCTCTTTTTACGGCAGGACCCGCAGCACCTTTACTCCTCTTCCTCTTCGGTGTATTATCAACAGATATACTCTCTTCAGCACTCCCGATAGGCACATGCAATGGTTGATGAAGGTCATCAGAGAAGAAAGTTTCCAAAACATCATCATCAACTTCATCGGTGGCCAGAGGATCTTCTTTGTCGTGACAATCCCTAGGCAAGGCGGATTTGGTTGATTTCTTTTCAACATGAATAAAGCTTTTACCTAAGATGCTAAATTTTTCATCAAAGGTATTAGCTGATACATAAAATTTGGCATAGGACGCCAATATTTTAGCTCCTCTCTGATAGTTGACCGGATCTGGCATAGAAAAGGTAGCCCCTGTACCTTTGGCAATGTAATATAGCCAAGCTCTGGCACCATCGACCAACCCGCCTTGATGAGCAAAACACGTCGTTGCATTGCCCACATGCAACTGATCGTAACCAAATTGACGAGCAAATCTGCTCGGAAGATATGGCTTTAGATATGTGATGTTGTCACGGCGGCAAATTAAATGAGATGGCCTGATTCTTTTTAGCCATTCATGTTGGACATCATCCAACTCATTAGCACCAACGCCGTCAATCAATCTTCCGGGCATGGTCTCATAACCAACAGGTGGAGGAACACAGGTGAAGCTCCATAGTTCTCCCCTGTTCAAGATGGTTCTGCAATCGGTTAAAGTGTCATATCTCCATTTCGGTATGTGCTTGTACCTTTCAAGGAAAGTATCATCTGGCCTAGCCATCCCAGCACTCATCAGAGATTCGAAATGTAGAAGCAGCCATCCAAACAAGTATGTAAAAGGCATTTCTACCCGAGGAAAGGACGTCAGGCTCTTCCGTGCCAATTCGAACATCCTATCTGTGTATGCCCTTAATCCGGCATTCAGACGGCAGGTCATTGCCGTTAATAGATCCATCTTATACCCAAAAACCAGACGGACTGCTGCGAAGACGACTCCTCTGTGCATCCTGTCTGCCGAACAGGTGCCAGGAACTACGAATTTCCTCAGCCAAAGAGATATGAATCCGGCCAGA
The DNA here is from genome assembly GCA_029216955.1 of Iris pallida. Taxonomy (NCBI): domain Eukaryota; kingdom Viridiplantae; phylum Streptophyta; class Magnoliopsida; order Asparagales; family Iridaceae; genus Iris; species Iris pallida. Next base: position 5,791,244 of record JANAVB010022600.1, on the reverse strand, counting down.
TGACCTTCAACGGACAATTCTCGGCCACCCTGCTTAATATAGGTTTCTAACCTATCACCAGCCTTGTAGCTGTCAATGTCTTCTTCGACGACAATGTCGTCATGATTAGTCTCCCGGATTAATCTGTTAATCTCGGCTTGACTCAAGGGCTTGAATTTACCGACATACTGATCGGTCTTTTTCTTCTTTTGAACTTCATCAGTACGGCCTTGAAATAAATAGGCCATCCATTTGGAAGAGTAACAGTTGGAGTCTCCTTCTCCACCCTGTCCTTTATAAAATGCTTTACAGATGCTGTAATGACACATTAATTTTTTAAATACATAAAGAATTAGTGGGTTGGCTGCAGAAATCTTATTTATTTCATCAACAAAAGGGATATATTCTTCATATGGCAAATTGCTGTTGGTAGCTGAGATATATATGTCATTTCATGAAGGGCGAATCCCATCTCGCCTTTTGGGGTCATGAAGGTGCCGGTCCGATAGTTATATCTCTCCGCTAATGCCAAAAACAGATCTGGGTTTGGTTTGAAACCATAAGCAGTACACTTAATGGCATCATATAAATCTATCGCCTTCAACTGTGCACCGAAGTTCTGCAAAATCCATCTCACTAGAACAGTCCATCTAGTGTTCTCTGGATTTACTAGACCAGTCAGCCTCATTGACTGTTTTGGGTAGATGGCATTCTTTAATTGAGCAAATTCGTTGGCAAAAATTGGGACTCTGACTGGCTTCAGTAGTGCCGAGTCCTCATGAGGGATGGTGGCAGGTAGCAGTCCTCGCAGAGACGTGACATGTGGTTCAGTACCACTACGGAATCTCCCTTGACGATATCCGATCCACCCAGCCTTAGCTTGTCGGGATGGAGTAATATCCCACTTCATCTGTCTTTGCTGGCCCGAATGGAATAAACGGGCTATATTGATACTCTTTGTCAAACCAGTCAAATACATAGGTTAATTCACATTACCATCCCTATAGTAACAGTATGATACTTTGTCCAGAGCAGGCTGAAAATTCATGTCAATAGCATCTCCAAAAAGGAATGCTGGCTTCAAATGGGCAACACCATCTACACTCTGTAACGGCAGTCCACTCATCAGGTTCAACAAAGTATCATCTTCCTGATTGGTCAACAGAGCTATTATTGTGGAAGGTCTGTCAAATTGGGGAAAACGAACATGTGATAGATCACTTCTATAATTATTTCCCATACTTCCTTCAAATTCTGCTTTTTGAGCCAGAATATCCACTGCAAATGAAGAATAAAGTATTAGAAATCTTCAACATCAAGAGAGGGTAAAGTTTAACATACGCTCAGTTTTACTGAGCGTACAGCTCAACATACGCTCAGTTTTTACTAAGCGTACAGCTCAACATACGCTCAGTTTTACTAAGTGTACAGCTCAACTTACGCTCAATTTTTACTAAGCGTATGGCAGACTCAAGGTTCAGCATACGCTCAGTTTTCCTTAAGCGTATGGCAGACTCAAGGTTCAGCATACGCTCAGTTTTCTTTAAGAGTATGGCAGACTCAAGGTTCAGTATATGCTCAGTTTATCTTAAGTGAATGATTTTAAAAGTTCAGTTTATGATCAGTTTGAGCGTATCAGCGTATGGTTGACAAGATGATCATCAAAAATTTACGCTAACACAGGAGTTAGCGTATCTCAATGAGACAAATTGCCATAGCATATTCTTTTAAGATAGTGTATTTTGATATCTCTATCAAAAATACGCGTATCTTACAGATATACGCTCCAAACATATTTTTCGTAAAAACGAAAAATATGGAATACGGCTAAACCCTAAAGAGGGAAGCGTATTTGCTGACGTATTGACCCTAAAGAGGGATACGCTCTTTGAGTTCTGTTCTAACCAGAGCCCTAAAAAGGGAATAGTTATTTGTTCATCATCTTCGTCCTCACCATAGAGAGGTTTCAATGGCCGTTCACTGCGTGAAATACGCTGACTGGCCGTCTTCTTGATGGTAGCAGTGTCGACGGCAGGATGAGATGACTCTTCAGGGGCTTTCCCCTTTCCCTTCGCAGCAGCATCAACCTTGGGTGCCATTAATGGAGATGGAGTTGAAGATGAAGAAGAAGAAGAAAGATCTTGAGTTTCTGAAAGCTCTTTTCTCTCTCGAATGCAAAGGCTGTGGTAAAGAAATAAAATAGGTTTTGGAAGACCTATTTATAGAAGAAAGGAAGAAGTTCAAACGACGGATATTCTTTAAACAAAATCCCTAAAGATTTGCACTGATATTGAGGAAGATAACAAACTCATGCCAGCGTGTCAGGACTTATTCTCACTTTAAAGTTCAAAGTAATTTCGAACTTTTGAAATTCATAAAGTTCGAAAACTTTGAAGGGGGTCTTGTAGGGTGTGAAAATTATGACACGCTGACATAAGACTCAGTCCAAGCCATACGCTCAAAGCCATATGCTCAGTCCAAGCTATACGCTCAAAGCCATACGCTCAGTCCAAGCCATACGCTCAAGGCTATAGACTCAGTCAAGGCCATACGCTCATCTAAAGGCCGTACGCTCAGTGAATATTTAATTATTTTCTGAGATGACAGCACAGCATGTATTTAATAAAGGATGAATCTGACACTTCGTCTTTCGTGCAAAGACAGCTGTCCAATGGAGACTAGCCGTCGTATAGGTTTTCGAAGAGTCGGTTTTGTCTTTTACGAAGACAGCTCAGCATCTCTCATAAATGTAAAAGCCATTATTACTGTCAGTTTTGACAGTCTGTCAGCCATCATATCCGCAGTCACGACGCTCGAGAAGATTTTGTCAGTTATTGGAAGATATGGCGTATCAAAGAAGATTGATGATGGCCACGTGTCTACTTATTCAAACATGCCACGTGTCTACTTATTCAAACATACGACTCCTTCCAACTAAGTGAGCGTATAGATCTCATACGACTCCTTCCAACTAAGTGAGCGTATAGATCTCATACGACTCCTTCCAACTAAGTGAGCGTATAGATCTCATACGACTCTTTCCCAACCAAGTGAGCGTATGGATCTCATACGACTCCTTCCCAACCAAGTAAGCGTATGGATTCCATACGACTCCTTGTCAAGTGAGCGTATAGTTTCCATACGACTCCCTGTCAATAATGTGAGCGTATCAGCTTTATATGGTTCTACGCTGTCCAAGTCAGCGTATGCAAGACATGTGCCTTCAAACGCTAGCGTATGACTCTTCTTCTAAGGCAGCGTATCACAGCAGTTGTGTCCAGAATGATTTCCAACGAGCAGTTAACACACGTTCTCACGTGTCCTGTACTCAGTTATCCACTTCTTCAGAAGTTATGCAACGTGGCATTCATGCCATCAATCTCTCCTGAATATGCTCCACTACTTTCAACCGCACGCTAATGTGTCTCCATCAGAATTTGCCACGCGTCCCTGCAGTTATGCACACGTCAAGTAACTACCTGAGCGTATGCTTAAGGACAGTTATCCTGAACTCTATAAAAGAGAGTTTCTTCATCTTCATCAGACACTACAGTCAATTTCAGAGAGAACAGAGAGATTGCCCAGTTGCTGTCCAAGTTCTTCGAAGTTCGAGTTTTCTTCATCGCATCGTCCAAGGGATAAAGTAATCGTCTTCTAGATTAGATTCCTGCAGTTGTAATTTTCTCAGATACAAAATAAATAAAGTGAATTTATTTATGGAAAACACCTGGACCCACGAGATTGATTTTAAAAAAGTTCTCTCTAAATTATGGGGAAAGTTAATGTAAAGGATCTCATCCCTAAATTAAGATGTCTGCTTCTGAAACTCCAATCTTGGGGTAAATCTTGCCTTGGCAATCTTGATAGGGATATTAAGTACCATGAAGATAAGCTTGTCTTCATACAAAGTCAGCCTATAACTGATATATCTTATGATGAAGAGCGTAAAACCCAACTACTGCTCAACAAGTAGCATATGCAGAGGGACTTATATTGGAAGCAACGCTCAAACATATCTTGGCTGCGAGAGGGGGATAAGAACACTCATTTTTTCCATCTATCTGCTACTGTTAGACATCACAGGAATATGATTCATAAGATCAGAAAGGAGAATGGTGATGAGCTACAACTCAGCATGAGATTGCTAATGAATTTGTATCCCACTTCAGAGATTGTTTCAAGAAGACTAATACTCTTCCTGTACCAGATTATATCATATATGAACTCAACATGATTTCTGAATCTGATAATGAGAGTATATGTGCTATCCCAGAGGCAGAGGAGATCAAATTGATTATCATGAGCATGGGTCCCTATAAATCCCCTGGCCATGACGGATACCCAGCAATATTCTTTCAGAAAAATTAGGATCTTATAGGTGATGAGGTAATCCAGCTTGTTAAAACTTTTTTCCTCCTCTGGTACTATGCCTAACATGATGAATCATACCTATATCACTCTCATTCCTAAGACTCCCTATCCTTCCTCTCCAAATGAATTTAGACCAATTTCTCTTTGTAATGTTCTTTACAAAGTAATTTTTAAAATCATTACGAATATAATTCATCCCTTTCTCCAACATATATCATCAATCCACTTCAAAATGCTTTTGTTCCTGGTAGACACATTGGTGATAACATAATCATTGCTCAAGAGCTCTTTCATTCTATATCAAAATTTAGTCCTTCCAATAGCTCCTTTGCCCTTAAACTAGATTTATCCAAGGCTTATGATAGGCTTGATTGGAGAATGATCAGCCAAGCACTTCATGGGTTTGGTATCGATGGTAAATCACATGATCTTATTATGAATTGCATCACAACCACCTCATTTGCTGTTCTTGTGAATGGCGTTCCTACCTAGAGTTTCAAACCCAGTTGTGGGATTCGTCAAGGGTGTCCACTATCTCTATACTTATTCATTATGAGTATGGAAATATTATCGACCTTCATCATCATTATGGAAAGGAACTCACTTTATGAAAGTTTTAGACTTAATAGATGTTCCATTTCCTTTTCTCATTTGGCATTTGTTGATGATATTCTCCTTTTTGGTAAATGTTCTCTCCACAACACTCTTCAAATCAAAATCATTATCCAAACCTTTGAACAATGGTCTGGCCAACGTATTAATTTCGATAAATCATCTATATTCTTCTCTAAGAAAGTTGACCCTCATATGTGTCAGCTTTATCAAAATCTTTTGGGTGTTAAATCTATGGTATCATCTAAGAAATACCTTGGTCATAGGATTTTGCAGTCTAAAAAAAGAGTAAACACCTACTCTGATATGTTTCAAACTAGCAGTTGTAAACTCAAAAGTTGGAAACACAATCGCCTATCACATGCTGCTCGTACTGTTATCATCAAATCAACTCTTTCAACTCTTCCTACTTATTATCTATCGTCCTACCTCATCCCGAAGAGAGTCACAAATATTCTTTCTAAACACCAAAGGGAATTTTGGTGGGGGACAGACAATAACAAGAAGAAGATTCATTGTACATCTTGGTCCAATATCACCAAACCAAAGTTTCAAGGAGGTCTGGGTATTCGTGATCCATATATTGTCAATATTTCCCTTATGCTCAAGTTATCATGGAGATTTCTACGGGATAAATCATCTATCTGGTCCAAACTAATCAGAAGCAAATACCTTCAATCCTCATCATTCGTGTCTGCTAACCCAAAATCTTCTGCATCCTATTTGGTTAAGTATCCTAAACAACAAAATGTTTCTTCATGATAATGTTCTTTGGTCTGTTGGAGATGGGTCTCAACACTACAAAATTATTGGTATTTAGCGACGGACAATTTCGTCGCTAAAAACGTTTTTTCCATCGCTAAACCTATTTACCGACGGATTACCGACGGAAACATGACGTCGATAAACAAAACATCGCTATAGCAAAAATGTCGGTAATTCCGTCGCTATAGCGACGAATTTTCGATGGAATTGCCGACGAAATATAGCGACGGACTAACAATGAATTTTAAACGTCGGTAACCACAGCGACATATTAGCGACGGACTACCGACATTTTTTAGTGAGCTAAAATACTAAATTTTCCAGAAGCTCAGCGACGAAAATTTTCGTCGCTGACTCGTCTGATACGATTTTGGTATCAGACAGAAGCGCAGCGACCAAAATTTTCGTCGCTGAGTAGTCGCTAACGTAATTTTTTTCCAGTTTTTCGTCGCTAATCCGTCGGAAATCAGTCGCTAGCCTAGAAAATTTCCAGTTTTCCGTTGCTAATTCGTCGCTGGTTAGTCGCTAAACTTTTTATTTTTACCATATTAAATTGTTCCAGCTTTGCTCAAACCTGTGAATATAGATGTATATTACATTCAAATGATATACATTAAATATAACCCCAATATATAAAAAATTAACCCAAGCATATCGATCAAACACGTCAAATAGTCAAATATGTTCAGTAATACATAAAGTCATCCACCAGTCGCAATATAGTACATATACAAACACGTCCAACAGTCAAATGATACAAACACGTCCAACAGTCACAATATCGTACAAATACAGAAATATGTTCAGTAATACGTAAACTCATCGATCAAAGCCCCCTAAAGTTCATACAAACTTATCCTCAAATACAACAAAAAAAACAAAACTCAAATTGATCGTGGAGGAGGTGGCGGAGGCATAGCCAGCTGTCCGCATGAATATAACTGCCCCAGGACCAAAGTGATGATCCACTGTACGTCCTGGGCAGGAACGTCTGGAAGAGTCGGCGGCACTACAAGAGGTACTGTGGTTGAAGGAGGAGCCGGTGTAGTAGGCACCGTGGTTGGAGGAGCAGTCGTTGACGGAGGCGCTATGGTCGAAGTCAGAGCCGGTGCAGTAGGGGCATGCATTAGACCTGCTGTGCTCAGAACTCCAATCATCTGCCCCACCTGACCGTGGAGGGACACCAGAATCTGTGTAATCTGTCGCAAGGTGTAGGTGTCGGTAGTATCGTCGGTCTGTGGAGGTGGAGGTGGTGGAGATAGAGGAGCTCTGGAATAAATGGAAGGCTAGAATGCCAACGATCCGGTACCGTACACACTGTCCCCTTTCCCTCTACCGACGGCTTGTATCCAAAAGTCGTTCCTCATAGCCTACGACGTGGGCTGACTAGTCCCAGCTCCCTCGGCAGTCCGTCCCTCACCGACTCGACTCTCTAAAGTCTCATGCGTCTCCTATATTTATATAGGTGAATAGATTTAGAGTTAATATTGGTATTTTAGTTACTATTAAGTATTGTTATGGTTACGTTCTCATATGTCTCTTAAACGATTCTTTGATTTATAATGCTACTTAGGGTTATGATTTAGAGTTAATATTCATATTAGAGTTCGGACTAACTATTTCGGTAAACTAAATATAGTTAAGTACGTAAAGACGAAGAATAAATGTAATTAGATATAGGACTCGGAAAACTTACATAGGCTTTGGTTGCCTGATCATCTACGAGCTTTCCATCATTCTTTCGCTTATTGGTACGCTCGAAAACTTTAGGAATGTCGATGGCGTTCGGATCTCCGCCTACCTTGGCGACCTCCTCGTACTGTAACAATTAAACATCAATTTATAACTAAATAATAAATTTAAACAATTGAAGAAATAACAAATAAGAATACTCACCAGCCGTCGATAATGCTATGTAATTGGGATGGATCCACCCGTGTGGTGACCACCCTTAGCACGGGCAGCCTTTGCCTTCTCACACTTGGCCTTATAGGCCGGAGTGTCCATCTTCTTCTTTATCTCCTCCCAGAATTCTTCCTTCAACCACTCCTTGTGAAGAGCACTATTTAGTAGAGCCAACGCCTTCTGGTCGTTGACCATATCCCTCAACCTCTTGTTGGCGACGGACTTGTAGCACTTTCGAATCGCCTGATCTCTATGCGCCTGCCACCAATACAAGTTCTACAAATAAGGACAAATAAAAAAAGCAAATTAAGAAATGTTGTAAACAAAGACGATATTATTTAGACATACCTCAAGCATCTCGAGCCAGAATCGTTTATCAACTGGGATGTCCCCGAAGTTCAGATAGGGACCATGGAATTGACGATGCATCAACTACCCCAAATCTCTACCATCCTGGACCGAAAAGAACCTAGAATAAACAAAACAATGTACGATTAGATAATAAATAGAGTATGAATAAATGTGTCTACTAATACTAATATACTTACGTCATTCCATCGGCCCACAGCTCGGTACGAGTGATGTTGGCTGGCCGCTCTGGCAGAGTATGAGGGTCTGCAAATCCTGGTTGACGTATGTACGGTCGACCAAAAGGCCAGGATATGGGTTCGTCGCAATAGGAGCGACAGCTGTAGTCTCCGGCGTAGAAGACGGGAGGGGGGCACCAGCACCGGTAGGAGTAGATGCTGAAGGAACATCAGGGCTAGCTCCGCCGACCGAAGAACGAGTGAACGACGGAGATAAGCCATCCTCCTCATCAACCAAATCGTCCTCGCTAACTCCTCTGTGATCTGCAGCCGGAGTACTAGGAGGAGCAGGAGTAGGAGGACGGGTCGACACCAACTATGAGTAGTGCGTCGTCGATTAGGATAATTCGTATAGTACACTTGAACCGTTTGACTAGCCAATACAAATGGTTCAAAACCTACATATCTTTTTCCGTGTTTTATATCAATAAATCCAAACTGTTTGTCAATTTTCCATCCTTACTTGGGTATTGTGTCGAACTAATCACATTTGAAAAGCATAATTTGGGTATCAAAAGAGTAATATAGCTCTACAATATCTCTTAGAACACTGTAATAGTCAAATTCTGGATCGGCGTCGTAGACTGAACCCCTTACACAAACTCCGGAATACTTTGTGTAATTAGCCTCCTTACCGACAAATGAGTGATTGATAGGCTTATCAGTGGTTCTAAATTTGAAGCCATTGATGGTATATCCATCCCAATATTTTGCCCTCTTGCTTGGTCCGATAGCTAGTGCTCAAGTCTTTCGTGGGTCATTTGTGTGCCAGGACGAAAAACCTAAAATATCACGTATCATAACGTCATTAGAACAAAAGCCCTTTCGTCGGTCAATTGAATTTGGAATAGTTAAATGATACTAATCCTTACATAGTTATGGAACCACGACGAAAATTTTCAGTCAACCTCTCTAGCAAGATCATCTTCATCAATGCTAGGTCTCTCCATTTTATCTCAGCTCTAAAAATACTATGATAAAAAGAGAGAAGTGAGAGAAATTTTTACAAGTATATCGCAAAATTGGAGTATAACATAGCAAAATTGTGTCTCTTATTTCTCTATATCTTCCATCTCCTCTATACCACTATTTAGGCAGATATACCGATGAGCGGCTTCAAACTCATCGTCCTCCAACTACCGTAACTTAGAAGCACTTGTAGGCTTGCTACCAACATTGAAGATAGTACGGATTCTACGATTCGGTTCATTGACCTCACCTTTATCATTTCTTGGAGCTTTATTCCAGTTTATTCTAATATGAGTGTCGAAGTAGATTGAACAGAAGTTTGAGACCTCCTCAATAATATATGCTTCGCATATCGAAACTTCTACATGGGCCTTATTGCCCACCTTCTTATCTATAAATAATATATTCAATATTAGATCTGTTTGAATAAAATAATTATTAGTACCCGATAATTAAATATTTTATACCTCTCAAATGGATACATCCATCGATAATGGACGGGAGCACCGATACGTGCTTCGTATGCAAGATGAATCGGCAAATGTTTCATACTATCAAAAAATGCGGGAGAAAATACATTTTCTAACTTGCACAATGTCAATACAATTTTCTCTTCAAGTTCAAACATATGTTGCACCGTCAACTTACTTGAATACAAATCTCTAAAGAATATAGATAACTCGCCCAGCGGACCCCAGTGTCACCCTCACTTTCCTAAATAAGGGTAATATGGTCATTTCCAATTATTTTAATATTTAAATAATTATTTAAATTATTATTGTTAATATAATTACTTTGTTGATTAAAACAATTATTTTTGGATATATATATATATATATATATATATATATATATATATATATATATATATATATGTATATATTATTGAGTTATGAGTTATTAATAAAGTTTTTAAGTATATTTTGATAAATATGAGACACAATATTTAATTTTATTTATAAATAATTTTAGGTTATTTTATTTCCTACATAGAGTATACACACACACACACACACACACACACACACATATATATATATATATATATATATGAAAAAAAAGGAAAAAGAAATTGTATTTTTTAAAAATAGAAATATTATAGGAAAAATATTAAATGGATTATATATATATAAATAAATATATGTATACATTAAATATGTGTGTATATATATATGTGTATATCTATATATATAAGTATATATTTTTTTTTTTTACATATACTTATATACTTATATATATATATATGTGTATATCTATATATAAGTATATAAGTATATGTATATATGTTTATATATATATATATATATATATATATATATATATATATATATATATATATAAATATATATATATATATATAGCTAAGCAACCCAACAACACACTTAGCCTAGCAACCTAGCTAACTCTCAGCACACCCAACCCGAGCACACACAGCACACAAAGCACACAAACCCATAATTTTCTCTTCCTTTCGGATTGAAATCGAAACCCAAGCCTCTTAATATACGATTAAGAGTAAGAGAGAGAGAGAGAGAGAGAGATTTTCTGAGTGGAACTCAACCCAACCCCAACCCTGCAGCCACCCCGGCGTCGACGACCACCGGGGCACGCCGGAGCGCTGCCCACCGCCGCTCGCAGCCCCGCGCGTGCACACACGCGTACCAGCCGCGCAGAATACAAATTCAGGTACCCATCTTCTCCGATTAATTTCTTTGTGCACGCTCGATCAAATCGAGATCCGTAAGTTTCTACGGATAGCCGATATGACCCTCTAGGAGTCCCAATAGATAGATTTTTCCTTACCTAACCCTGCTGTCCAAAAATTCGACACAAAGTTTCCAAAAAACTACGTAAAACTGGACAGAAATTGGAACCCAGATCGCTGTTTTTGGAGGCAATTTCTCGCCGATCCTTCGACTGATCCAAAAATCCGTTTGAAGGGACTTGTAGACAACCTATAGGGCTATATGACCTATCTTTTAGTTTCTGATTTCGTGAATAGTGCGTCTCAAAAACTGATTTCCAAAATCAGGAAAAACAGTATTCCGAAAACGCGAATTTCAGAAATTTTTTCCCGATACAGCGTGCCTCCCGACAAACCGGGCAACTTGGTCACAATTCGTAGACATCGAAAGGCGCATACGGATGTTGCATACGCGTGAGATTCGACGGAACTCGATTTCGCTGCGTATGCGCGACGAAATCAGTGCGTATCCGTCGAGATACCTCGTATCGACCCTTTTGCGAATTTGCCAATTACTTTGTGCACGTTCATCGTCTCGAGACAAAGCTTACGACAACAAAACCGTGTCATTTTTTTGGTCTATATGTCAAGTTTGGTCCGATTCTGAGAAGGTCGACCGGAACGCTATTTTGGCGGGCCCACGACCCGATCCAACGGCCAAAATTATGCACGGCCCACCGGAATCCAACTTTAGACATACGGTTGGGTTCGTCTCGTCAAACCGAACCCGTAGACATATAGTTTGATGATTTTAGAGACCGTAGATGCCGACATATTTTTCGGTGCAAAGCGGGTCCAACGGCGGACATCGCTTTGGCCCGAAATTTCCGTTTTGCCCCTGTGTCCAGAATTGGACTTATGGGTAGGCTATCCTAGCTAATTTGACCATTCTGAACACGTTGGTATTGTCTGTTTCAGCATTAGGAGACTATTGCATGAGTTGACCCTTCGAGGCTCATTGAGTGGCAGTATTGATTCTTCAGTTCAGAACCAGGCGAGTACATTCTCTAATAATTTTCCATTCATGATATTTACTATGTTTCTTGTATCTAGTGTAGATATTTATGATTCTTAACACATTGGTCACACGGATTGGTATTTACGGATCCCGTCATGAGTTGTTATTCCGAGTTTACCTTGGTGTACCTTGTGCAAGCCTTCTTGTAGTTCTTGTGTAATGTATGGACACCGATTCTCGAGAAGACTTGCTACCTTCTTTTAAAATCCCGTGTCGTAACGAGTCATAGTTGGGTCCACTATACTAGTCGGGGGTGGGAGAATATTAGTCTAGACGTGTGGTCAATACCCTCCTTGTGTATTGTATAGATCATTGTGAGTGCTAATCGTATACTTCACGCATGATTAACCAGGCCAGTTGACCTTGTGCAAGTTCCCAAGTCGGCCACATGTCAAAGCTAATATTCACTCACGTAGATAGTTGTTTCTTGACTCTTGTACATGATATGTTCAGTTCTCTTTATTCTTGCTCTAGTTTACTGCTTTACCCTTGCCATGTTACTTTCATGTACATTTATTTTCTCGTGGATATTCTCTCTATTTACTGTTACATAGCACTTGTCATTTATTGGGAACTGTTGTTGGAGATGTGCTCATTCCAATCCTGACTAGATATGTTGACAAATATTAGGAATTGTTATGCTCCATGTTATTGGACTACATGATGATGCTAGCTGAGATGGATCTCGATATTCTTTCACAGTGAGTTGCCTTCTGGAAGCTCTCGGCCATTATTTTTTTATTTTAGATTCATGTTTTGTCGTCAGTTTATGCCTCCGACACATTCTTGTCATTTACGATCATTATAGACTTAGTTTATTTCAGTGATATTACCATCTTTCTTATTCATTTCTTCCTTAGATGTATGTGATTGGAGTACATATTGTTATAGTGGATAATATAGAGGTTGTAGATATTTATTGGGTACTGGACAACGTTCTACCACCGGTACTGCGGTGTAGGCTGGGCGTGGCCCATGTACACGTGTCCGAATATCCGGGTGCGTCTAACATGAGTATCGAAGTAGATTGAGCAGAAATTTGATACCTCCTCAATAATATATGTTTCACATATCGAAGCTTCTACATGGGCCTTATTGCCCACCTTCTTCTTCAGGTGATGTAGATATCTATAAATAATATATTCAATATTAGATCTGTTTGAATAAAATAATTATTAGTACCCGATAATTAAATATTTTATACCTCTCAAATGGATACATCCATCGATAATGGATGGGAGCACCGATACGTGCTTCGTATGCAAGATGAATCGGCAAATGTTCCATACTATCAAAAAAGCCGGAAGGAAACACCTTTTCTAATTTATACAATGTCAATACAATCTTCTCTTCAAGTTCAAACATATGTTGCACCGTCAACTTACTTGAACACAAATCTCTAAAGAATATAAATAACTCGGTCAGTGGACCCCATACTTGAGAAGGCAGCATCTCTCTCAAAGCGATAGGAAGTAAACGCTCCATCATTTGTCTTTATCATTGTTCTCCTTGTACCGGTCATCGTGACAGAAAATACATTTGTTTTTATCATTTTTCTCCTTGTAGTACAACATGCAACCGTTTTGGCAACAATCTATCTTTTCGTAGCCTAATCCGAGTTTGCGTATCATCATCTTCGACTTGTAAAAGTTTTCTGGCAAGTCCTTCGCTCCTTTTGGCAGCAACTCTCTAACAAACTGAATTATTCGATCGTAGCATTCTTGCGGTAAGTTAAAATCAGACTTGAGGTTCAACAACCGCATCACCACCGACAGGACAGAATGAGAATCACAACCCAGATATAATAGAGTATCGGCATGGTTGAACTATCATAGAACTCCTTTCCAACAGGATTCGGATCCTCCGGATCAAAACTTAGACCGGCACAAGCCGCATCAAATACCAACTCACGTGCCAAGTTTCGATTTCGATATTGGAAGTGGTCTCCAAGAGTGGGGTCTCCCACCTCCGTATTGAAGGAGGACTGATATTGCGGAACCAAAGGTTCTCCTTGAGCCATCCGCTCGTTGTAGTTCGGTACAAAATCCTTCTTGTAGAGGCGCTCTCTCACGAGATCTACCTCTCTGAATGGTATATTACGACAATTGACACAATGGCACTTTATGAGCCTTCCGTCCATGAAATAAGGTTGGCTACTGGTGTATCTCAGAAATTCCTCGACGCCCGCCTTGAAATCATCTGTCAAACCAATCTTGCTCTCATGTCACCGATTGTACATCCATGAACGGTTAACTAAGTATCGATTCATTGTTCAAATCAATTCGGCACCAAGTACCATATATATTGTAAATACAAGTAAAAATTAATATAGTACCTAATTGTAACAACCAAAGTTAACAGTATCAGTATCGAAATCGGTATCACACCATTCCTATGAGTATCGATATCGAAGTCGGTAATATCGACCATTCCTATAAGTATCGATATTGAAATCGGTATCAGACCATTTCTATGAGTATCGATATCGAAATCGGTAATATCAAAATCAGGTTAGTTTCGGCCTATCGGATTAGTATCAGATTAGTATCAGCCGTATCGGGTTAGTATCGGCATATCAGATTAGTATCGGGTTAGTATCGGCCTATAGGATTAGTATCAGCCTATAGAAATTGGAATCAGATATCCTTATTGGGTTAGTATCGACCGTATCGGGTTAGTATCGGCTTATCGGATTAGTATAGGATTAGTATTAGCCGTATCGGGTTAGTATCAGCCTATCGGATTAGTATCGGCCTATCAAAATTGGAATCGGATATCCTTATCGGGTTAGTATCGGCCGTATCGGGTTAGTATCGGCCTATCGGACTAGTACTTGTATCAGCCTATTGAAATTGGAATCAGATATCATTATATCATAATCCAATATTAACGGATTTAATATCTTAATGTCCGTATCGGGTTCGTATCGGCCGTATCGGGTTATTATCAACCTATCGAAATTGGAATCGGCTATCCTTATATCATAATCCAATATTAACGGATTCAATATCTTAACGTCCGAAAATATTCGGATATCCAATTCCAATTTTATGAATCTTGAATAATTTACGAAAACCCAAAACCCTAGCTACTACATTGTGTATGTGTCTGTGTCCGTGTCCAAAACCCTAGCTACTATATTGTGTTCATGTCCGTGTCCAAAACCCTACCTATAATATTTACACAATTAAATTACAATGTCATAATTTTCGTGTCAAAGTATATGACAATTAAACACCTAAAAAAATTTATATCTGAAGGAGGAGGAGGAGGCTGTGTCAGAGATCAACGATGAGGAGAGGGGTTCTTTTGCCGCCGCCGCCGTTCAAGCCAGAGAGGAGGGGGTCGGGGGTCGTCACGTGAGGAGGGGGTCGAGGGTCGCCGTGTGAGGAGGAGGGGGTCGGGGTCGCCGCGTGAGGAGGAGGGGGTCGAGGGTCGGGGAAAGGTCGCTGAAAGACAGCGGAGGAGGAGGGGGTCGGAGGTCTGGGGTCGGGGGTCACCGCACGAAGGAGGAGGAGGTCGCCGAGGGAGAAGGAGGGTCGGGAGTCGGTTGTCGAAAGGGGTCTGAGCTTTGGGGGTGAAACAAAAATTTGGGTAAAAATTTGAGAATGAGAAAGTAAGAGTTACCGATTTACTTTTACTCGTGTCCAGCGATGGAACTGTCTGTCACTAAACCGTCGCTATTTACTTAGCGACGAACTGGTGACGAATCTAGCGACGTGTTTTAATACTATTTTTTACATAATATATCCGTTGCTAGTCAGTCGGTATTCCGTTGCTGATTAGCGACATTTTAACTTCCGTCGGTAAATTCAGTCGCTAATTAACAGTATTTTTGTAGTGCAAATTAATGTTTGGACGGATCCTTGGGTTCCTACTATGCCTGATCATAAAGTTTTAGGCTATCCTTACACAAGAAGTTGGGTTGTCCTTGTTAGTGATCTTATCAACAGAGCAAATTTTAGTTGGAAAGTGAACTTAATTTTCTTGCTGTTCCCCCCCACATGAAGCTGATGCTATAATGAGAATCCCATATCAACTAATTGTTCATCTGATCACCTTTACTAGAAGCATACTACTGATGGAGCCCTTACTACAAAGTCTGCATATCGTGTCATTCATGACACTATCAACAAAGATCACCACCCCTCTAATATCTCCTCATTTCTTTAATAGAAGAAGCTATGGTTGCACAACCACATCTGCCCAAGAGTTCTCATGTTCATTTAGAAAGTTCTCACAAACTCTTTACCCACCAAATCCAATATTCATCGAAAGATCAATCACATTGACGATCTGTGCCCGCTCTACAAGGTATTGGAAGAATCTACTGACCATCTGATTCTCCATTGTTCTATAACAGGCACCTCTTGGCAAGGAAATCCTTCATTCATGAGGCATATCCATCCTCAATGCTCTGTCTCCTCTTTCATTTCGAGTTTACTCAAGGAGGGTGATCGGGATGCTCTGACATCTTGCTGCTATTTAATGTGGTCTATATGGAAGGCTAGGAACAAATACATCTTCGAGAATTAGACTATCAATACCAACTAGATTATCAAAGAAGCTAGTGCCCTGCAGGAAAAATATGAATATTACCATATGAATCAGATACATTGTGCTTCACCGTCACTCAAGACTGTCCAAGTTTCATCTTGGCATCCCCCAAGTGACAACAAACTGAAAATTAACTTTGATGGGGCGTACATTGATGGAAAGATGGCAGCTGCAGCTATCTTGAGGGATGGAAAGGGACAATTCATTGGTGCGCTATCGAAGTCTCAAGAAGGAGGGTCACCTATTAAAGCTGAAGCTCTGGGAATCCATGTCTCTTTGTTACTAGTTGAAAAGAAGCAACTCAATCATACCATTATTGAGGGTGACTGCAAAGTTTTGATTGAAGCCATATCTTCCCCCGTGGCACCCACAATATGGTTGGCTCGTCACACAATCTACAATGCTAGGAAATTCCTAGAATCAGCTGAGGATATCTCTTTTTCATTTGTACAAAGAAGTTCCAATCAATGTGCTCACCATCTAGCTTCACAATCTCTGCTTCTAAGTCCTACAAATTCTCTCTTAGTTCATGATCTCACTCCTGATTGTATATATGACCATGTCTTGCTTGACATGTCTGGTTGCAATGTTGAGAACAGCTGAATAGAATGTTTGATTTCAAAAAAAAAGGTTAGGAAGCATTCTATTTAATTTACTAGCCTAGATTTTATGGTCATGCGAGACTCCTTTGCTGTCTAGCATATTATGATCTTTTCTTTAAAATCAAAACGAGGTCAGTTTCTTAGAGAATCCACAATAGTTGGAGAGGAACAATGCATATTGAGGCTCAAATTTATAATATAAAAAATAAACTTAGAATGAGCTGGATCTATATGAAAATAGTAGAAAATGATCCAGCAACATAAAATGACATTTGGTGGCAAAGGTCAAAAATTTTTGTGGTCACAAAGTAAAGTCACTTGTCCATAATACATCACTTATAACATACTGTGCCTCAAGAACTAAAAACCTTTCAGCAATAAAAATGCTTCCTCTGATGAAAATTATTGCCCGATTAATGAGATGAAGAAAAAAAATGCGAAAGCATACCTGAATCCATTGTCTGGCTTGATTGATCTTGTAGCAATTTTCTCTTTATGCGGTTTAATCTTCTAACTGGCTATGACCCATAATGACAAAGATGAATCTGAATCTTTGTCCCTCTCTATCTGTTGATGGGGATGCGGAAGAGAAAAGATAAAACTTTCCCTTTGGTGGTCGTATAAGTCGGAGACCATAACCCTAAAGAATATATATATATATATATATATATATATATATATATATATATATATAATAATAATAATAACAATAATAATAATAAAAAAAACTCTGCTGTCTGATGGGGGAGACCGTTCAAATCCCTAACCCTAACTCCGGTGTAGTGGGTGGAGGGGGCCTAGTTTTCGGCACTTGGGACCCAGGTCTGCAGGGAGTGAGGGCGGTGGTTGGACGACGATGGGGAGGAGGAGCAAGGGGAAGACCCGACCAAGAAAGGAGATCGGATCCCGACTGCCCCCATCCAAAGGGGGTAGATCCGTCGCTCCTATGGTCGCGAGGAGGGGAGGGACCGACGGCCTCCCGGTGGTACATATCGGTCTGGCAGGCCGGACGAGGACCGGAGCGGCTGTGGCAGCACGGGCTTCTCCAGTTGCGTACGGTGGCACTCCTCGTCCTCCATCCAGTGGCAAGGGCCCCCGGCCTGGCTGGTCCGGACAGAAACACGACGACAATAAGGCTACCTCAGGCGACGGTGGCCGAGAAAGATAAAGGCACTGCCACCACGGAGGGTAGAGGCAGCAGTGTGGGGGCCCCTAGCCAGGGTGATCCTACAGCTAGTAGGCCCATCTGGCCCTTTCTATCGAGCCCTCGACCAGCCAGCAAGTCATGGACGGATGTCTACAAGCCTGGTGGCTCTAATTGCCCTTCGATGATGGAGTACGTAGCCCCGAAGAAGGTGGGGAACGGTTTTCATGCCTCATTCCCTGCAGAAGAAATAGCGGAGGTGACTGAGTTCTAGAAAAATACTTTGGTTTTGTATGTGCTCGGTAACAAACCATTCTAAGGGAAGATATGGGCATATGTGGCACGGGTATGGCGCCCTAAAGGTAGCATGGAGATATTTACAAGGGAAATAGATTTTATTACGTCAAGTTTGGTCTAGCTGACGATGTAGAGAGGATAATCCAAGGTGGTCCATGGACGTTCGATGGGCGTCTAATCATTATAAAGGAGTGGACTCCAGGTCTGTGCTGTAAAAAGAACGTCCTAGATTTTGTACCTGTTTGGATCCGATTCCCGGAGTTCTCCGTCAAGTACTGGAGCGTCCCGCTACTGATGAGGCTGGCTAGCCTTGTGGGCAAGTCTGTTAAGGCGGACAATGCTACAACTTATAGATCACGTATGATGTATGCACGGGTGTTCGTGGAGATCAGTATAGGCAGTTAGTTACCTCGAATGTTGGAGTATGATGTTCCGTCTGGCGAGGTCCTTACGTAGGTTGTCGAATATTAGTGGGTTTCGGCAGAATGTTCGCATTGTGCGTGTTTCAGCCATGACATCCAATCTTGCCCAAAGGGTAGAGGGAAGAGTGATTCCATCCAGCTTGCTGGTTCGGAGCCCAATGCACCTCAAGGGTCGGATTAACTGCGAGGTGAGGTAGGGCAGGAAGAAGTGGGGAAGATGGGAACGAGGCTATGATCGCCTTGAGAGAACTGGTGGTGGCAGACGAAATCTTAAGTCGATCAGGGCTTGGATCACCCTAGGGAAGCATAGTTGTTTTCCAAGCTACGAGAGGTATGGTTACTAGAGACATGGCGATGACATCGGCGCAAGATGCTGAGTTAGAAGTAGGTCAGTCTGGAAATGGGTTCACTAGCAGGAAGAGTCACGTCGTCCCCCTTTAGGATGGTTCACAGTGGGGAGCTGGTCGCCTTTCCGAAGATCGAGAGGAGCTCTGCATGGACAATCCAGCGTAGACCAACATGCTTGCTCCGATGAAGACTCCTGTAATAGCACCAGTTTTGAATGAGGACATTATCATGCCCCGATCCCGCAGAGCCCTTTCGTCCTTGCTTCGGACTCTGTGGAACTGTTCATCCTCGCTTAGACGTAATGTCGTGCAAGCCTAAGTTGCACTTGCACAAGGCCAAAACCTGTAAAATGACAAAATAGACAAGATAGACAATAACACAGCGGAACAAAATGCAGATATTTGAAATTAGCAGCGGACACATTACAGAATATAATTGAACACAAGGTAGTAGAAACAATTCTCTTTATTGATATCTTTTGAATAGATTACAAAGCTCTTACTGTCTCTCTGATACATGCCGTATTTGGCATACAATCTCTCAAAAACTTTACAGATGACAATGATCCCGTTCATACATTATATCCCTTTATATATAAAACCAACTATTTGCAATAGATGACCATCTCTTGGGCATCTCTTCTGATTTTCAGCTCCTGAGGATGAGGCTCGGGCTAGTGCAACTTGCACATATGTGCAGACTGATGGTGGGTCAGTATATCAACATACTGGTGATTGTGAACAAAGGCTACATCGTCTGAAATGATCACTAATTCATTTAGTGAGAAAATATTTCTGTGATGTTGATCTTGCTACTTTTACCTATTTTTATTTCATATGGATCAGAGTTAGATTTTTCTTTTGAAAACACTTTCGAAAAGCCAACATTTCATATCTATATTCTTTTTCAAGCATACAAGGGACTATTCATTTTATGTGAAGTGTGCAACGTGTTTCATGAGCCATATCATTTCATTAGGGACTTTAGTAGCAGTATCTCAATTCTTTGAAGAACATATAGCAGCAATGTACATATTTCTATATCTTTGAATCAAACAGCAAAATTTCATGATTTCATAAACTGAAACTTAGAATGCATCACCTATTCAGTGATTCTTATCCATAGTCGATGATCCATCCCTGCATAAGACAAGGATTAGCATAATCATGATATATGTACACAGTATTCCCTGTTTATCTCTGTATTGTTAACTCTTAGCAAAATTGTTATTGACACATACAGACTCGATTGGCAGTTGTGACTCTCCGGTTCAGCTCTGCACCAATCAACACCTATCTATATGATGGTATATGGGTCATTCCATATGTTAGCCTCTGTGACTCTTGGGTTCAGCTCGTCGCTAGTGGACACAGATTCAACACCCCCCTAATCGCGAGGTTTCTTATACCTCAGGATGTCTAGACAATCTCATCTAGGCCGGGTGATTCTTGTGCACAAGTTGTCCGAGACCAATGCATGAATGCGACATCTATCTGATAAACTCTTGAGGTAACATTTTATCCTTCTCTATGTTTTCTTTGTAACGACAGAGCAATGACTATGCCTGCTCTCTTTTCTGTGATCTCAGAGCTGAAGATCCTACATATTTTTTTTCCTTCGTAATATGTACAAGTCCGTCTGTGCATGTCTAACATTCAGAGCATATTTGAGGGACAGACAATCTTTCATCTCTTTCAAACATGATAATAGTTCTGTTCAGATTTATTATAGCAATCTATCTTTGACAATATACAAATATGGAACATGTAAGCATTCACTATGTTTAGTAGGCGACATTTTTATTCTTAGCATGTATATTATCTCTTTCCTTGTTCTTAGCATAGCAACATGTAGACCTGTCAATTGGGCTGGGCCGGCCCAGCTCGGCATGAGCCTGGCCTAAAAAATTTGCCCATGTGTCGGCCCGGTCCGATTGATCGTGGGCCCGGGCCAACCCGGCCCCGTATATTGGGTTATACCAGGCCACATATATTGGCCCATAATATAGGCCCGGTCCGGCCCGAAACCCAAGCCCGACCCGGTCTGGCCAGGTTCGAGGCCCACCCCGAAACCCGACCCGATTGTAACATCCCCTAGACAATCTCTTTGATTTGTCCCAAATCCTACCAGCTAATAGCAGTGTTGTCACTTTCACAAGGAAAAGAAAAGAAAAATATGTACACAACAAACACTGTACCCTCCAAATATGATTTGTACCACTGCCTAAAGCAACAACTGCAAGTGGTGATGGCCTCTATTATTATTATGATTATATAGTGTAGTAGTGAATTAAATTAAAATGAAATGAATGTTTGAACTAAATTGAAATTCAATTCAATTCATTTCAATATATATTAGTTGCAAGTTGCTGCAACAACAACATACATGAATGCATCCATACATCAGCTTAGTTAAAGTTGTAGTTGGTTGCCATCAGCTATAGGCTTCACCGTGCAAGTCTCACTTCACTTGGTTACTTATATATGGCCAACCATGTAGAGCCATTTATACAAAAACTATTGATTGATCAATGAAATAAAAACCCATGAATGTTATATGTATATACTGAACTGAATTGAATTAAAATGATGGCCTCTAGTACGACCCGGCCCAGTCCCTTATATTGGGTCGTGTCCTGCCCGGCCCGACACGACCCAAAGCCCACATTGTCGTGGGTTATGTGCCGGGCTGGGCTTACTTGACAGCTCTAGCAACATATAAATTCTCTTAGAAGCATATTGATTAGCATTCTCAATGATTAACATCTTGTTATTAGCAACAACAATCATTCAAAAACTCAGATTCTTAGGCGTTAAAGAATCAGAAAATGAGTCTTCGTCCACTCACTTAGATTAATTGTGTTCTGTTGTAGAGCTACTAATCCGAATTCTCTGTTTATCTAGTGCCTTTGCGGAGCAGGGCACTACATACATGAATCAGAAGGATCTGGCATCACCCTTAGGTGCTGGTTCAGAGGATATACATGGGGATATGAATGTTAATTAATGTCGGTGATTGCTTGGAATGTCTGAGGGGCGTGTTCCTTGGGAGAATGGAAGGAGATAAGTAAGGTTTTGCGATGAAAGAAATGTGATATATCGACGTTATTGGAAACAAAGATCAAAAGGGAAAGTGTATTGCTTCGGCAGACTCCCCCCAATGGTCGCAGATTCACAATCTGGACTTGTGGGATATGGCGAGGATCTGGGTCAGATGGAATAGTATTTGCTGGGACGGGAGTTTGGTTCTTATGACTGAGCAATTGATTGCTATATCCTTCACTAATAGGGGCGGGTTTCGGTTTATACTGGGGGCAGTCTACGGTCACAATGACATGCGGCGGAGGAAAGTTCTCTGGAGTGAGATCGCCCAAGTGGGTGTGATTGCTGATAGCACAATCCTTCCTCTGCTTCTCATGGGAGACTTTAATGCTCTCTTGCACCGAAGGGAGAAGGTAGGAGGCAGACACGTGCTGGACTAGATTCTATATGACATCCAGAGGTGCTTGTTAAAGTCGGGACTTCGAGGGATGGAGAGATCGGGACACATATGGACGTGGCATAACAAAGCTGTTTGGAAAAGAGTGGCCTTCCAACTGGATAGAGCCTTGGGTAACAGTTCGTGGTTTCGTTCCTTCCCAAATTCGATGACAGAGGGATTGGCTGTGGGAACTAGTGATCACTCACCGATTCAGGTAGGGTTCACTGATCGACCCTCCTGGATGTCTCGTTCTTTTAATTATAATAACAGATGGTACCTATCAGAGGGGTATATGGAGGTGGTGGCGAGGGGCCTCCAAAGTCATCAGACAGGCATGAACAATTCCGTATGGTACACATCCTCAAGAGAACCAAGGTGGCTATCCGGAGCTGGGTGAAGGGTCATCCACGGCCTACACTTTCGGACAAGAAACCAGCACTCAGGGACATCCAGGTTGTTATGCAAGCTGACATGTTGGATGGGTCTTTGGCAGCTCGGGAGAAGGAGCTGATCAGGGAGGTCAACATCCTTTGGCTGCATGATAAAATTTGTGAGGTCCAGCGTGCAAAACAATCCTAGCTTAAGGATGGCGACTTATGTTCCAAGTTCTTCTATGATGTGATTCATGCGAGACATCATCAGAATAGCTTCTCTCAATTATTCGACAAGGATGACAAGTTGGTTGGCCCTCCACTGATATACAGGACGAGGGTGTCAGTATTATTCTGAGTTCTACTTCAAGACTGATTATGCCTCGGTTTTTCCTAATATTGTTTGCAAGAAATTGGTGACGTCGTATGGTAATAGCCAGTTACTTGCGCCAGTTAGATTAGAGGAGGTGGAGTCCATTGTCATGAAGGCCGACCCCTATAAGGCTCCAGGCCTGATGACTTTAGTAGTGGGTTCTACAAACGCCACTGGGATACACTTAAGCAACCAGTCCTGCAGGTTGTATAAGAATTCTTTACAGAGGAAAGATTGTTGAAGGAACTTAATCACACTTTCTTGACTTTGGTGCCAAAGAAAGAGGGGACGACATCTCTGGCGGATTTTAGACCCATTGTGTGCTGTAATTATTTATACAAAATAATTATGTACCTTATTTATAGACGAATGGAAGGGATTATGCAAAGCTTGGCCTCTCCAAATCAAGCAGCCTTTATCAAGTGTCACGACCCGCACCCACTGTGAGGGTACGAGTACGTAACAGTGCCCAGCCTACGCCGCAGTGTCGACGGTAGAACGCTGTTCTAGATCATGAACTATAACTAACATAATATGAAATACTCTCCAAAAGGAGGCCAATCACAGAAGGTACAACTCAATCACAATCTAAGGTAGAATATAGCACGATAGAATAGATAGGGAAATCCTCAACTGAGGTACAACAGAGAAAAAATAAATTAAGTTAACAACTAACAGTCTCAATATCTCCATAAATATACAACTCTGAAAACAAAGACAACGACTAACATAAAAGGAAAGAACAATCTAGACTATCTACACTATGCATGGGTATCATCCTCAGCAGCTGCCTGAACCTCCCCAGGGATCCAGGTCGCGAGTGTCATCTAGGCAAGCTCCATAGTAAGGGGTGCAGGGTTCCTCATCACCCTCTGTAAAATTTTCAACAGGTCCAGTCAGGACGGGAGCGAGCATATATAATACATCTCACGCAGATCATAACAGGTTAGAAAATATAAACATGCAAGAGAGTACGATACATGAAACTGAAAGAAAGTACATGATTTAAATAGAGAGAGAATTGTAATAGAAATATCTACTATAAGTAGAGAGCTACCAGTGACTAGTGATTTAGAGTACAAAGTCAACATGTGAACGGCTGGATTTGCACAAGAATATACTAAAGAGGCGCACATGGATATACTACTTTGGAATTGTTCACATGACTATTTATACTCCTCCATACCCTAATCAATACACAAGAATCCAGACAAGTTATGTTACGTACATGATTTTCACATGAAAGCCTATAGATGGGTGTACATGAAGAATACATGAGGGCTCAGAAACTGAGTGCACATGAATTCCACATGAAGGCCCATGAAGGGTACACATGAAGTATAGGTTATACATGAAATACATGAGAAACATGACCGAACATGATAGCACATGAGAGTACACGAACGAGCATGAACGAGCATGAAGCACATGAGAAACATGAATAACATGAGAGCGAGGAATACATGATGTATATGAAACACACGACATGATGTATCCGATGCTCCCGAGGGGGATAACATCTCAATGTAGGGATCCATATAGTACCAATCCGTGATAATATCATGACAGCATCAAATAAGGTAAACTAGAGCAGGAATATAATTCTAAGCAAGTTATAAAATGATCAGAGAATGTACTCGTCTGATATCTGAATGTCTGTGAGAATATACTGCCTGAGATGAGGTATCTGACTCCTATTTAGAGCAACACAAGTCAAGATGTATACAGGGGATGATAAATGAAATGTACAATGCATCTGCATGCTGTCTAGGTCAAACTAGACTAAAGTCAACACTTGGTCAATCTAGTCAACCACACTAGTCAAACTAGGTCAACTAGGTCAAGTCCTAGCCCAAACAAGTCTAATAAGTCTCACTAGGCCTAACCAAGCCTAGGCTAGCACTCACACACAATCTCAAGGCCACACAAGTTATCCAACATACATGTTTACATATATATATATATATATATATATATATATATATATATATATATATATATATATATTTTATGTTTACATGTTTACATATATACATACATACATACTCACTATATATAAGGCATACCTATATATAGGAAATTCATCTATGGCTATATGCCCACATACATATGTATATTCACATGTTTATTCATACACACATATTACATATATATATTACATACATTATATATATATATAGGCATACAAATATTGAGGGGTTACATTATATTCATGCAAGGGGGGTTTAGTTAACATGTGAGGGGTTAAGTTTAGTTTAAAGGTGAGTGATGTGAGGGTGTATTCACATATCAGTTGTGCGACAGTCTATATAGGGTCTCATGTTGTGTGTATACAATAGGAATAAATGTGCATTGTGTGAGTGTCAATATTGTGTGTGTGAGGTGTCAAGATAGGTTTAGTCCATACCAAGGTTGTAAAAGGCGCTAGGCGGTAGGTGGGCGGCCACCTACCGTCTAGCGCCTAGGCCGCCTAGGCGGGGCCTAGGCGGCCTTCTAATATTAGACGGTCACCGCAAAAAATATAGGAATTAAAATATGCTAAAGTGAAAATTATACTCCAAATTTAAAGTTTCTCATAATAACTAAACAAAATCAAATTCATAGTTCAAGATAACATAGACAAGACTACAAGTTCAACATTATTCAAGTAGCTAACATAGACAAGACTAAGAATATCTCCTCTCTTTCTTCTAAGTGTCCGTCGGCATGGATCCCACTTCTTCATTTTCATAATCAACAACCGCCATAGAAGGACCATCAGATTCACACTCAATGTCCTCATCTCCTTCTTCTTCGGTTTCTGATTCAACTTGTTCTGGCACGACATTTATGCTACTTCTTCTAGGTTGTAAGTAGTCGTCCGCACCCGATGCTTGTCCAACCATTGCCCAAGTAAGTCCCTCATGTGGTCCACTATCATCTTCATCATCATCTTCACCCTCTACAACCCATCCTTGAGTATGGATTGGCTCACTAGAATGTAGTACATCATCTGTCACTTCTCTTTTCTTCTTGTTTATAAGTTTTGCATTAAATTGCACATAGACTAGATTGTTCAACCTTTCCACATCTAGCCTATTTCTCTTCTTTGTATGTATCTACATAAAAAAAATATAAACTACAAAGTTAGATATTGCAAGGAAAGATCTAGTTGTTAAAGAACTAATTATAATTATATTAAACTTACCCCTTCAAAGGTGCTCCAATTTCTCTCACATCCGGAAGAACTAGTTGTTAAAGCTAGAATTCTTTTTGCAATTTTCAACAAGTTGGGAGTAGACCCTCCATAGTTTGACCACCAAAGTACTATTGATCAAAATAAATTAGTAGCAAATAAAATTTCAATAAAACTTAAGACAAACATTTTTAAATAATTATACCTGGATTATACTTGTCATCATTGTTTGTACATCCTTTTAGTGCTAAGGCTCTTCCAAATGAACCCTCTCTCATCTTGTATCTTCCTAGCTCCTCATTCATGATTCGATCTTGCATGTCCAAATCGTCGGAGAAGAAAGTCTCAACACATTGTATAAGACCATCATTAAGTGTTGGATCATCAAAGCTACTAGTATCCTTATATGCATAATAAGGATTTAGTAAGTAGCCCGCCAAATGCAAGGGGCTATCAAGACGGCCGGTAGCTTTTGAATCGATGATTTCAGTGATCGGCCTATAGCTCATCTCATTGTTTTGAAACACAATCTTTACTTGTTCTCTTACTTGCTTGAGCTCCCCGTAAATAAAACCCATTGATGGATTTTTATCTCCATCGGTCAATCTAAGTAACTTGACTAATGGAGCAAACAATCGCAAGCATAGTGCTACACCCGACCAAAAGCTTGCACTTACCACAATAGCATAGGCTTTCTTTCCTTTTGCGGTACCATGACACAATTTGCTTGATTCCCAATCCGAAGAACCCACCATTGCATGAAATTGATGCTTCTTCTCAAACATACTTTGCAAAGTCAAGAATGCCGTTGCAAATCTAGTCACACCCGGTCTCACTATGTCACGTCTTTTTGTATATTTTCTCATCATAGCCAATGTCCTATGATGAGAATAAATGAACACTGTGAATGCCTTTGCTTTGTCGATCACATCTCTGAACTTCGGAATTTTAGCAATCCCTTCAAGCATAAGATCTATTGTGTGAGTGGCACACGAGGTCCAGAAAATAGTAGGCCTCTTCTCCTTCAATAACTTGGCGGCCGCCATGTTGTTCGACGCATTATCCGTCACAACTTGAACTACATTTTGGGCCCAATTTCTTCAATGCACTTGTCAACATAATGGAATATATATTCTCCAGTGTGTGCATCTATTGAAGCTTCTTGTGAAGAATGAAAACTTGTACCTTAAGCAAAAAATATATGAATTTAAGAATTTTACCATTAAACAAAAATATATGAATTTTACCATTAAGCAAAAAATATATGAAATTTACCATTAAGTAAAAAAAACATCATACCTTCAATACAATTGACACACATGTTCATGATACTCCTCCTCTTACGGTCGGTCCAAGCGTCGGTCATAACTGAACAACCACTTTTAGTCCATTCTTCTTCATGCTTCTTAAGTGACTCTTTAGTTTTCTCTATCTCTTTCTTCAAAAGTGGTTCCCTCAACATATATTGGCTTGGCTTCCGATAACCTGGACCGAATTGACCGACCGCTTCAATAAACCGATCAAAACTATCAAGGGTAATAGCATGGAAAGGTATGCCGGCCTCATTCACCCACTTAGCCAAATATTGATGCACAGCTTCCGTCTTTTCTTTAAATAATGCCTCATTCATATTTTGTTGTCTTAGCCTCTTTGCCGAATTTGTCCCAATATCGGGATTGATGGATGTAGCCCATTTGTCCATAGCTCCAAGAAAATGTGGTCTTTTTCTTGATCCCACAATTTCAATTTCTTCTTCCTCATCTTGATCTTCAATTTGTACCTCTTCCCTTATGCTTTCCTCTCGTTTTCTCTTCTCCTTCTTCTTGACTTTGCTAGCTTCAATAGCCGCCTTGCATTTATCTTGATCTTCTTTCGTAGATCTCGGGCATGAAGCCACATTTCCCTTAATATGACCTATATGTTGTTTGATCCTATAAATCCCTTCAGAACAAATTTTGCCACATAATTTGCATTTTAATTTGTCTAGATTTGTAGGATCAACCAATGCACCGTACTCCCATCCAATATCAGTAGAGGAACGCCGAAGCAACGATGAACTTGAAACGTTGACATTGTCAGACGATGCCGTATTAGATCCACTTCCAGACATTTTTCTATTTCACGCAATAAAAATATGTTATATAAAATAAAAGCAAATAAGATAAAATGCAAGCAATATAATTTGCAATTTAATTTGTCTAGACATTTTTTGGTTTCATAACTTTTAACATTCTTTATATATTTCTATTCATTATTTTTGCAGGGAAAAAAAAGGGGACGGGGAATTAGTCACGAGAAAGAGGGAGAGAAAGAAAGAAAATTGTGAAGGAGAAAGAAAGAAATAAAAAAAAACCCAACCTAATATGCTGATACTGCTACTGCTGCTCACCAAATGTTCCACGAGAAAGAGAAAGAGAAAGAGAAAGAAAGAAAAGTGAGAAGGAGAAAGAAAGAAAGAAAAAAAAAACCCGGCTGCCATAATATGCCGCTACTGCTGCTCACAGCTCAGAAGAAGAAGAGAAGAGAAGAGAAGAAGAAGAAGATTGAGAAGAATAGAGGTTAGAACCCTAACCTGTTCCTTCCCTCCTGCTGCTTCTCCTTCTTCCTCTGCTGCTTCTTCTTCTTCCTTCCCTCTCTTCTGCGACTGATTTTTTTTTTTTTTTTGCTTCTACTGCTGCTGTGCTGTTTTCCTTCTTCTCCTCTGTTTTTTTGGGAAGCCATTCGGGTTTCGGGTCGGGCGGGTCCTGCACAACACATAAAAAAAAATTTCAAAAAAAGTCATACCCGCCTAGGCGGCCGCCCACCTGCCACGACCACGTCCGCCTAGGCGGCCGCCCCACCGCCTCGACCGCCTAGGAGGCCGCCTGGCCCCGCCTTTTTGGCTCCTCCGCCTAATGGCCGACTCCGGCTGAATGCTGGGCGCCACCCGCCGCCCAGCGCCTAGGCGCCGCCTAATGGTGCCTTTTAGAACCCTGGTCCATACTAGGCCTAGCCAAACTCCTATTCACAAACCACATGCCAAATCCAAATCAATACCATTTATATCCTATATCGACCATTCCTATATAGATCAATTTATATACAATTCAAATATCATATCAAACATGGTATATATATATTTACATATCCAATATATAGGTTATATTCACTTTCACTTTACATTTACATTAATTTAATACAAAATATGTGTAAAGGATACACTCAAACTATATATGTCATAGTTATATATACATTCAGTTTTGTGTGAAGGTGTGGGGTGGAGAACATAGGCTATAGGGTATCAATTCTCAGATTTTGTGGTGTGTGTGTGAGTGTAGGAGTGTCTTCAATGTGTTTGTCAAAAACGGGAAAATAGTGTGAACAAATGTGGGAAAACAGTGTGTGTGAACATGTGTAAACCTTTAGGAAAATCAGTAGAGTGTCTCAGTGTCTTCAATGTGTGTGTATGTTACAAAACAGTGCACTCAGTTTTCAACAGTGTACATAAAAATCTGTGTGTGTGTGTTTGTATATGCAGTGGACAGGGAAAGGAGTGTGTGTCAATGATAGTTAGTCTAACATGGCATTGGGTGAGTGAATATGGGTATTAAATACGTAGGTTCCAGGTTCCAACAGTGTGTGTGTGGCTAACATGTGTGTTCACATGTTAGTCTCAGGAAAATTCAGTGATGTGTGCATATGGAGGATAGTAGGTAGTTGTGTGTCTAGAGGTATCAACATAGGTTTAGTTTTCAGGTTCAGTTTTAGGGTGTAGATGGAAATAGTGGTGTAATGAACATTTGGTTCCAGGTTAATGTTCTACCTGTGTGTGTGTGTAGCTAATGAGAAAACAGTGTATGTACAATGTTACATTTCAGCATCCAGTTTAAGGGGGTTTCAGTCAAATAGGTTTAGGCTCAGACATTGCATTTAAACCTGAACTTAAACTAACATGTAGAACCCAACATTGCAATGCATCAGCCAACATACGAATTAAAGTTCTAAAATTAACAAACATGCTTTGTCCAGGAATGAACCATTTGTGAATTAAACATGCAACACTACAACTATCATTGAACAGGGAACTACATATATACATATAAGTTAAATGCTCAACTATGAAGAGCCTATAAAGATTAATGAAAACAAACCCAGCATCTCATCATTAACATACATAAAGAATCTGGATTGAAATCATATTGAAACAGGGAAAAAATGAACTTAATATTTTGAAGTTTAGCAAAATTGGGAACATGGGATTAATTGCTCGAAAACAACACAAATCAAGGAATCAAGCCCTAGACTACATCTAGCATGCAAACAACAACTAACAAACATGTTAGCATCTAATTTAACTTAGAAAAAAATGAATTTAAACATAGATTGTACAGAGTAAACTATGATACAACTCCCTGTATCAGAAAATTAGGAAACCTGAAATTATTGAATCAAAACATGTAATTATTGCAAGAAATTGGTTGGTAAATAAACTATTACATGTGTACGTGTCAACCATGTTGTATCGTGTCCAAAAACGGGACACGAATGTGTCAAAATAAATCAAAATACCCAAAACACTGAAACTGACACAGCAGTGTCATACGGCAAGGACGAAGCCTCGTGCTCACGACACAGAGCAACTCGTGTCTCGTGCTCGTGTCTGTGGGTTCGGCTTGGATAGGGCTAGGGGCTCACCACCCTGAATCGTGTCCAATCTGTGTCTAGGTGGGACACGACATCAGTGTCAGTCGCGTGTTCTGTCAATGCACGAACAGTGCGGGCAAGATTACTCCTAAACCAGTACACAAAACCCCACAAAAATTTAGGAGCTACCTGTCAGTCATCTAGGGAAGGCTCACACCAAATTTGGTGTCCAGATGTGTCGTGTACAGAGAGTTCTAGGACACGGGCAGCAGGGGAAACCCTAGCCGCGTGCGCGGGGCGTGTCCACGCTATCGTATGGACATGACACGACACAGAAACATGGGTTTAGGTTAGGAAAATCAGAAGACACATTAAAAACAACATTTTTGTTCAAATAGTTTTCAAAAACAGTGAAAAAGAATCCTCACAGGCATTTCATCAAACACATTTGTACAAGTCATGATACGTGTCCGATACGGACACAAAATCTACCCAAATTCTAGAGACAGCTAGGGGACACCTAGATCTAGCCCTAAATGCGAAGAAAACAGAATATTAACACAATTTGAAGAGTTTTGCCTATAGGTGCAAATAGCATGAAAAAGCTTCAATGGGTGGTGTTCTTCTTGATAGCCCAATGCTCCAAATTGATCCCAAACTGAAATGGCTCTCCACCAATAGTCCATAAACATCAATTAGAACCTAATATAAAAGACTAGGATGAAAAAGGAGGTTAAATGAATAAAATGGGAATTTTAAAGAAGAGAACAAACCTTGGTTTTTGTCAAATGGAGAAATGATATAAAAGAGGCAAGAACAATAGGAGGAGAGATTTTATAGGGTTGGGAATGACCTAGTGGCTGGTCATAAAGGATAAAATTAGGGTTAGGGTTTCAAGTCATGGGCCATGGGCCAAGTTTCATAAGTCATGGAACCAATTTCTAAGTCTCAAGCCTATGGACCAAATCACCATTCCTCCTATTTCAAACTCGATCCTAAGTGACCTATCTTGAGTTGACTTAAGTTAGACTAGGGTCTCACCATGCTAATCAAGTCACCTTAACTAGAGTCAACATCTAGGTTAGTCTCTTAAGTCACAACTTAGCAAAAGTCAAAATCAACAACCGTCAATCCAATAAATAAATCAATAATTCTAATAAGTCAACATGACCAAATTACCCCTAGGCTAAAAATGATAAATAGATATTCCAAATCACATGGTTAGAATATAGGGTAGACAGTCTCTAGGGTTTCACTAGCTGCACATCAAAATCACAAGTCATGATTTTTAAATAGTTTTAAAATGATTAAAAATCACCAAAAATCATATTATTATTTAAATATCATAATTAAATAAATTAAAACACAAAATTTCAAAATTACCCTCATTTAGAAAATTGTGTGTTACAAGTCTACCCACCTTAGAAAAATTTTGTCCTCAAAATTTAAAATGGTAGTACTACTTCTAGGTCAAACACCCCCACAATCATAGTCTCAACCACACAGTTCGACAATCATATGCATCTGTCGAAAATCAAGATACTCAGAATCTTCGTCATGCTAGTGGGCAAGGCTACGATAATCACAGAGTCCTTGACTAAGGCACATACCTCTAGAATCATGGTATTTAACATTTTTGCATTGCCGCATGCTTCGCAACGAAAACCTTAAATTTCCACACCCAAGAAATACGTCTTAAATCCGACTATATGTCCTCACTATGCCAGCTAACACGACTATCGAAGATTCTAGATCCCATAACTGAGGTGACCTAGCCCATATGATTCATCTCAGAAGAAGATCAAACATAACACAAGAACAACAGGACAAGGTTGATCAATCAATAAGGAACAGAAGGAATCGAATTTTCAAGACAGTTTTAAGAGGCAATTACGAAAATGGAATCAAAAGAACAGAACCTGCAACTTGATCTCCAATAGCCTGTGCATCTTCGACTGTCCTGGCGAAAGCTCGCCCCTGCTGGCCTCCCCTGGCCTGCTGCTGATGCTGCATGTACCTCTGCTGCTGAGTCGATAAGGGTAATCCCTTCTGCTGGCCTACCGGAGCCCTAGCTCCTGCTTCCTGTACTGTCTGTCCAAATGACTCAGGACACTCTCTTAGCCGATGATCGGATCCTCCGCAAAGTAAACATCTGCCCAGCCTCTTCCGACATTTACCCTAATCGTGCCCTGGTCTCTTACAGAAGGGGCAAATGATAACAAGCTGCTGTCCCGGGGCCTGCTGCTGCCTCTGTGGCTGTTGCGCCTGCTGAAAGGGTACACGGTCCTGAAACTGCCGCTACTAAAAGTAGATCCTCGGCTGCTGATACTGCTGCTGAAACTGTAGGGGTGGCATCTGCTGCGGATACTGCTGCTGAATCTGCAAACGGGGCATCTGCTGCTGATACTGCTGCTGAATCTGTACGTGGGGCCTCTTGGCCGGGCCCGCACTGCCACTAGCTCCCTGAGTGTCTCGTGTCCTCTACTCCTTCAGCCCAAGATCATCCTTCGCTGCCATGGCTCCTACCAGAATCTGCTCGAAGGTGGCATCGCAGCCGCTCTTGGTATACGACCTGATCTCCCTGATCAAACCCCCGCGGAACCTCCTCGTCTTCCCGGCCTCAGAAAGATCCTCAATAAATCTACCCAAACGGCAGAACTCCCCGGCGTATTCCTCAACGGTCTGGTTCCCTTGAATCAAACTCTCGAATTGCGCCTCCAAGGCACCGAGTGCTGTATCGGGAAAGAATTTCTCCTTGAACAGTTTCTTGAACGTTGCCCAAGTCTGACCGGCTGTACCAACCTTCGGGTCCGTCTGGTACCAATTACGGGCCAAGTCCTGCATCTGACTGGTGGCTGCCTCGATCTGTAATCCAGCTAGTATCTGTGCCAATCGAAATATTTTCTCAATATGCTCTATCCAATCGTCAGCGTATATGATGCCCTCTATACCCTTGAAGTCCCGGGGTCATATCTTCTTAAAGGATTCGATGTTTGGAGTACTCGGCTGATATAGCTGCATCTGACCTCCCTGTGGCTGAGCAGCCACCAGCTCTACTGTCATCCTGACCAACTGGTGAGTATCTTGTATGCTCTGTCGAAAGTCAGTAGACTGGCTCTGCTGCATCTGTTGCTGAGTCTCCAGGAATCGCTGGAAGAGGATAAACATCTGAGCCGCATCCACTGTCCCTGAAGGTAACTGCTGCTGATACGTATCCGGGATGACAGGGGAAGACCTCCGGACAGGTGGAGGTGCACTCCCAAAAGCTGCAGACGCTCCTATATAAGCAGAAATAGGGGGTGCTGTGGTCCTAGCGTCCACAATCGGGCGAGGGGTAATAAGCCTCTCACCAACGTCTGCTGGGCCAGAGCGGTGCGATCGTGTCTCAATCACCATCCTGGAGACAGATCAAACAAGGAATCAATACTGAGATAGAAACGATAATTCAAGGGAGGACAATTATTTCAAGGAAGCAATCTTCAACAGGAATTTAGATGGCAGGAATTCAGTTAAGATTTTTTCCTAATGTGATTGAGTACCTCAAGAAAAATCCTAATCCTACTGCAGGCTGTAGTGATACTCTAGTTCGAATACTACTACACAAACTCGACCTACATAGGCCACCACTAAAAACGTGTCACGACCGCACCCACTGTGAGGGTACGAGTACGTAACAGCGCCCAGCCTATGCCGCAGTGTCGGCGGTAGAACGTTGTTCTAGGTCATGAACTATAACTAAAATAATATAAAATACTCTCCAAAAGGAGGCCAATCACAGAAGGTACAACTCAATCACAATCTAAGGTAGTATATAGCACGATAGAATAGATAGAGAAATCCTCAACTGAGGTACAACAGAGATAAAATAAATCAAGTTAACAACTAACAGTCTCAATATCTCCATAAATATACAACTCTGAAATCAAAGACAACGACTAACATAAAAGGAAAGAACAGTCTAGACTATCTACACTATGCATGGGTATCATCCTCAGCAGCTGCCTGAACCTCCCCAAGGGTCCAGGTCGCGAGTGTCATCTAGGCAAGCTCCATAGTAAGGGGTACAGGGTTCCTCATCATCCTCTGTAAAATTTTCAACAGGTCCAGTCAGGACAGGAGCGAGCACAATACATCTCACACAGATCATAACAGGTTAGAAAATATAAACATGCAAGAGAGTACGATACATAAAACTGAAAAAAAGTACATGATGTAAATAGAGAGAGAACTGTAATAGAAATATCTACTATAAGTAGAGAGCTACCAGTGACTAGTGATTTAGAGTACAAAGTCGACATGTGAACGGCTGGATTTGCACATGAATATACTAAAGAGGCGTACCTGGATATACTACTTTGGAATTATTCACATGACTATTTATACTCCCCCATACCCTAATCAATACACAAGAATCCAGACAAGTTATGTTACGTACATGATTTTCACATGAAAGCCTATAGATGGGTGTACATGAAGTATACATGAGGGCTCAGAAACTGAGTACACATGAATTCCACATGAAGGCCCATGAAGGGTACAGATGAAGTATAGGTTATACATGAAATAAACGAGAAACATGACCGAACATGATAGCACATGAGAGTATACGAACGAGCATGAACGAGCATGAAGCACATAAGAAACATGAATAACATGATAGCGAGAAATACATGATGTACATGAAACACACGACATGATGTATCCGATGCTCCCGAGGGGGATAACATCTCAATGTAGGGATCCATATAGTACCAATCCGTGATAATATCGTGACAGCATCAAATAAGGTAAACTAGAGCAGGAATATAATTCTAAGCAAGTTATAAAATGATCAGAGAATGTACTCGCCTGGTATCTGAATGTCTGTGAGAATATACTGCCCGAGATGAGGTATATGACTCCTATTTAGAGCAACACAAGTCAAGATGTATACAGGGTATGATAAATGAAATGTACAATGCATCCGCATGCTGTCTAGGTCAAACTAGACTAAAGTCAACACTTGGTCAACT
The DNA here is from genome assembly GCA_029216955.1 of Iris pallida. NCBI lineage: Eukaryota > Viridiplantae > Streptophyta > Magnoliopsida > Asparagales > Iridaceae > Iris > Iris pallida. The sequence goes on along the minus strand of JANAVB010022600.1, from coordinate 5,754,890 downwards.
CTAGTCAACCACACTAGTCAAACTAGGTCAACTAGGTCAAGTTCTAGCCCAAATAAGTCTAATAAGTCTCACTAGGCCTAACCAAGCCTAGGCTAGCACTCACACACAATCTCAAGGCCACACAAGTTATCCAACATACATGTTTACATATATACATACATATATACTCACTATATATAAGGCATACCTATATATAGGAAATTCATCTATGGCTATATGCCCACATACATATGTATATTCACATGTTTATTCATACACACATATTACATATATATATATATATTACATACATTATATATATATAAGCATACAAATATTGAGGGGTTACATTGTATTCATGCAAGGGGGGTTTAGTTAACATGTGAGGGGTTAAGTTTAGTGTAAAGGTGAGTGATGTGAGGGTGTATTCACATATCAGTTGTGTGGCAGTCTATATAGGGTCTCATGATGTGTGTAAACAATAGGAATCAATGTGCATTGTGTGAGTGTCAATATTGTGTGTGTGTGAGGTGTCAACATAGGTTTAGTCCATACTAGGCCTAGCCAAACTCCAATTCACAAACCACATGCCAAAACCAAATCAATACCATTTATATCCTATATCAACCATTCCTATATAGATCAATTTATATACAATTCAAATATCATATCAAACATGGTATATATATATTTACGTATCCAAAATATAGGTTACATTCACTTTCACTTTACATTTACATTAAGTTAATACAAAATATGTGTAAAGGATACACTCATACTATATATGTTATAGCTATATATACATTCAGTTTTGTGTGAAGGTGTGGGGTAGAGAACATAGGCTATAGGGTGTCAATTCTCAGATTTTGTGGTGTGTGTGTGAGTGTAGGAGTGTCTTCAATATGTGTGTCAAAAATGGGAAAATAGTGTGAACAAATGTGGGAAAACAGTGTGTGTGAACATGTGTAAACCTTTAGGAAAATCAGTAGAGTGTCTTAGTGTCTTCAATGTGTGTGTACGTTACAAAACTGTGCATTCAGTTTTCAACAGTGTACATAAAAATCAGTGTGTGTGTGTGTGTGTATATACAGTGGATAGGGAAAGGGGTGTGTGTCAATGACAGTTAGTCTAACATGGCATTGCGTGAGTGAATATGGGTATTAAATACATAGGTTTCAGGTTCCAACAGTGTGTGTGTGGCTAACATGTGTGTTCACATGTTAGTCTCAGGAAAATTCAGTGATGTGTGCATATGGAGGACAGTAGGTAGTTGTGTGTCTAGAGGTATCAACATAGGTTTAGTTCTCAGGTTCAGTTTTAGGGTGTAGATGGAAATAGTGGTGTAATGAACATTTGGTTCCAGGTTAATGTTCTACCTCTGTGTGTGTGTGTGTGGAGCTAATGAGAAAACAATGTGTGTATAATGTTACATTTCAGCATCCAGTTTAAGGGGGTTTCAGTCAAATAGGTTTAGGCTCAGACATTGCATTTAAACCTGAACTTAAACTAACATGTAGAACCTAGCATTGCAATGCATCAGCCAACATACAAATTAAAGTTCTGAAATTAACAAACAGGCTATATCCAGGAATGATCCATTTGTGAATTAAACATGCAACACTACAACTATCATTGAACAGGGAACTACATGTATACATATGGGTTAAATGCTCAGCTATGAAGAGCCTATAAAGATTAATGAAAACAAACCCAGCATCTCATCATTAACATACATAAAGAATCTGGATTGAAATCATATTGAAACAGGGAAAAAATGAACTTAATATTTCGAAGTTTAGCAAAACTGGGAACATGGGATTGATTGCTCGAAAACAACACAAATCAAGGAATCAAGCCCTAGACTACATCTAGCATGCAAACAACAACTAACTAACATGTTAGCATCTAATTTAACTTGGCAAAAATGAATTTAAATACAGATTGTACAGAGTAAACTTTGATACAACTCCCTGTATCAGAAAATTGGGAAACCTAAAATTAATGAATCAAAACATGTAATTATTGCAAGAAATTGGTTGGTAAATAAACTATTACATGTGTACGTGTCAGCCATGCTGTATCGTGTCCAAAAATGGGACACGAATGTGTCAAAATAAATCAAAATACCCAAAATACTGAAACTGACACAACAATATCGTGCGGCAAGGACGAAGCCTCGTGCTCACGACACATAGCAACTCGTGTCTCGTGCTCGTGTCTGTGGGTTCGCCTAGGATAGGGCTAGGGGCTCACCACCCTGAATCGTGTCCAATCTGTGTCTAGGTGGGACACGACATCAGTGTCAGTCGCGTGTCTGTGCGTGTGTTCTGTCAATGCACGAACAGTGCGGGCAAGATTACTCCTAAACCACTAAACAAAATCCCACAAAAATTTAGGAGCTACCTGTCAGTCATCTAGGGAAGGCTCACACCAAATTTGGTGTCCAGATGTGTCGTATACAGAGAGTTCTAGGACACGGGCAGTAGGGGAAACCCTAGCCGCGCGCGCGGGGCGTGTCTACGCCGTCGTATGGATACGACACGACTCAGAAACATGGGTTTAGGTTAGGGAAATCAGAAGACACATTAAAAACAACATTTTTGTTCAAATAGTTTTCAAAAACAGTGAAAAATAATCCTCACATGCATTTCATCAAACACATGTGTACAAGTGATACGTATCCGATACGGACACCAAACGGACACGAAATCCACCCAAATTCTAGGGACAGCTAGGGGACACCTAGATCTACCCCTAAATACAAAGAAAATAGAATATTAACACAATTTGAGGAGTTTTACCTATATGTGCAAATAGCATAAAAAAGCTTCAATGGGGGGTGTTCTTCTCGATAGCCCAATGCTCCAAATTGATCCCAAACTGAAATGGCTCTCCACCAACAGTCCATAAACATCAATTAGAACCCAATGCAAAAGACTAGGATAAAAAAGGAGGTTAAATGAATAAAATGGGAATTTTGAAGAAGGGAACAAACCTTGGTTTTTGTCAAATGGAGAAATGATATAAAAGAGGCAAGAACAATAGGAGGAGAGATTTTATAGGATTGAGAATGACCTAGTGGCTGGTCATAAAAGATAAAATTAGGGTTAGGGTTTCAAGTCATGGGCCATGGGCCAAGTTTCATAAGTCATGGAACCAATTTCTAAGTCTCAAGCCTATGGACCAAATCACCATTCCTGCTATTTCAAACTCGATCCTAAGTGACCTATCTTGAGTTGACTTAAGTTAGACTAGGGTCTCACCATGCTAATCAAGTCACCTTAATTAGAGTCAACATCCAGGTTAGTCTCTTAAGTCACAACTTAGCAAAAGTCAAAATCAACAACCATCAATCCAATAAATAAATCAATAATTCTAATAAGTCAAAATGACCAAATTACCCCTAGGCTAAAAATCATAAATAGATATTCCAAATCATACGGTTAGGCTCTAGGGTAGACAGTCTCTAGGGTTTCACTAGCTGCACATCAAAATCACAAGTCATGATTTTTAAATAGTTTTAAAATGATTAAAAATCACCAAAAATTATATTATTATTTAAATATTATAATTAAATAAATTAAAACACAAAATTTCAAAATTACCCTTATTTAGAAAACTGGGTGTTACAAGTCTACCCACCTTAGAAAAATTTTGTCCTCGAAATTTAAGATGGTAGTACTACTTCTAGGTCAAACACCCCCACAATCTTAATCTCAATCACACAGTTCGACAATCATATACGTCTGTCCAAAATCATGATACTCTGAATATTCGTCAAGCTAGTGGACAAGGCTACGATAATCACAGAGTCCTTGACTAAGGCACATACCTCTAGAATCATGGTATTTAACATTTTTGCATTGCCGCATGCTTGGCAACAAAAACCTTAAATTCTTACACCCGAGAAATACGTCCTAAATCCTACTATATGTCCTCACTATGCCAGCTAATATGACTATCGAAGATTCTACATCCCATAACTGAGGTAACCTAGCCCATATTTCATCTCAGAAGAAGATCAAACATAACACAAGAACAACAGGACAAGGTTGATCAATCAACAAGGAACAGAGGGAATCGAATTTTCAAGACAGTTTTAAGTGGCAATTGCGGCAATAGAATCAAAAGAACGGAACCTGCAACTAGATCTCCAATGGCCTGTGCATCCTCGATTGTCCTGGCAAAAGCTCGCCCCTGTTGGCCTCCCCTGGCCTGTTGCTGATGCTGCATGTACCTCTAATGCTGAGTCGGTAAGGGTAATCCCTTCTGCTGGCTTACCGGAGCCCTAGCTCCTGCTCTCTGAACTGTCTGTCCAAATGACTCAGGATACTCTCTCAGCCGATGATCGGAACCTCCATAAAGTAAACATCTGCCCAGCCTCTTCCGGCATTCGCCCCAATCGTGCCCTGGTCTCTTACAGAAGGGGCAAATGATAACAAGCTGTTGTCCCGGGGCCTGCTGCTGCCTCTATGGCTGCTGCGCCTACTGAAAGGGTATACGATCCTGAAACTGCCGCCGCTGAAAGTAGATCCTCGGCTACTGATACTGCTGCTAAAACTGTAGGGGTGGCATCTGCTGTGGATACTGCTGCTGAATCTACAAACGGGGCATCTGCTGCTGGTACTGCTGCTGAATCTGTAGGTAGGGCCTCTTGGCCGGGCCCGCACTGCCACTAGCTCCCTGAGTGTCTCGCGTCCTCTTTTCCTTCAGCCCAAGATCATCCTCCGCTGCCATGGCTCCTACCAGAATCTGCTCGAAGGTGGCGTTGCGGCCGCTCTTGATATACGACCTGATCTTCCTGATCAAACCCCTGCGAAACCTCCTCTCCTTCCCGGCCTCAGTAAGATCCTCAACAAATCTACCCAAACGGCAGAACTCCCTGGCGTATTCCTCTACGGTCTGGTTCCCTTGAACCAAACTCTCGAATTGCACCTCTAAGGCACCGAGTGCTGTATCGGAAAAGAATTTCTCCTTGAACTGTTTCTTAAACGTTGCCCAAGTCTGACCGGCTGTACCAACCCTCGGGTCCGTCTGGTACCAAGTACGGGCCAAGTCCTGTATCTGACTGGCGGCTGCCTCGATCTGTAATCCAGCTGGTATCTGTGCCAATCGGAATATCTCCTCAATGTACTCTATCCAATCCTCAGCGTATATGATGCCCTCTATACCCTTGAAGTCCCGGGGTCCCATCTTCTTAAAGGATTGGATGTCTGGAGTCCTCGGCTGATACGGCTGCATCTGACCTCCCTGTGGCTGAGCAGCCACCAGCTCTACTGTCGTCCTGACCAACTGGTGAGTATCTTTTATACTCTGTCGAAAGTCAGCAGATTGGCACTGCTGCATCTGCTGCTGAGTCTCCAGGAATCGCTGGAAGAGGATAAACATCTGAGCCGCATCCACTGTCCCTGAAGGTAACTGCTGCTGATACGTATTCAGGATGACAGGAGAAGACCTCCGGACAGGTGGAGGTGCACTCCCAAAAGCTGCAGACGCTCCTATGTGAGCAGAAATAGGGGGTGCTGTGGTCCCAGCGTCCACAATCGGACGAGGGGTGATAGGCCTCTCACCAGCGTCTGCTGGGCCAGAGCGATGCGATCGTGTCTCAATCACCATCCTGGAGACAGATCAAACAAGGAATCAATACTGAGATAGAAACGATAATTCAAGGGAGGACAGTTATTTCAAGGAGGCAATCTTCAACAGGAATTTAGATGGCAGGAATTCAGTTAAGAGTTTTTCCTAATGTGATTGAGTACCTCAAAAAAAATCCTAATCCTACTGCCGGCTGTAGTGATACTCTAGTTCGAATACCACTACACAAACTTGACCTGCATGGGCCACCACTAAAAATGTGTCACGACCCGCACCCACTGTGAGGGTACGAGTACGTAACAGTGCCCAGCCTACGCCGCAGTGTCGGCGGTAGAACGCTGTTCTAGGTCATGAACTATAACTAACATAATATGAAATACTCTCCAAAAGGAGGCCAATCACAGAAGGTACAACTCAATCACAATCTAAGGTAGAATATAGCACGATGGAATAGATAGGGAAATCCTCAACTGAGGTACAACAGAGATAAAATAAATCAAGTTAACAACTAACAGTCTCAATATCTCCATAAATATACAACTCTGAAATCAAAGACAACGACTAAGATAAAAGGAAAGAACAGTCTAGACTATCTACACTTTGTATGGGTATCATCCTTAGCAACTGCCTGAACCTCCCCAGGGGTCCAGGTCGCGAGTGTCATCTAGGCAAGCTCCATAGTAAGGGGTGCAGGGTTCCTCATCATCCTCTGTAAAATTTTTAACAGGTCTAGTCAGGACGGGAGCGAGCACAATACATCTCACACAGATCATAACAGGTTAGAAAATATAAACATGTAAGAAAGTACGATACATAAAACTGAAATAAAGTACATGATGTAAATAGAAAGAGAACTGTAATAGAAATATCTACTTTAAGTAGAGAGCTACCAGTGACTAGTGATTTAGAGTACAAAGTCGACATGTGAACGGCTGGATTTGCACATGAATATACTAAAGACGCGCACATGGATATACTACTTTGGAATTGTACACATGACTATTTATACTCCCCATACCCCAATTAATACACAAGGATCCAGACAAGTTATGTTACGTACATGATTTTCACATGAAAGCCCATAGATGGGTGTACATAAAGTATACATGAAGGCTCAAAAACTGAGTGCACATAAATTCCATATGAAGGCCCATAAAGGGTACACATGAAGTATAGGTTATACATGAAATACACGAGAAACATGACCGAACATGATAGCACATGAGAGTACACGAACGAGCATGAAGTACATGAGAAACATGAATAACATGAGAGCGAGGAATACATGATGTACATAAAACACACGACATGATGTATCCGATGCTTCCGAGGGGGATAACATCTCAATGTAGGGATCCATATAGTACCAATCCGTGATAATATTGTGACAGAATCAAATAAGGTAAACTCGAGTAGGAATATAATTCTAAGCAAGTTATGAAATGATCAGAGAATGTACTCGCCTGGTATCTGAATGTCTGTGAGAATATACTGCTCGAGATGAGGTATCTGACTCCTATTTAGAGCAACACAAGTCAAGATGTATACAGGAGATGATAAATGAAATGTACAATGCATCTGCATGTTGTCTAGGCCAAACTAGACTAAAGTCAACACTTGGTCAACTCTAGTCAACCACACTAGTCAAACTAGGTCAACTAGGTCAAGTCCTAGCCCAAACAAGTCTAATAAGTCTCACTAGGCCTAACCAAGCCTAGGCTAGCACTCACACACAATCTCAAGGCCACACAAGTTATCCAACATACATGTTTACATATATACATACATATATACTCACTATATATAAGGCATACCTATATATAGGATATTCATCTATGGCTATATGCCTACATACATATGAATATTCACATGTTTATTCATACACACATATTACATATATATATATTACATACATTATATATATATAGGCATACAAATATTGAGGGGTTATATTGTATTCATGCAAGGGGGGGTTAGTTAACATGTGAGGGGTTTAGTGTAAAGGTGAGTGATGTGAGGGTGTATTCACATTTCAGTTGTGTGGCAGTCTATATAGGGTCTCATGTTGTGTGTATACAATAGGAATCAATGTGCATTGTGTGAGTGTCAATATTGTGTGTGTGTGAGGTGTCAACATAGGTTTAGTCCATACTAGGCCTAGCCAAACTCCTATTCACAAACCACATGCCAAAACCAAATCAATACCATTTATATCCTATATCAACCATTCCTATATAGATCAATTTATATACAATTCAAATATCATATCAAACATGGTATATATATATTTACATATCCAATATATAGGTTACATTCACTTTCACTTTACATTTACATTAAGTTAATACAAAATATGTGTAAAGGATACACTCAAACTATATATGTCATAGCTATATATACATTCAGTTTTGTGTGAAGGTGTGGGGTGGAGAACATAGGCTATAGGGTGTCAATTCTCAGATTTTGTGGTGTGTGTGTGAGTGTTGGAGTGTCTTCAATGTGTGTGTCAAAAATGGGAAAATAGTGTGAACAAATGTGGGAAAACAGTGTGTGTGAGCATATGTAAACCTTTAGAAAAATTAGTAGAGTGTCTCAGTGTCTTCAATGTGTGTGTATGTTACAAAACAGTGCATTCAGTTTTCAACAATGTACATAAAAATCTCTGTGTGTGTGTGTGTGTGTGTGTATGTAGTGGACAGGAAAAGGGGTGTGTGTCAATGACAGTTATTCTAACATGGCATTGGGTGAGTGAATATGGGTATTAAATACATAGGTTCCAGGTTCCAACAATGTGTGTGTGGCTAACATGTGTGTTCACATGTTAGTCTCAGGAAAATTCAGTGATGTGTGCATATGGAGAACAGTAGGTAGTTGTGTGTCTAGAGGTATCAACATAGGTTTAGTTCTCAGGTTCAGTTTTAGGGTGTAGATGGAAAAAGTGGTGTAATAAACATTTGGTTCCAGGTTAATGTTCTACCTGTGTGTGTGTGTGGAGCTAATGAGAAAACAGTGTATGTATAATGTTACATTTCAGCATCCAGTTTAAGGGGGTTTCAGTCAAATAGGTTTAGGCTCAGACATTGCATTTAAACCTGAACTTAAACTAACATGTAGAACCTAGCGTTGCAATGCATCAGCCAACATACAAATTAAAGTTCTGAAATTAACTAACAGGCTATTTGCAGGAATGAACCATTTGTAAATTAAACATGCAACACTACAACTACCATTGAACAGGGAACTACATGTATACATATGGGTTAAATGCTCAACTATGAAGAGCCTATAAAGATTAATGAAAACAAACCCAGCATCTCATCATTAATATACATAAAGAATCTGGATTGAAATCATATTGAAACAGGGAAAAAATGAACTTAATATTTCGAAGTTTAGCAAAACTGGGAACATGGGATTGATTGCTCGAAAACAACACAAATCAAGGAATCAAGCCCTAGACTACATCTAGCATACAAACAACAACTAACTAACATGTTAGCATCTAATTTAACTTAGCAAAAATTAATTTAAACATAGATTGTACAGAGTAAACTCCGATACAACTCCCTATATCAGAAAATTGGGAAACCTGAAATTAATGAATCAAAACATGTAATTATTGCAAGAAATTGGTTGGTAAATAAACTATTACATGTGTACGTGTCAACCATGCTGTATCGTGTCCAAAAATGGGACACAAATGTGTCCAAATAAATCAAAATACCCAAAACACTAAAACTGACACAGCAGTATCGTGCGGCAAGGACGAAGCCTCGTGCTTACGACACAGAGCAACTCGTGTCTCGTGCTCGTGTCTGTGGGTTCGTCTAGGATAGGGTTAGGGGCTTACTGCCCTGAATCGTGTCCAATCTGTGTCTAGGTGGGACACGACAACAGTGTCAGTCGCGTGTTCTGTCAATGCACGAACAGTGCGGGCAAGATTACTCCTAGACCACTACACAAAACCCCACAAAAATTTAGAAGCTACCTGTCAGTCATCTAGGGAAGGCTTACACCAAATTTGGTGTCCAGATGTGTCGTGTACAGAGAGTTCTAGGACACGGGCAGCAGGGAAAACCCTAGCCGCGCGTGCGGGGCGTGTCCACGCCATCGTATGGACACGACACGACACAGAAACATGGGTTTAGGTTAGGGAAATCAGAAGACACATTAAAAACAACAGTTTTGTTCAAATAGTTTTCAAAAACAGTAAAAAAGAATCCTCACAGGCATTTCATCAAACACATGTGTACAAGTCATGATACGTGTCCGATACGGACACCAAACGGACACAAAATCCACCAAAATTCTAGGGACAGCTAGGGGACACCTAGATCTAGCCTTAAATGCAAAGAAAATAGAATATTAACACAATTTGAGGAGTTTTACCTATAGGTGCAAATAGCATAAAAAAGCTTCAATGGGGGGTGTTCTTCTTGATAGCCTAATGCTCCAAATTGATCCCAAACTGAAATGGCTCTCCACCAACAGTCCATAAACATCAATTAGAACCCAATGCAAAAGACTAGGATGAAAAAGGAGGTTAAATGAATAAAATGGGAATTTTGAAGAAGGGAACAAACCTTGGTTTTTGTCAAATGGAGAAATGATAGAAAAGAGGCAAGAACAATAGGAGAAGAGATTTTATAGGGTTGGGAATGACCTAGTGGCTGGTCATAAAGGATAAAATTAGGGTTAGGGTTTCAAGTCATGGGCCATGGGCCAAGTTTCATAAGTCATGGAACCAATTTCTATGTCTCCAGCCTATGGACCAAATCACCATTCCTCCTATTTCAAACTCGATCCTAAGTAACCTATCTTGAGTTGCCTTAAGTTAGACTAGGGTCTCACCATGCTAATCAAGTCACCTTAACTATAGTCAACATCTAGGTTAGTCTCTTAAGTCACAACTTAGCAAAAGTCAAAATCAACAACCGTCAATCCAATAAATAAATCAATAATTCTAATAAGCCAAAATAACCAAATTATCCCTAGGCTAAAAATGATAAATAGATATTCCAAATCACATGGTTAGGCTCTAGGGTAGACAGTCTCTAGGGTTTCACTAGCTGCACATCAAAATCACAAGTCATAATTTTTAAATAGTTTTAAAATGATTAAAAATCACCAAAAATCATATTATTATTTAAATATCATAATTAAATAAATTAAAACACAAAATTTCAAAATTACCCTCATTTAGAAAATTGGGTGTTACATCAAGGGTAGATCTATTGCCGAGCACAGTCTGCTGGCATACGAGATGGCCCGAGAATTCAGCAAAGTCGTGGGCATGAAGGCTTGTGTAAAGTTAGACCTGCGAAAAGCCTACGGTATGGTAAATCACAATTTTGTTTGCCAAGTAATGCTGTCTATGGGGTTTGATGTGCGATAGGTTATACGGGTTTGAAAATGCATCTCAACAGCTACCTTCTCCGTGCTCATCCGCGGCACTCCATATGGGTTCTTTCGCAGCAATAGAGGACTTCGTCGGGGGACCCTCTTTATCCGTACCTCTTCACACTCATCAGGGAGTACTTCACTTGCACGATGGATGTGGCAGTAAATCGAGAAAGGATTGAGCCCCTCTACAAGAGGACCAATCCATTTGTATCCCATTCATCTATGCTGACGACCTCCTGATTTTCTTGCGGGCGACTAGAGAGGGTTGACGTCTATTTTTGAGATTATGGACGAGTTTGGAAGGCTGTCAGGGCTTCATCTGAACCGGAATAAGTGTTGGGTCTACTTCAGTGTACATTGCACTCTGAAGGAGGAATGTGTTGCAGCTTTGAGAGTAGAAAACGAAGAGTTTCTAGTCAAATACTTGGGAGTTCCGCTTGTAAACCCCCTATTTTTACAATATTTTTATTATATATTTTTACTTAATATTGTATGGTATTTTTGTATTTAGTTAAATAGATAGTAAACAATTATATGATTTTTCCTATATAAAAACTAGAAAGAAATTTCTACTACTATATATAGGTAATAGGGAAAACTTTCATTTTAAAGTAATTAAAAATATCCTAGAAATATTTTGGGAATTTTAGAAATTTCTTATGTTTTTATTCTGATTTTTTTAAATATAAGTATATAAGTAATTATATTTAAACTTTTATATAAATTGATTTATAGAGTTCTTTTTTATATATGTAATGGGATTTAAATATTGTTAAAAATATATTAAATAGTTTTAGATAACTTTTTGAGAGATAGAATATTATAGCCTTTTTATTACAAAATTTTATTATTAGAGGTTTTGTTATAAATATATACATTTCCATATATATATATATATATATATATATATATATATATATATATATATAAAACTGAAAAAGTAACCCCCACCTGCTACTGTTCCCGCGGGAACAGTAGAGGCGCAAACCCGAGCGAGGGTTTAGTTATATATGTATATATATAAATGAAAGGGATTGATACTCCAAACCATAAAAATCAACCCAACTTTTCGACCCTAGGCTCCCCGACATCCCGTGCGCACAACCCACTGCCTGCGCCGCCTGCTGCGGTCGCAAGACCACCGGATTGGCCGCCGGACCCGCCCCGAACAGAGCAGACTCTGTTTTGTTACAACAATCGAGGTACTCAACTTCAACCCTAGATTTCTTCCTCCTCGATCGACGAAAACTCGATTCGTAAAATGTTATGGATAACCTAGTTAGCCCTCTTCCACCCAGTCTAAGTAGATTTAGATCCACTAGATTAGATTTCCCAGAAAATCCTTGCAAAAATCCAGAAAAATGATTGAAAACGGAATCAGTTTCGTACTTCAAACCTCTGTGTTGGAAGGCGATTCCTCGCCAATCCGTCAACAGTTTCGAAATTTTATTTGATGGGATTTATAGACAACATATATGAGATTAAAAAACTTCTTACATAATTTGATTTTATTTAATGAGCGCGAAGAAAACAAATTTCAAAGTTTAGGAAAAATTCAGTTTTCAAAACTAAAATTTAGAAAAAAAACATCCCGATACGGCGTGCGCCCCGACAAACCGGACGACGTGGTTGCGCACTATATGCATCGAAAGGCACGTATGGATATAGCCGATGTAAGGGAACTGACGGAACTCGATTTTGTTGCACGTGCGCGACGAAATCAGTGCGTATCTGTCAAGATACCCCCGTATCAACCTTTTGCAAACTTGGCCATAACTTCATGTACATTCGTCGTATCGAGACAAAACTTGTGACAGCAGGACCGTATCAAAATTCTGGTCTTGTGTTCCAAGTTTGGTCCGATTCTGAGAAGGTCGACCGGAACACCTATTTGGCGGGCCCGCGACCCGATCCAACGGGCAAAATTATACACGGCCCGCTAGAATCCAACTTTGGACATACGTTTGGGTTCGCCTCCTCAAACCGGACCCGTAGACATGTAGTTTGACGACTTTAGAGACCATAGATACTAGCACACATTTTGGTACAAAACGGGTCCAACGACGGATATCATTTTGACCCAAAATTATGATTTTGTCCCTGTTTCAGAATTGGACTTTTGGAGAGGCGTTTCCTAGTTATATCTTTTACACTGAAAATGTTCTTGATGTTTGTTTCAGCATCCGTAGCCGTTCATGGATTTTGACTGTTCATTGCTAACGTGATTGACTGTTGGAGTTGCTATTCCCGCACCACCAGGCAAGATACTGTAACTCCACTTCCCGGTATTTTTAAATAAATTCTAGTTATTATGCAATTGACATTATTAAGTTTAAATAATAATTTAGCTTTCATTTAAATTTTTGGCTGATAAGATTTTGGAGGGAATTAATTTTGGGACCACTTTTCAAATTTGAAAAGTTGTTACAATGACTGGGGTCCACCATGTGAGTTTAAAACTGATTTTTAAAACATTTTTCTGAAATATTGAAACAGCAAGGGGGTTGTTTGGAAAGTTTTCACTGCGGGGGGACTTAAAAAAGAAGTTTTCGTAGCGGGAGGGGTTAAGTGCAAATGTCACTTTTCCCATTATATTTGTTTGGGTTGGCAGAGAGAGAAATTCATTCTCTATTCCAATGTTCTTCTGACTCTTTTCCTTCTCTCTCTCGAACACTCGAGAGCACTCGAGTGCCTCGGCTTCCCAACCCCTCGAGTCCTTCGCCCTTTTCCACTGACGACGACGACACTGACGCGGCGACGACGACTCGGCGATCCTTTTCCATTGACGATGACGACGGCGAGCGGTGGCTTCACGACGATGACGACGGCGAGCGGTAGCTTCACGATGATGAGCGGCGATAGCAGGCGGAGATCTTCTCAGTAGCGGCGTCTGTGCAGCAAATCGACGCAGCGGCGGGGCAAATCTCTTCTCGGTGGATCGTTTTCTCGACAAGGGAACGAGTGCAACTCCGGCGACTCCGACTCGACACTGAGTTCGTGTCCTATTCTCTGTGGAGGTAGATTCTTTGGCCCATCTTGTTCCAAATGTCCCGTTCCTTTCCGATCTACCTTTTGAGTCTATTTTCCTTTAAAATTCTAGATCTGTAGGTTTCGTCGATTGATCGGAAGTTGAGTTCATCTGATCGATTTAGTTGGACGAGCCATTCCTCCCTGAGTTCGAAGAAGAGCTCGATCTGACCCTTGTAAGTAGCCGATCTATTATTTCCTTCTGTTGTGTTTTCGTTCCATCAAATAATATTTTTGATCGCAATTAGATTCTGAGATCATGCTATGTGCTGATCCATTATTTTTCCTTTGGTTGTTGTATTCAGAACTGTGGAAATTATTTCGGTAGTAATTTTAGTCCAGTCATATCATCATAGTGGGTCAGGTGGGGATCCTTGATTATATTTTTGATCAGATCATTCCATATTATTGTGATATTCTGATAGATCGTTCTGGGTTTGTTTGTTGCTCGTGTGTTAGGATTGACACTATAATTCGGGACAACATTCGAATTGTAGAGTGGAGCTCGATTTCGATCTGAAGTCCTTCCAGGTAACTAATCTTCTCACCTAATCGTCCTTATTCAGTTTTGCTAGTTTTTCTGGCTATGATACCAGTGTTGTGCTTGTTTCATGTATTGGGTTGTGTCTTGCTTGTGTTGAGGACTCGTGTTCATGTTGATACGTACCGGAGTAGGACTAGTGGCAGCCAGTTGGCTTGAGTCGACCGTAGCTCGTGTCCAAGTTACTTGAATACCTTGCATGTGACCAAGTTGATGTACCTGGGGTTGCTGTGTGCGTGTACCAGTGTTGTAGCTCATGTTCAGAGAGCTGGAGCAGTGTGCGTGCAGAGTTGGATTCAACGTGGTTCCTTTATTTGCTCAATCTTTCAATGATGGTCTGATTTGCTAAATTTAAATTGTGTAAAGTATTTTGTGGGTTTGATTTGAATGTATATTTCACTTTTATTTGAGCATTCTTTTACTGTTCCAGTTTTTGTAATATTTGTGGGTGGTGTTGTTTAGAAATGTGTTTTTCTTTCGGAATCAATGCTGTGAGGAGAATGGGATTGAGATGTTGAGTAATTTGTTATTTTCCTTTCCTTGTTAGTGAAGGGTTGAGGTTGAGTTCAAGTATTATTTCTGATTGTTAGAGCTTTGACTATAGAGAGTTGAGTTACATTTGGCAGCAGCTTGATTTGGAGACTAGTGTCAAATTATTTTTGTCATTTCTTTCACTGTTGGTTTGATTTCAATCTCTGGGTATTTTGGTAGCAATGGCTCGGGTGATCAGAAGCAGACGGGGTTTTATTTGAATGAGTAGCCATTTGATTATTTACTGTGGGCTAAGTACATGTTATGGGCTGTCAGTAGTAATATCATGGAGAGCTTTTCCATATTCTGTGATTGCTGAGTTCTGGAAAAACTGACTTATGTGGTGTACTATTGATCATGAGAATTGGTTGAAGCCTAACTTAGAATAATAGCTAAGTTGTTTATTCATTTATTAATGTTGATGCAAATATACAGGTTATAGTATGTTATTAAATAGAAATCATATGGATTAGATACAATTGAGCTATGGGTTTAGATGGAACATTTTAATCGAGCATGTTTAACTATACTGTTAGTTAGAATTATCACCCTATTACTAAGTTAATTGTTACTAGCATGGGTGTGGTTAAACCAGGACTTGAGTTTTTAGAATTTCATTGGTTAATAATTTTATAAGTAGAAACCAATTTAGAGATTATGTTTAGTTCATAACCAACTTGTACAAATTATAAATTCAGGAAGACATCCAGTTCCTGATTCCAGTACTTTCCGGAGCCAGGCAAGTACTTTTCTATGGTTTTGTACATTTACATTCCTGTACCCTTTTCTTGTGACACTGTTATAGCACGATATCATGTATTCCTGTACTCTGGTACTCCTGTTCTTGTACTTGTTAGTGCCGGGTGGGAAAATACACTAGCCATGTGACCAAACCCGATTACTATATATTCCTGTACCTAGCTTAGGCCTCGTACTGTGCACGCGGGTCCTAAGTCATACCCTATTCATGTACTCCTGTGCATGCTCCTGTACTCACCCTAGCCGGTCACATGGACTAGATGTATTTCGATATTGTGCACATCATGTCTGGTACTGCAGGATTATAGTTCATTCCTGTATTTTACATTCCTGTACGTTACATTTCCTGTACTTTACATTCATGTACTATAGTTCCTGTACTTTACATTCATGTACCATATCTCTTGTACTTAGTCCCTGTACTACTTTCCTGTATTTACCTGTTCATTCCTGTATTTCATTTCCTGTACTCTTGTACCCATTTCATGTTCATGTTTTATTACCTAGAACTGTACTTTGCTCCGCTCCTGAATAGGATATGTTGCAGGTGAGATGGAGGCTATTTGCGACACCTTCTATGGACGGGATGTTGCTATTGCTGAGCCAGCTGGAGCTGTGCTGGACCTAGAGGCCACAGAGGCTTAGTACCTTTCCTTTATGTCATTTCTTATTTTGAGACTTAGTCAGACATTTGACATTTCTGGATGAATGTAATAAAACATATAGACTTGTGCTATTTCTGGGATTCCGTTTATAGATGCTGTGATGTTATCTTACTTCATGATTACTTGTTAGTTTTTCCCTAGTATTGGTACAGCTTACTTCGTCGTGTCCAACGACGAAGGCTGGGCGTGTCCGACTCGTGTCCGATTATTTGGGAGCGGGTCATGACATGTTTTTAGTGGTGGCCCATGCAGGTCTATCCTAATGGTACCTAGGTCTTAGCATACTATTGGGGGACTTGATTACACTAGGGAAACTTGAATCACAGTATAGGAAAAACGGGTATATCGGGTACATATGGTTATTATATAAACATTTACATTTTTCTGGTAGGTTAGGTTTTTATCAATCGCGAAGTTTTCTTTTTATGCAGGATGGTCGCCACTAGGAAGACCGCAGATCAGCCAGGAGTTGCGAGCAGCTCAGGAGTTGCAGTCAGCACTGGAGTTGCAGGCGGTTCAGAGCAGGCCGCACCCGACGTCCAGGCAGATCCGCTTCCGCCAGCGCCTCCTATCTTTCCCGCACTGCCACCGACGATGATGTTCGACGGCGCTCAGGTGATGGCGATGTTCCAGCAATTTATGGAGGCCCAGAACCACCAGGCTGCACAGTTCTGGGAGGCCCAGAGTCAGCAGGCAGCGCAGTTCAGAGCGACTGTCGTTGACGTACTTCGGACCAGAGAGCCGGCAGCACCAGCTCTAGCACCAGCAGCAGCAGTTCCAGCGCCACGAGGACCGAGACCGGGGACAGCCAAGGAATACCAGCACCTTTCCCCGATGGACTTCTGGGGCGACGAGGGGATCATCTATGCAGATGAGTGGCTGGAGAATGCAGATAGGACCTTGACCATGGCGAACATTCCAGAGGACCAGAAGGTGTCAGTGGCTAGCATGCGACTCTTTGACTTGGCGAGAGCTTGGTACCGGAAGGACCCCCAGTTGGCGGAGCCCCGGGTGTCTTGGACAGTTTTCAAAACACTGTTCAAGAAGAAATTCTTTCCAGAGGTGGAGAGTGATGAGTTGAGGATACAGTTCGAGGCGCTGCAGCAGGGGATGATGACGGTTGTGCAGTACACTTCGGAGTTTACCAGACTCAGCAGGTTCGCTGAGAGCCTGGTTAGAGAGCCAGAGGACAGAGCATGGAGATTCAAGAAGGGTCTCAACAGGGAGCTGCGACATGCGGTGGCGATTAGCCAGGCGACTACCTACTCCAGCATCCTTAAGATCGCCCAGGCAGTAGAGAAGGAGACAGACCCAAGGCTGAAGAGGGACCGAGACGTGGGCAGCAGCAGTTTCCAGACACCGACGAAGAGGGTCCAGACCCAGACTCAGGCGAGACCCCAGCAGCCGGCACAGCAGCAGCATCGACCAGCCAGAGCTCCTGCACATCAGCATCAGAGACAGCAGCAGGAGATTACTTGCACATTCTGCTATCGACCGGGACACCGCTTCGACGAGTGCCACAAGAGGCTCGGACTCTGCTTATTCTGTGGATCAGACGTGCACCAGATGAGGGACTGCCAACAGGCTGCGGCTAGACTGACGGGAGGACCGAGAGGAGCCGGAGGACCACCACCTGCACCACCCAGAGCTCTACCAGCTGCACCACAGAGGGGACCAGCTTTACCCACTCAGCAGCAGCAGTTTGCACAGCGTCAGCAGAGGGGAGGACAGCAGCAGGGACGTGCTTACATCATGGCGACAGTTGAGGAGGATGAGGCAGTACCGGATGTGATCACAGGTTCTATACTTTTACATTCTTTTCCTGCCATTGCACTGTTTGATTCTGGAGCCACACATAGCTTTGTATCATATGAGTTTCTGCATAGACACGGCTTCACACCCAAGCCCACTAGGCGGAACTGTCAGATTATGACAGGAGGAGGGTCAGTGCCGGTGAGTGAGATGGTGGAATGCCCTATCACTATTGCTGAGAGGGAGATTAGAGCTCGACTTCTAGTGATGCCACTGCCCGGATTTGATATAGTCCTCGGCATCGACTGGATGAGCGAGCAGTTTACCGTAATAGACTGCCATGAAGGGAAGGTGATCTTCAGTCCGCCAGGAGTTCCACCGTTCGAGATCAGCCGACGAGTTGCAGAGAGGCCAGAGGGAGTCTACTTCGGAGCTGTTGCAGAAGACCAGGAGTTGCCGCATCCACTTATCGCAGAGTATCTCGACGTCTTCCCCGAGGAGCTGCCAGGATTGCCGCCGGATCGAGATGTAGAGTTCGGCATTGACTTATTACCCGGATCAGTGCCGAAGTCTCAGCATTGTTATAAAATCAACCCGAAGGAAGCTGCGGAGTTGAAGGCGTAGATTGATGAGCTAGAGGGCAAGGGATTTATTCGCTCCAGTGCTTCACCCTGGGGAGCACCGGTACTTTTTGTGCCCAAGAAGGATGGGACGGTGAGGATGTGCATTGACTACCGTGCACTCAACAACATCACCATCAAGAATAGATATCCTTTGCCACGGATTGATGAGCTGTTCGACCAGCTTAGTGGAGCGAAGGTCTTTTCTAAGATCGATCTTCGATCGGGGTACCACCAGATGAAGGTTCGGGAGCAGGATATTCCGAAGACAGCCTTCAACACTCGATACGGCCAGTATGAGTTCCTGGTGATGCCGTTCGGACTCACTAATGCCCCAGCTGTGTTTATGAACCTGATGAATAAGGTTTTCCACAAATATTTGGATAAGTTTGTCGTAGTTTTTATTGACGACATTCTGATCTATTCGAAGACAGAGGAGGAGCATGTAGAGCATCTGCGGATTATTTTGGAGATTCTGCAAAAGGAGAAGCTGTACGGGAAACTCTCGAAATATGAGTTTTTCTTAGACAGAGTGGAGTTTTTGGGGCACGTAGTGACTGGAGAAGGGATTTCTGTGGATCCCAAGAAGATTGAAGCAGTGGAAGCATGGGCACCTCCCAAGTCAGTAGCAGAGATTCGTAGTTTCCTAGGTCTAGCAGGATACTACAGGAAGTTCGTGAAGGACTTCGCCAGGATAGCAGAGCCTATGACGAAGCTTACACGGAAGGACGAGGAGTTCATATGGAGCGACGCCTGCCAGACAGCATTTGAAGAATTGAAGAAAAGACTCACGACGGCACCAGTTCTAGCTTTGCCATCAGGATCAGGAGGATTCGTCATCTACAGCGATGCTTCAGGGAAAGGCTTGGGATGCGTGCTGGAGCAGAACAAGAAGGTTATAGCGTATGCTTCTAGACAGTTGAGACCCCATGAGAAGAATTATCCTACACATGACTTGGAGCTTGCAGCAGTCATATTTGCCTTGAAACTGTGGAAGCATTACCTATATGGAGAGAGAGTGGACATCTTCACGAACCACAAAAGCCTGAAGTATGTCTTTACTCAGAAGGAGCTGAATATGAGGCAGCACAGATGGTTGGAACTCATGAAGGACTTCGACATCAGTCTGTAGTACCACCCTGGAAAGACGAATGTAGTTGCAGATGCTCTCAGTCGATATCCTATTGCTATGTATCTCACCATGGACCGGCATCTCTTGGAGGATCTGGAGAGCCTTAGGATTGAGATTGTTCTCCCAGGGTACGGAGGTCAGATGATGCATATGCAGATACAGTCGGGGTTGCTAGAGAAGATCAAGGAGGCCCAGTTGCTTGATGAGGGAATCCAGGGTCTTAGAGCTCAAGCAGAGTTAGGTCTGCTCGATGATTTCACCATTACGGAGGACGGATCCTTGAGGCATGGGAGTCAGCTGTGTGTGCCTAAGGACTTGCGGGAGGAGGTGATGCAGGAGGCTCATCAGTCGCAGTATTCTATACATCCTGGATCTACCAAGATGTACAAGGATTTGCGTGAGTATGTTTGGTGGTATGGGATGAAGAGAGAGGTTGCCAGATTTGTTTCCAGATGCCTTGTGTGCCAGCAAGTCAAGGCGGAGCGCCAGAGACCAGCGGGACTACTCCAGCCTTTACCTATTCCGGAATGGAAGTGGGAGCACATTACCATGGACTTTGTCTCTGGATTGTCGCGTACTCCCAGTGGCAAAGACGCTATTTGGGTGATCGTGGACAGATTGACAAAGTCTGCCCATTTCATTCCGTTCAAGGTTGGGCTGTCGACCGAGAAGCTTGCAGATCTTTACATGCGTCAGATCGTGAGGATTCACGGGGTGCCAGTTAGCATCGTTTCAGATTGAGACAGCCACTTCACATCACACTTCTGGAGGAGTCTACAGCATAGTTTGGGATCACAGCTGAAGTTCAGCACAGCCTATCATCCACAGACGGACGGGCAGTCCGAGAGGACCATTCAGACCTTGGAGGACATGCTGCGGGTTTGCGCACTCGACTTCGGCGGTTCGTGGGAGGACCATTTACACCTAGTAGAGTTTGCCTATAACAATAGTTATCAGGCTAGCATCGAGATGACCCCGTTCGAGGCACTGTATGGACGGAGATGCCGCACGCCGCTATCTTGGGACGACGTTGGCGAGAGAGCTTTACTTGGACCAGAGATGGTGGTGGACTCAGCAGAGAAAGTCAGACTGATCAGAGATCGTCTCAGGGTTGCCAGGATCGGCAGAAGCATTGGGCGGATAGCAGCAGACGGCCGCTTGAGTTTGAGGTTGGAGACAGAGTGTTCCTGAAGATCTCACCGACCAGAGGCGTCATTCGGTTCGGCAGAGGCGGGAAGCTCAGTCCGAGATTCATCGGACCATTCGACATGACGACACGGATTGGCGAGGTGGCGTATCGACTGGCGCTTCCAGCTAGCTTGGAGGGAGTGCACGATGTCTTCCACGTATCTCAGCTCCGACGATACATTCCAGACCCCAGCCATGTGGTGGACTATTCCGAGCTGGAGGTGGGCCCGAGATTGACTTATGAGAAGCAGCCAGTAGAGATCCTGGACCGGAGGGAGAAGCGCTTACGTAACCAGACCATCCCTCTCGTTCGTGTCATGTGGAGACATCACTCTCCGGGAGAGTCCACATGGGAGCGCGAGGACGAGATGCGGGAGCGCTATCCCACTTTATTCGATTGATTTGATTGTACTCTGATTGTGGGATTCTAATAAATGACTAGTGTTGGATCCTTATGATTTGCTGAGATTTTTGTTTTGTGTGTGTTTTGGTTGTTGCTTGTTTTGTCCTTTGAATTTCGAGGACGAAATTTTTTTAAGGGAGGAAGATTTGTAACTCCACTTCCCGGTATTTTTAAATAAATTCTAGTTATTATGCAATTGACATTATTAAGTTTAAATAATAATTTAGCTTTCATTTAAATTTTTGGATGATAAGATTTTGGAGGGAATTAATTTTGGGACCACTTTTCAAATTTGAAAAGTTGTTACAATGACTGGGGTCCACCATGTGAGTTTAAAATTGATTTTTAAAACATTTTTCTGAAATATTGAAACAGCAAGGGGGTTGTTTGGAAAGTTTTCACTGCGGGGGGACTTAAAAAAGAAGTTTTCGTAGCGGGAGGGGTTAAGTGCAAATGTCACTTTTCCTATTATATTTGTTTGGGTTGGCAGAGAGAGAAATTCATTCTCTATTCCAACGTTCTTCTGACTCTTTTCCTTCTCTCTCTCGAACACTCGAGAGCACTCGAGTGCCTCGGCTTCCCAACCCCTCGAGTCCTCCGCCCTTTTCCACTGACGGCGACGACACTGACGCGGCGACGACGACTCGGCGATCCTTTTCCATTGACGATGACGACGGCGAGCGGTGGCTTCACGATAATGAGCGGCGATAGGAGGCGGAGATCTTCTCAGTAGCGGCGTCTGTGCAGCAAATCGACGCAGCGGCGGGGCAAATCTCTTCTCGGCGGATCGTTCTCTCGACAAGGGAACGAGTGCATCTCCGGCGACTCCGACTCGACACTGAGTTCGTGTCCTGTTCTCTGTGGAGGTAGATTCTTTGGTCCATCTTGTTCCAAATGTCCCGTTCCTTTCCGATCTAGCTTTTGAGTCTATTTTCCTTTAAAATTCCAGATCTGTGGGTTTCGTCGATTGATCGGAAGTTGAGTTCATCTGATCGATTTAGTTGGATGAGCCATTCCTCCCTGAGTTCGAAGAAGAGCTCGATCTGACCCTTGTAAGTAGCCGATCTATTATTTCCTTCTGTTGTGTTTTCGTTCCATCAAATAATATTTTTGATCGCAATTAGATTCTGAGATCATGCTATGTGCTGATCCATTATTTTTCCTTTGGTTGTTGTATTCAGAACTGTGGGAATTATTTCGGTAGTAATTTTAGTCCAGTCATATCATCATAGTGGGTCAGGTGGGGATCCTTGATTATATTTTTGATCAGATCATTCCATATTATTGTGATATTATGATAGATCGTTCTGGGTTTGTTTGTTGCTCGTGTGTTAGGATTGACACTATAATTCGGGACAACATTCGAATTGTAGAGTGGAGCTCGATTTCGATTTGAATTCCTTCCAGGTAACTAATCTTCTCACCTAATCGTCCTTATTCAGTTTTGCTAGTTTTTCTGGCTATGATACCAGTGTTGTGCTTGTTTCATGTGTTGGGTTGTGTCTTGCTTGTGTTGAGGACTCGTGTTCATGTTGATGCGTACCGGAGTAGGACTAGTGGCAGCCAGTTGGCTTGAGTCGACCGTAGCTCGTGTCCAAGTTACTTGAATACCTTGCGTGTGACCAAGTTGATGTACCTGGGGTTGCTGTGTGCGTATACCAGCATTGTAGCTCATGTTCAGAGAGCTGGAGCAGTGTGCGTGAAGAGTTGGATTCAACGTGGTTCCTTTATTTGCTCAATCTTTCAATGATGGTCTGATTTGCTAAATTTAAATTGTGTAGAGTATTTTGTGGGTTTGATTTGAATGTATATTTCACTTTTATTTGAGCATTCTTTTACTGTTCCAATTTTTGTAATATTTGTGGGTGGTGTTGTTTAGAAATGTGTTTTTCTTTCGGAATCAATGCTGTGAGGAGAATGGGATTGAGATGTTGAGTAATTTGTTATTTTCCTTTCCTTGTCAGTGAAGGGTTGAGGTTGAGTTCAAGTATTATTTCTGATTGTTAGAGGTTTGACTATAGAGAGTTGAGTTACATTTGGCAGCAGCTTGATTTGGAGACTAGTGTCAAATTATTTTTGTCATTTCTTTCACTGTTGGTTTGATTTTAATCTTTGGGTATTTTGGTAGCAATGGCTCGGGTGATCAGAAGCAGACGGGGTTTTATTTGAATGAGTAGCCATTTGATTATTTACTGTGGGCTAAGTACATGTTATGGGCTGTCAGTAGTAATATCATGGAGAGCTTTTCCATATTCTGTGATTGCTGAGTTCTGGAAAAACTAACTTATGTGGTGTACTATTGATCATGAGAATTGGTTGAAGCCTAACTTAGAATAATAGCTAAGTTGTTTATTCATTTATTAATGTTGATGCAAATATACAGGTTATAGTATGTTATTAAATAGAAATCATATGGATTAGATACAATTGAGCTATGGGTTTAGATGGAACATTTTAGTCGAGCATGTTTAACTATACTGTTAGTTAGAATTATCACCCTATTACTAAGTTAATTGTTACTAGCATGGGTGTGGTTAAACCAGGACTTGAGTTTTTAGAATTTCATTGGTTAATAATTTTATAAGTAGAAACCAATTTAGAGATTATGTTTAGTTCATAACCAACTTGTACAAATTATAAATTCAGGAAGACATCCAGTTCCTGATTTCCAGTACTTTTCGGAGCCAGGCAAGTACTTTTCTATGGTTTTGTACATTTACATTCCTGTACCCTTTTCTTGTGACACTGTTATAGCACGATATCATGTATTCCTGTACTCTGGTACTCCTGTTATTGTATTTGTTAGTGTCGGGTGGGGAAATACACTAGCCATGTGACCAAACCCGGTTACTATATATTCCTGTACCTAGCTTAGGCCTCGTACTGTGCACGCGGGTCCTAAGTCGTACCCTATTCATGTACTCCTGTGCATGCTCCTGTACTCACCCTAGCCGGTCACATGGACTAGATGTATTTCGATATTTTGCACATCATGTCTGGTACTGCAGGATTATAGTTCATTCCTGTACTTTACATTCCTGTACGTTACATTTCCTGTACTTTACATTCATGTACTATAGTTCCTGTACTTTACATTCATGTACCATATCTCTTGTACTTAGTCCCTGTACTACTTTCCTGTATTTACCTATTCATTCCTGTATTTCATTTCCTGTACTCTTGTACCCATTTCATGTTCATGTTTCATTACCTAGAATTGTACTTTGCTCCGCTCCTGAATAAGATATGTTGTAGGTGAGATAGAGGCTATTTGCGACACCTTCTATGGACGGGATGTTGCTATTGCTGAGCCAGCTGGAGCTGTGCTGGACCTAGAGGCCGCAGAGGCTTAGTACCTTTCCTTTATGTCATTTCTTATTTTGAGACTTAGTCAAACATTTGACATTTCTGGATGAATGTAATAAAACATATAGACTTGTGCTATTTCTGGGATTCCGTTTATAGATGCTGTGATGTTATCTTACTTCATGATTACTTGTTAGTTTTCCCTAGTATTGGTACAGCTTACTTCGTCGTGTCCAACGACGAAGGCTGGGCGTGTCCGACTCGTGTCCGATTATTCGGGAGCGGATCGTGACAGATACCTTGCCACCTTACTCTGTGATTTACTTTATCTTATTTTCAGTTATTTATTTTCAGCATTTTTACCTGTTGATAGTATTATATTATTGTGCGTCCAAGTCACACTTGGGTGCAAGCAACTGTATCAGTCGTTTTACTTGTTTTGTTCTATTTTTTTGTATTGACTGACCACCCATTGGTGTTGAGGTATTGGTATATCTCCAACGGCCTTGACACATGATCATCACGAGTTGTAAGTCACATGTAGGACACATACTCTTGTAGTCGGCCGGCCATCGATACGTACGAGACGTGCAACGGTTAGGAGTAAGTGCCAATAGATGTGCATGCTAGTAGACTTGACAGTTGCTAGAGGTTCCTATGAGTCATGGATGTGGACCTACTAGACATTGGGTAGGGAGAATAGTTTCTTAACGTATGGGCCACGTATGCACTTTTCTATTCCTGATCCTGCTGGCCTCGGACATTCGAGAAATGTTATGCTTTGAGGTCCCTGGTATCCTGGTGGGACCATACCTGAGTTAACTGTACCTATAGCCAGAGTGTCCATGTATTGAAGGTTTGTTCTTAACTGCATTATTACTGTAGAACTGGTAGGCACCCTATTGCATGCATCCCTTTTTACTCTCTATTATATATCACAGTTTATATGGCATGGTGTTTTCTTGTATCTTGTTACGTCCCTCTGAGGACCTGGTTATCTCTCCATGTGTGTGCTTTTCATAATGCTTCGCAGGTGCTCTAGCACAGATCGTGGTCTTCCCTTTCCTTCGAAGATGGTTGCTCCTGGTTCATCTTGCCCTCTTTATTAATCAATTTCTTGTATATTTTTCTCATTTAAATTAGTTGGTAGTGGATTTGTCTCCGCCCAACTACTTGGATAAATGATAAATTCATAGCGATTATATTATTATTCTTCATTTCTGTGGATGAGATTTAGTTATCATGGTTTACTGTATTTTACAACTTATGTAGTATACGAGGATTCCATATATTGGAGTATCTTCGTATATGTGTAGCTGGCATGCCTACGTACTTGGTTCTAAGTATTTTGGGACTGGAGCGTTACATATTTTTGTGGTGGCCCATGCAGGTCGAGTTTATCACTTCAGTTACGTTACTGTTCTGATGTGAGCCTGCATATAGGATTAGAATCTAAGTATCTCATCCACATGCTTGACCTTCTCCCTTGATTCCAATTTTGAACTCTCGTCCGGCTACCTTGACTTCCTTCTGCTGGATTTCCTTTCTACCATAAATCTTTACTCTTTCCTTCGTGCCTGATAGAAAGGTTTGGTAAATAACTCATACTAGTTACACACGTTATATTTCTCACTCACTCTATTAGTTGACTCTTATAAGTTGGGTAGTATGCCTCACGGCCTATCACCCCTATTCTTACAACCCACTAATGAACTATAACCGGGTGGCACTGAATATATGCTAGTGTAGAAAGATATGTTTACCTAGAATATAGAGTTTTAGTAGCCCATACTCCATTGGTAAACCACGGCCTGATACAAGAGCCAGTAGGATGACTGTATAAGCAGGAACACCCGACAAGACCTACATCCTTGTGAAACTTGAGCTATTTATTACGGCTTTCTACCTTATCTCCCGTACTATTACTTTGTAATATCATAAATAATGTTGTTTTTTATATCCTAGTTTTGCAAGCTTATTCTTTATCGAGCTTATTTAGGACATGTATATTGGGGACGTCCACTAACATATTGTCTAATCAGAATCAGTGTATTATGGTCTGATCAACCTTGATGCATTTGATTCGCTCTTCTTATGACTATCTCACGTGGATTGAGGAATAGAGGTATCCAGGATCTCATCCACGACTGTATTAGCAATTTTCTCTTGAATTATTCATTCGCCTTTGAAATCACGTATTTGCATTCCATAACCTCTTTTTGGAACTCTTTATTGTTTCGCCTTTTACTAATTTGGAAATACAAATGCTTGTATTTGATAGATAGAGACGGAGTATTCCCCATGGCCACGATAGTTGTGTACACAAACGTAGCTACTATCGGCCAAGCCATGTGACTACAACCTTGCCTTGGGTTACTCGTTCTCTCCTCGACCCTAAAACTAATATCACGATTTTTTAATCACTTGAATTTGATTAGAGGTGAGCAAATACCGACCGATACCGAAAAATTGACCGAATATCGATTAAAAATATTCCAAAAAACCGAACCAAAATTATGTACCGATACCGAATTGCCGAACCGACTAAATTACGATATAATGGTAATGGTAACGGTTTGAGTGTAATATAATACCGAAAATACTGAACCGAACTGATTCACACACACACATACACACACACACACATACACACACACTCACACACACACACACACATACACACATTTTTTAATGTTGTTCATGATTAATTTTACACTACTCATTTTCATTTTTATCTTTGTTTTGGTTGGTTTCCTAGAACTTGGAATAGATTTTAGTGGACTTGAATTTATGTTAAGAATGCTAAAAATTGAGTGTTTGATCTTTTGAGCTTATGTTTTTGTGTTTTTACAGAATTTTGAAGTTAATTTTGGTTACTTAAACTTATACTAAAGATTAAACTTGGTGTCCGTGTTTGATATTTTAAGCTCATTTTTAGGTGTTTGCGACTTGTTACATATTCTTCTAATAATTTTGATTAATTGTTTGGTTGGTAGAGGCTTGGCTTTAAAATTAGTGCTTCCAAAAAGTAAAAAATATATATTATAGGTTAAGAGGTTCTACAATATTAAGTGTGTTAATTGATCAAATATTAATTGGTAAAATACCGATACCGAACAAAAATCGATAAAATACCGATTTAACCGAAATCGAAAAAACCGATTCTAAATGGTAAGATATTGTATTGATTTTTCAAATAACGATTTTAAAAAATACCGAAAAAATCAACCAAATACCGACCGATTATACCGACGCTCACCCCTAAATTTGATGATGATTAGAATCATACCCTTGCTCAAACACCAACCTAGACGACCATCTATTCTCAAGGAACTGTGAGCCTTTAATTATTTGTTTGAATCTTGCTTTAACTAACAACCCTTATGCCATAACCCAACCTTTACTCGACCAAGCCCGCAGTTTAGACATGAGAGGAATAGACAGAAACAAGGACAAGCATTCACTAGGACTATGATAGACACCCATCCTGAGATTAGAATCCAACTGGTATCATTCTAGTTATGCAAATTTTGTTATTAAGATCCGACTTAACATTGGAGCAATGCATTCACTACTTAGCCAGTATTCATAATATAATACTCCGTCATACTAGTTATCAACAGTAATGCACGAGCACTTCATTCGATACGTACCATTAGAACCCTTATAACCATAGTATGGCAGGCTTGACACAAATAGAAATTCATGACTTAGCCATTAGAGATCTTTCATATGACGTGCCTTAAAGTTCGTTACCCCATCGATGAGCTCTCGTATACTATAGAAGATTGGATCCTTCTATTCTATCGACTCATATATCGTTGTTCGCAATCATTTTCCATTTATTAGAAATCGAGGAACGATCCTTGAATTTGATTCATATCTATCGGATCACATTACACCGTGTCTTATTCCTTATTATCAAAAGTTAAGGTACAATATCACGACTTTGAATTTTTTTCTAAACTCATTAACCCTAAAACCATGTATTTGTAACTGGAGTGAATAGATGGTAGGCCTTCCGCATTTCAGGATATACTAGTATTACCGATTGATTAGAATAAATTAGTTTATGTTAGGATGATAAATTAGTGACTCATGAATTTCCACTTTCTTTTTAGATCTTTTGGTATCCGTTATCGTGACATTAATATTCGGAGCACGAGACCAGCTGTTACTTTCCAACAAATTGCACATACAAGATCTAGACGACTCTACTTTCATGTAGACATATCATGTCCTACTAAAACACGTTTTCTTGTACTCTATTTTTATGATGCGACTTTCCGACCAAAAAGGCTAACTATAACCCGTACCGTAATACCGATGTACCTTCCGACCTCAATTAGAGATCCAACCTCGACTCAAATCTTTCGGCCCAATACATGGTTGTGATCTACTCGAAGCTCACTATGCACATGCCACTAGTATGCCACTCGATGGAGTTTCCATGTGCTACTTAAACACAAAAGTTACAGAAGGCACATTTTTGGACTTAAGGAACCTAGTTAACCAACTCGACTGACAATTAACCTAATCACTTGAATTTGAACCTATTCTAGGTTACCCTAACCTAATAGAAATAGTTTAGATTGATTCTATAGGATCTTGTCCAGCCAATATAGATTAAAATCCAAGATTCATTCAATTAAAGTTTGATGTCCAATTAAGGAACCCATTAAAACCTAGTTAAACCCATCCATGGCATATCGCCATACTTGGACTATAAAACCAAACCTTATGAAATAGGTCCATATACCTATTTTGAAGTCTCCATCTGTTGGTTCACTAATCCTTATTCCATCAGTCCCTAAACCGTATCTCCTCGTAGCCTATGTTATTATTCGATGAATGGAATCCCGTTGTCCTAACTTGTTTTCGGGTATGCTTTACCAAGACTTCCCTACTGCCTTGACGAAACATGGTCAATTTATAAGCAATGTTAAATAAGTAATACCCAGTCTTCCTGTAGAGTTCGTGACTATGATCAAAAGTACCTCATAGAATTGGGATTGACTTTCTTAGAAGTCCTATTACTGTGCTTTCTACGATTAACCAATTTCTGTAGGTTGAGTAGAACCTTAAACTTAGCGTACTCTTATCTCTTAGAATGGAATGTCATTCGTAACCGTCCTTCCATCTAGTTGGAAGTTGTGATACGATCTTCATATTGTATCTTATATCCCTTTGCTCGTTTGTTTAGATAACCGTAGTAAAAGATCGCGACTTTGAATTTTCAAATTCCATCTATCATAGAATCGTGCCTTAGTTTCAATTTCAAGAATGGAATTTCCGAAGTGTGTAGGCAAGCCCTCTAAGAATTTGCAAATGATTGGGATAGATTGGTTCCAATTAAACTAATAAAACAGTAGCTCATAACATCCACTCCTATCCGTATCATTTGATACCTCGACCGTGACCTTGACAATTGGAGCACAACATAATATTTTTCCTTCCAACAAATTTCACCCGCATGAACTAGACGAGTCAAGCTACACACGTGACATATATGTCCCATACAAATGCACCATCTTGTGTTCCATTTCAATTATACCACATGTATGACACATTTTCCCTTAGAACAAACCATAGAGGCCCATTTTCATTCCATTTGATTAACCATGCAATATCGATTCATTTCCTCGAACAAATGAAATACCCATGACCCATGCTAGACGCATCACACCCATGACATATGCATTCCACTCAAACAAGCACATGTCTCCTACATGATACCAAACACCAACCTGTATACCCTAGTTATTATGACTTAAAGATTCCAAACACTTACCTAATCATATTCCATAGAAAGGTTTCTGCACCTACCATGGACTCTCACCCCTTGGCCTATGAGCTCTTCCTTCCCTAAATTCTTCAATCTTATCTCTTAGTATCTATGTTAGGCGAAGACTGAAATCCTGCTGAACCAACACGTTCTAGTTATATTCGAACCAGAGATTCCTGCCATCTTGTTGAAAGCATGGCCACTAGAAACGACGTTAATTTTAATTATCCTACTTTAAGTTATTGACCAAGAATGCCAAGACAATAACTAGGCTCACTTCGAACCCGTGACTGCGGTTAGAAACTGTCTAATATTCTCGTGCATCTTCTTAGAAATTTTTCTTATCAAAAGTTTTGTAACAATAATTTTTACGGTTAGTCAACTTCTATAAGTTGGGTAGGACCTTGAACCAAGAATATTCCATCTTGTAGAATACGACATCAGTATGGATTCCTGCGATGACCACCTCCTCCACCATTCCGAAAAACGAAAAAAAGAGTTACGATTTAACGTACCTGCCCTCCCTTCGTATAAAATATCGTTAATCGTTGATATTAGATTTATTTTAATTTCGAGGACGAAATTTTTATAAGTTGGGTAGGATGTAAGCCCCCTATTTTTACAATATTTTTTATTATATATAGTTTTACTTAATATTGTATGGTATTTTTGTGTTTAGTTAAATAGATAGTAAACAATTATATGATTTTTCCTATATAAAAACCAGAAAGAAATTTCTACTAATATATATAGGTAATAGGTAAAACTTTTATTTTAAAGTAATTAAAAGTATCCTAGAAATATTTTGGGAATTTTAGAAATTTCTTATGTTTTTATTCTGATTTTCTTTTATATAAGTAATTATATTTAAACTTTTATATAAATTGATTTATAGAGTTCTTTTTATATATGTAATGGGTTTTAAATTTTGTTAAAAATATAGTAAATAATTTTAGATAATTTTTATAGAGAGAGAATAGTGTAGCCTTTTTATTACAAAATTTTATTATTATAGGTTTTGTTATAAATATATCCATATCCATATATATATATATATATATATATATATATATATATATATATATATATATATATATATATATATAACTGGAAAAAACCCCCACCTGATACTGTTCCTGCGGTAACAGTAGAGGCGCAAACCCGAGCGAGGGTTTAGTTATATCTGGGCATAAATAAACGAAAGGGATTGATACTCAAACCTTAAAAACTCAACCCGACTTTTTGACCCTGGGCTCCCCGACATCCCGTGCGCACGACCCGCCGCCTGCACCGCCTGCTGCGGCCGCACGACCATCGGATTGGCCGCCGGACCTGCCCCGAACAGAGCAGACTCTGTTCTGTTACAACAACCCAGGTACTCAAATTCAACCCTAGATTTCTTCCTCCTCGATCGACGAAAACTCGATCAGTAAATTGTTATGGATAGCCTAGTTAACCCTCTTCCACCCAGTCTAAGTAGATTTAGATCCACTGGATTAGATTTCCCAGAAAATCCTTGCAAAAATCCGGAAAAAACGATTAAAAACGGAATCAGTTTCGTACTTCAAACCTCTGTGTTGGAAGGCGATTCCTCGCCAATCCAACAACAGTTTCAAATTTTTATTTGAGGGAATTTATAGACAACATATATGAGATTAAAAACCTTCTCGCAGAATTCGATTTCATTAAATTAGCGCGAAGAAAACAAATTTCAAAGTTTAGGAAAAATTTAGTTTTAAAAACTAAAATTTGGAAAAAAAACTTTCCGATAGAGCGTGCGCCCCAACAAACTGAGCAACGTGGTCGCACACTATATGCATTGAAAGGCGCGTATGGATGTTGCCAATGTGTGGGAACTGATGAAACTCGATTTCTTTGCGCGTGTGCGACGAAATTAGTGCGTATCCGTCAAGATACCCCCGT
This sequence comes from Iris pallida, assembly GCA_029216955.1. NCBI lineage: Eukaryota > Viridiplantae > Streptophyta > Magnoliopsida > Asparagales > Iridaceae > Iris > Iris pallida. Next base: position 5,722,281 of record JANAVB010022600.1, on the reverse strand, counting down.
ATCGATATTTTGCAAACTTGGCCATAACTTCGTGTACGTTCGTCGTATCGAGACTAAACTTGTGCCAGCAGGACCGTATCGAAATTCTGGTCTTGTGTGCCAAGTTTGGTCCGATTCTGAGAAGGTCGACCGGAACGCCTATTTAGCGGGCTCGCGACCCGATCCAACGGACAAAATTGTACACGGCCCGCTGGAATCCAACTTTGGACATATGTTTGGGTTCGTCTCCTCAAACCGGACCCGTAGACATGTAGTTTGACGAATTTAGAGACCATAGATACCAGCACACATTTTGGTGCAAAACGGGTCCAACGACGGACATCGTTTTGACCCAAAATTACGATTTTGCCCCTGTTTCAGAATTGAACTTTTGGACATGCATTTCTTAGATATATCTTTTACACCGAAAATGTTCTTGATGTTTGTTTCAGCATCCGGAGCCGTTCGTAGATTTTGATTGTTCATTGCTGACGTGATTGACTGTTGGAGTTGCCATTCCTGCACCATCAGGCATGATATCTTACCACCTTACTCTGTGATTTACTTTATCTTATTTTTAGTTATTTATTTTCAGCATTTTTACCTATTGATGGTATTATATCATTGTGCGTCCAAGTCACACTTGGGTGCAAGTGACTGTATCAGTCGTTTTACTTATTTTGTTCTATTTTCTTGCATTGACTTAGACTAGTGACCACCCATTGGTGATGAGGTATTGGTATATCTCATACGGCCATGACACATGATCATCACGAGTTGTGAGTCACATGTAGGACACGTACATGCGTAGTCGACCAGCCACCGATACGTACGAGACGTACAACAGTTACGAGTAACTGCCAATAGATGTGCATGCTAGTAGACTTGGCAGTTGCTAGAGGTTCCTATGAGTCATGGATGTGAACCTACTAGGCATTGGGTGGGGAGAACAGTTCCTTAACGTATGGGCCACGTATGCACTTTTTTATTCCTGATCCTGCTGGCCTCTGACATTCGAGAAATATTATGCTTTGAGGTCCCTGGTATCCTGGAGGGACCATGTCTGAGTTACCTGTACCTGTAGCCAGAGTGCCCATGCATTGAAGGTTTGTTCTTAACTGCATTATCACTATAGAACTGGTAGGCACCTTATTGCATGCATCCTCTTTTACACTCTATTATATATCATAATTTATATGGCATGGTGTTTTCTTGTATCTTGTTACGTCCCTCTGAGGACCTGGTTATCTCTCCAGGTGTGTACTTTTTATGATGCTTCGCAGGTGCTCTAGCCCAGATCATGGTCTTCCCTTTCCTTTGAAGATGGTTGCTCCTGGTTCATCTTGTCCTCTTTATCGATCAATTTCTTGTATGTTTTTCTCATTTAAATTAGTTGGTAGTGGATTTGTCTCCGCCCAAATACTTGTACAAATAATAAATTCATAGCGATTATATTATTATTCTTCATTTCTGTAGACGAGATTTAGTTATCATGGTTTACTTCATTTTACAGCTTATGTAGTATACGAGGATTCCATATATTGGAGTATCTTCGTATATGTGCAGCTGGCATGCCTACGTACTTGGTCCTAAGTATTTGGGACTGGGACATTAAACCGTTGTCAATCAACTATGCTAGGGATTTGGATTGTCACAGTCTAGTTGAGTACACTCAGAGGAGGGTAGAGGGGTGGCAGGCAGGAGGTTTGTCGTTTGGTAGCCGTATAGAGCTAGTTCGCTCCATTATCTCAGCTTTGGCTCTCTTTTGGCTACAGTATATCTTGGTGCCAACTGCTACTCTCCGAAAAGTTAAGCGAATATGTGCCAATTTCATTTAAAGAGGGGGACTACATGCAATAGCTTGGGAGCAATTATGTCATCCGAGGGATGAAGGGGGGTGGGTATGCATCCACTACAGGCAGTCAGAGATGCAGCGGGGCAGAAGCTGGCATAGAAGTTTTCAAGGGAGGAACACTGTGGGCGGAGTGGATGGCGAGTTGATACTTGAAGGGAGGTAATTTTGGGCTTGCATGTACAATAACAACTATTTTGTGAGCTTCAAATCTATACTACGCAACAGAGCATCACTCAAATCGTGCATTCGTTGGGTGATGCAGGATGGCGCTAGAACTGACTTATGGAAAGATCCATGTGTAAACCCCCTGTTTTAAATTTCTAAAATTTATTTTTCCTAGATTATTTATTTGTCTGTTTTATCTTAAGAGAAACAAAAATACATACACATGGTATGACCTTGTTGAACCGAGTTTCTTTTAAGAAATAATTTTTTTTAAAGAATAAATAGATGAATAAATATATTGTTAAATAATTATTTAAATAAATTGTATGCTATGTAAATATCTAGGTTAATTAAGCAGCCGGTTATAAATAATTTTCTTTGTGAAAATCTCTTGATCAAATCAAATCTTCCTTGATAAGATCAAGATTAAAGCCAGGATAAGATTAAATAGATTTAACTCTAATCTACCAACTTAACTTGATAACTATATTACACTTATTCATCTATATCCCTCTATGCATACCATCCTTGTTGCTCAACTCGAATCAATCTAGAATCTCTTCCCATTAATAGCACGATGCTTCCTTGAGAATTCATGCACATATATACACACATTAGTAACTGTCCAACTCTTGAATGGCTTATGGGCCGATTAATCCAACCCCTATAGTTAAGCCAGCCCTGGCCGAAAACCTAAGCCTATACTAATCGACCAACCCCATGGGAAATTCCTTATATATATACAGAACCAAAGGAATCCCAAAAAAAACCCTAACAAATTCCCTGCCTCCAAACCTAGCCGACCTTCTCCCGTGAGACCTCCTCGGCATCCCCGACCATCAGAACACACCACCCGGCTTTCCTCCTTCGCACGTCGAGGCATCCTGCAACCCGTTGTGCCGTCCAAGTGTGTTTGAGAGAGTAGCCTCTCGCGTGTAGGGACCCCTCAGGACCGAGTTCGCTTCAGTCTGTGGTGAGCCTTACTCGAGCCGCGCACCACTCGTCAAGTGGCAACTCAAATCTCCGAGTCCTCCGAGCTGTGCCGACAAATATTCATAGTGCTGCATCAAACCTCTCGTACTGTCAGCGCTTGATCGTAGAATCCGGTCGAAGCGTGGCCGTTCGTCGCCAGTGTTATGTCACCCTGCCTCTTTGGCAAGTCTGTGTGCCCTACAAGTTTTCTTCAGCATATATAGGTAAGCGTGTGATCTCTTGCTTCATTTTCTATATATACAACCAAATTGTAACATATATAGGAAGAAGAAGAAGAATATGCAGTAGCCTATAATGCCGTTCACGTGTGGACTAGAGATGACACAGCCACCAGGGAAGGAAAAATAGGCAGCATCAATAAGAGGCACTAGAGTAACCACCATTTGATTTGTATATAGTTGGCAGTCTATATTTTCTTTTGCTTTCTCTATCTATGTTCCCTTCCTTTCTTTATATATAACAAACAATTAGAGTTTGATGCCAAAAGGACCTGTAGGTAATCATTAAATAGCCTAATTTATATGTAGGCTTCTATAGTTTTATGGACATTTAACAGCTACAATGAAGGACCCACTCCACTTGAATATGTTGAGTTATGTTTTGCATGCTGAGAGAGTTTATGGAGAGAAGTGAAAACTCTCTCTCTCCAAGCATTCATTAGTTGATGGAAACAAAGTGGTATCAAATATACCATATTATTTAATGGTATTAAAATGGATAAGCGGATGCATATTAATATGTATAGATACAAAACTTACATATGGAAAATAGATGAGGTACAGTTGCTTAGAGCATCTCCAACCCTATTGTGAGTTTGAAAAAAATGGTTGCCACATAGGAATGACAACCATTTTTTCCAAAAGTACTTCTCCAATGCAAATGTGAAAAAAATGTGGAGTTGACATGGCAATGACATGACAAAGACAATGTGAAGTTGGTTGTCTAGATCTAGACAATGCACTTCACAATGTCTTTGTGTCCACATCATCATTTGTGAATAAAAATATTTATAAAAAGAAGTAGAAGAGTAAAAGTTGTCTTGGAAGTTGTAAAAAATTAATTTGTATTGTCTTCTCAATACTTTTGCATTGGAGATGACCTTTTAAACTCATTGTCATTTGTGAATATATTTTTGCCACCTATACAAGACATTGTCTTGTGTCCCATGCCACATAGGATTCACAACACAAAACAAGACAATAGGGTTGGAGATGCTCTTAGATTTATATAAGTGTTCCTTTGTGACTAAAATTTTATTTTAGAGGTAGAAGAAGAAGCAAACAACATAATTCTAGCTAAGTCATATGTAGCCATGTGCACTTAAATACTATCACGTGTCCATATGCTTCACCATGCCAGATTATATGTCCAGTAACATATAAATTGGAATAGATTGTTGTATATAGACCCTTCATTAAATAAAATTTTCAAATAAACCTCCTATCTCTCTTTTCTATAACAAAAAGATTTATATACAGCTATATCACATTAACACCTTTATGTATCACCAATTTGCACATAAGATCCCATAGTATAAATTAATTACTACTTAGTTGATTCAAGGCATAAATTATGATGTTGTAATTAATGTAGTTGGTACTAAAAGCATACAATCTATAAAGTCCAGAATTTCATATTTAATATATAGTAGTGAATTAATAAACATTCAAAAATGTATATGTACATATGTACTTTCGAAATAATGCCTTATTAAATTAATTTATTTTAGGCAATCGTGGAGGTCTTCACAATTTCAACTAACGGGATAACAGGCAAGTATATCTTGTCTCTCTCTATAGTTTATTTTCATGCTTATAGTACACATGTCTTAGTATGTTATCTTTAGTTACCTTCGTTGCTATCGATTTATATGATACCATGTTTACTAGTTTATTGTCTTGCTTGTATATCAGTATTTCATGACTTGATAGCGTAGTTACACCAGGCTTGATTCACATTATGGTTCATGCTAGAGTAGTCCTTACCTGTGTCATGACTGAGTTGTACCGTGTCGTCACCTATATCTTGACTGAGTCGTGCCTACAAGTATGTGTAATTGAACTGCCATTCCTGTATAGTTCCCACAACCTGCGAGTCCACACACGGGACGAGGGTTGTCCTTTGCACCTGTGAGTCCACACACGGGGCGAGGGTGACTTGTCTTGAAACTGACCTGCGAGTCCACATTCGGGGCGAGGGTTGGTATTCCATTGATTTCTTGTTTACTTGTTCTTCCAGCAGTTCATTTATGCATAGTTGATCCCGTATCCGTGTTCATAGTTACCTGTCAGTAGCCACATGTCAGTCTCATGTCTAGTTCCTATTTATACCCTATTTATATTATTGCATGATTAAACTGTTAGATAGGCATGTTTTATGTATCTTGCTATGTCCTCTGAGGACCTGATGATCTCTTCAGGTTTAGTGACTACATGGAGTTAGTTAGCAGAGCAGGATGGTTGAGGATTGCGATGTATGATACAGGTATTTGCTTGCAATATTTCTATATTATCTTCTCGTGCTTTATATTCCATGCCATGATATATTATGCTTATTTTATTGACTCATATCATTCTTGGAGTCTAATCGGACAATATGCTAATGGGCTGCAGACCATAACCCATACTTGTTCATTCTTGTTTATATGATTCCTGTGGATTGAGATATAGTTTAGATTAGACATGATATCCTACTCTGGACAGCTTATACGTACTCGAGTCGGGCTGGAGTCCGCTCGATACGTAGCTGGCTTGCTCATGAGCTCGCGTCTAAAAAGCGGATGCGGGTCGTGATACCATGGGTGGAGCGGCAAATCTTGCTGGAGAGAATGGGGGATCACCTGTATAGGGCGGCTGGTAAAGGGCTTAAATGCCAGTACATTATCCGTAATGGGGACTGGAGGCCAGAAGTCTACACCCATACGGATGAATTAGCGGACGTGGATCTTCTCGTCCAGATCGACCCAGACACGGCTACTGACATTATGGGTTTGGGACCCTCCAAGTAACACTGGCTCTACAGCGAATTTCAACTTCCAGACTTGCTACAACTTTGTTAGACAGTCACATCCCAGAACAGAGTATTATGATTTCATTTGGTGTAAGGACCTTGCTCATAAGATGCAGTTGTGTGCCTATCACCTGCTTTTAGGGCGCCTGTTGATGAAAGATAGACTGGCTGCATTTGGAATCCAGATCCCCAACCCCAAATGTGTGCTCTGTGATAAGGAGAATGAATATATGAGACACCAGTTCTTTGATTTTCAAGTTTCATGCTCTATATAGTATGAGCAGTTCTATAGGTCACTTGAGGATGTGGTACGAACCGAAATATAGTAGGCATTATCACTGTGATTCGTGCACAGAGAGGTAGGGGACAATTGTGGTTCAAGATGACAAGATTGAGACTTGTAGCATCTGTTTGGCGTGTATGGCGGGAACGGAATCGACGTATCTTTGAGGGGATTTCTAATTCCCCAATGGAGATTTTACACAACATTGACTTCGATGTAAATGCTATGTCGCCCCATTAAGGGCAAGAGGAATTGTATATTGTACTTTATGATGGTTGAATAAATTTACCCAGTTTCCACACACACACACACACACACACACACACACACACACACATATATATATATATATATATATATATATATATATATATATATATACCTCTAGCTTAAGTGGAGAGTGAGGTATATCCCCCCAGAGGATGCAGTTCGAGTAACGGGGGAAGCACATTTAATTTTCTGTTGAGAAATTATTGTGAGGGCAACCAGAGTGTAGGCCGGTTGCTGGTGCTGTGCAGTGCTGGCCTTTGGGCTGGGAGTATGGCCTTCGGGCCAAGTTTGTAGGCCTTCGGGCTAGGAGTCTGTAACACAATTACCTCTTTCAATATATATATATATATATATATATATATATATATATATATATATATATATATATATTTTAAACACAGCCTTTTATTAAATGAAAAGCTTTGCTCGAAACGAGCGGTACAAGTGCCAGGGGGCCAAAAGCACAAAAGCCCTGGTAGGCCAAGTAGGAAATACAAAAGAGTTAAAAAGCAACTGTCGAAATTTCGAAAAATTTCGCAAAAGAGGGGGTGTGGGCTCTCTGCCCTAAGCGATTTCAATTTTTTTTTTTTTTTGGAAGGGGGTAGGGGGAAAACCAAATTTTGAACGAAAATTCAAAAATTGAACCGACTGCCAGCAGCGCGCAAGACCCGAGGGGTCGTACGCGGGGCCCGAGGGCGGGAGGCCCACGTGGGGAGAACCTACTGCCCGAGGACAACGGGACAGCCCGAAGACGGGAGACCCGAGGGCGACCGCACTCCACCCGAGGGAGGGAGGGAGGGGGCACTCGGCTCGCTCGTCCAGCCCGGCGAGGGAGGGCAGCGCCGAGGAACGCCGAAAAGAGGGGGGTTAGGGGCGGCGGGGCCACGGAGCGTCACCGGGTGGCGGCGAGGGGCCACGACGAGGATGGAGGGAAGTGGGGCACGGCGTAGCCTGCGGAGGGCACGGCGGAGGGAGGGCCGGGGCCGCGCAGGAGGCGGGAGGGCCGCCGGCGGAGGACGCGGAGGAGGGAGGTGGAGGGGTGGGGACCGTCCAGAGTAGAAACCCGACGGCGGAGGGGAGGTGCCGACGGAGGAGAGCGGGGCTTCTACGGGGGAGAGAGGGGGGGTTAGACCAACGGCGTCAGAGGGCAGCCAACGGAGGCGGCGAGAGGAGGCCCGCCGACGAAGGTTGGGGCCAGTCAAACGCGGCGGGGGAGAGGGGCCTCCAGCGCGCGGTGGAAACTCCGGAGGTCATAGGGAGGCGGAGGAGCGGTCCACGAGGGGAGCTCGGAGCTCGCAGGAGGAGGGCTGGCGGCTGTGCGGCCGTCGCAGGGAGAAGCTTCGAGGGGCGGAGACGCCGACATGCACGGGCTGCCGTCCGTGGTCTGCCGCCGAGCGGCCACATGCGCCCAAGAAAGGGGCTCGCGGCATGGCGGAGAGGGGGAAGGAATCAAATCGGGAGGGAGCGTGGGGGCAGGAGCTTCCGACGCCGCGGCGGAGGGAGGCGCCTTCCAAGAGAGAGGAGCGGCGAGAGGAGGATACGCCGGGGTGGGGGAGGGCGGAGGAAGGGAAGTCGCGTCCTTCGGAGCCGCAGGGGCGGCGGCAGAAGACAGGACGGACGCGCCAGGAGCGGCTGCTCCCGCGACGAGGTCCCGCCGTGGCCGGCGACGCCGCTGCGGACGAGGACGACGTCGACGCCGGCGGGGAAGAGGGGGGTAGGGGGTTGAGGAGACGGGGGATCCGTGCGGCGGGGGGCCTGCGAGGAGGGGGGAAGGGGGGCCCCACAAGGGGGGGCCAGGCGAACCCCGGCTGGCCACACGGCGGAAGGCCGGCGAGGGACGGGGGGCACCACAAGGGGGAAGGCCAGGCGGGGCTCGACCCGCCGGAAGGGACGAACAGGCCGAACGGAGTGGCCGGGCCGGGGAAGCCGACTGGCCAGCCTACCCACCAAACCCCGGCCGTCGCGGGGGCGAACGCCGGCGAGGCGAGGATAGGGGGGCCGGCGTGGCAGAGGCTCCGCTCGGGAACTGAGGGGCGCTCCTCACCATCTCCATATATTTCTTTTATATATATATATATATATATATATATATATATATATATATATTGATATTTCTAATTTGCCCCCTCATCAAATTATATTTATCTCCGGTAGCTAATCATTATTTCCATTACAATTATACCCTCAAGCCAATTTCTAATTAGACCACTTTAATTTGGCTTAATTATTAAGATAGCTCAACCCAATTAATTTTACATGTGTGACCCCTAATAGTTGAATAATTCCAACAACCTTCCACTGTGCTACATATGTAACCTTAGAATTGTGTTAACTTTATGAGATCAAAAATTGCTATCTTAACCTTAGGGTATATCCGGGCGATCTCGTCCATTAACCATATCAATATAGCATCAAAGCGGCCTTCGTCACATTTAGCGAAACTAAACCATCAATGGTCAAATATACCAATATAGCTAAATGACATATATGAACCATGGATGTGTAGATGGAAATTACACGCAATATATCAACACATGTCTATTTCCAACTGGTCCTCCTTTACTTTAATGAGATCAATGCCACGCCCTGAACCCGCAGTATCGTTCGTGCTGCATTCATTCTCTTCAGATAACTCTTGACAACGTGACCCTGTTGGCCACAACTTGAAGCAAGCTTTGTTATCAGCACGACAATATTCCTTAGTGTGCTCACATATGCCACAGAAACTGTATTCTAATCCATTCGTTTGGCGACAGTCTTCCTTATCATGCCCTCAACGGCCGTAGAAAGTACATATTGTTTCATTGTGGGGTTTACCCCTGGTCTTTTTCTCCCCATCATGGTATTTTTTTCCAGAATGATTACGACCAGCCTGAACTTTTACTAGTGCACTCCTCAGGCTAAATTGTTCCATCTTTACCGCCTCTTTAAAGGCCTTGGTATAGGACTCACACTCTCGATTCAGAACATCTTTTTGAATATCGTGGTTCAGATCTTTTATGAACCGATTCATGCGAGCCCTATCATTCGGTAATGTCGAGCCAGCAAACTTAGCGAGTTTAAAAAATTCTGACTCATAGTCCTCAACGGACATGCTTTCTTGTTTCAGCGACATAAATTTATCTTCCTTTTTATGACTGACTGCAGGAGGAAGATACTGTTCCAGAAAGGCATTCTTAAATATGGTCCAGGTAATCATTCCGTCTCTGGCCTTGGCACGTAGTTCTGGCTTTTTAGCTTTCCACCAGTCATCTGCTTGCAATCGTAGCTGTAGGGCGGCACATGCCACCTTCTAGCTTCTATGAACTCCAATAAAAGAGAACAAATGCTCCATCTTCTTAATCCAGTCCATCACCTTATCTGGTGACGTCCTGCCATCAAACTCTGGTGGTTTTGCACTCAGGAAATCCGATGGCTCAAATGATTTCTTGCGAGCCTGTTGTGGTTCGTCGTCATCCATGGGCCCAATCTCAGGGGTTCTAGTTGAGGCAGTCGCTGCAGTAGTATCTTTATCAGATACAAGCTAAGATACGATTCGGGTCAAGGCATCCAGCTGCCTCTGTTGGGCCATGCTATGATCCTCAACTTGTTTCTGCTGAGTTTCCATTAGCTCCACCAGGTCGGTCGAGCCCGATGCTCGATAAGGATCCTGACTACCTCCCCTTATCATTCCTCTTCAAAAGAGTGTAACTTTTGACAGTTTCATAAAATATTATGGACTTATTGTATGGGATATTGGTTTTCATAACTCAAAATCGGGACCATTGAAAATCATCAAAATACTTATACACTTTTTGAAAATGATATTTGAAAGAGGCCAAGGACGTACAATCGTGCTCTGATACCATTTTGTCACGCCCCGATCCCACAAGATCGTTCGTCCTCGTTTGATCTCTGCGGAATCGATCGTCTTCGCTCGAGCGTGATGTCGTGCAAGCCTAAGTTACGCTTGCACAAGGCCAGTACCCGCACAATACAACTAGACTAAACAAAATACAATGCAAGCATAACATTTAATTATAGAAACCAAATTTGAAACAAAAAGTACTTCTTTTATTGATAACTTGATAGAATACAAAATACAATGCTTGCGACTCAAAATGTCCTAAATGGCTTACATCTTTTTCTTTGAAACTCTTTTGAAAATAGCAATAATCCCCATACATCATATCCCTTTATTAAACAAAACATAAAGACATCTTCAGAATTAAAACTACTAGACTTGAAATAAAAGCTTCGAGGCGATCGAACAAGCTCCATTGGGCTGGACGAGCTTTAGCGCCTCACCTAAAAATCCTCATGTCTCGTGCTTACCAGAAATAGTGCCCACAACGTGGGTCAGTACGTAATACGTACTGGTGAGCGGCTATGGCCAAACTCACATAAATCTGCACTAAGTAGACAGTGAAGCTAATATTTATTATTATGTGGTCTTTCTACATGTCTAGGTTATTTTTAACAATTTATAAGAAACATGAACAATAAAAGACTTATCACTTATATATATATAACTTAACCACGGTCGGCGATCCATCCCTGTACAAGACAAGGATTAGCACAATTTGTATACATGAATAACTTATGTTCCATTTCTGCAGATATTGAGGCTAGCAATTCTTTTATGCATGTGACCTATCTACATGATGGTCCATGGGTCATTTTCCATGATTAGTAGTTGTGACTCTTTTGGTTCAGCTCTTCACTAATAGATACAATACCCCCGGATCGCATGGTCTCATTTACCTCCGGGTGCCTTAATCTCTCCCAGGCCGAGTGATTCCTATTGCCCCAGGAATTCACCCGATAGACGATTACCTTGTGCACAAGTTGTTCGAGACCAATGCATTCTCTAACATTTCTACTAGATAAAACAGATTTATGCATAGATAATTGACACATTCATTTCGTATCTTAACAGATATACGACATGTTTATTTCATGCCTTTCAACTTATTAATCTCAATATGTACAAGTTCGTCTGTCCATGTCTACACTTAAAGTATACTAGCAACAAAGCAGGTGATCATTCATATTGAAACAGATTGAGCATCAGTACACGTTCTAGTATTTGATTCATTTTATTTATCTTATCTTATTATTGCTATTATGGTATCGTTGATCGCAGGGATGCAACAAGAGAGTGGAATAGAGATTCTTTTAGTTAAGGCGTGGAGATAAATGTACGCTCGATCAAAGCAACTCACCAAGATTGAATTTTATTTGAGAAAAAGAGGGACTTCATGCACCGATCACGCTCTGTATATGCGTCCTACATTGGCATCAACATTTGATTAGCATACTTCGATCTTTTTCTCTCAAGATTCGAAATGAATGCGAAATGCAATGAAAGAGAACAATGAAAACCAATCATCAAAAACCAACACGAAAATGCATTCATCAAAATCAAGCAGCGAAAGAAAACATCCAACAAAAACTATTGGACTCATTGCAATAAAAGTTGATCCATCAGTTGGAAATGTTCATTGCATTTCGTCCGTGATCCAACGATACCGACAAAGGTTTCCCCAAACCCAGTCAAGACTGATTTAGCAAGCTGTGGGTATTACATAGTGGACCGCGAGGAACGGGACACTACAACCAATACTTTAACATAATGAAAACAAAATGAACTAAAATTTTCATATATCTGATTAGAAAAATATCCAAAATACTTAAATACATAAATGTGTCCAAATCCAAATATATAGTACCAAAATACATGAAATACAAACTCCTACTATACTCCAATATCCTCAATAAGATAACACCCTTACGAGCAGTATGCTCATGAAAGACCTTGGATGGTAACACTTTTGTGAGCGGATCCGCTAACATGGAGTTTGTCCTAATGTGCTATATGGACATTTGATCGTTCTGAATTATTCCTTCACAACTATGAACTTTATGTCAATATACTTTGACTTATATGAGTTCTTGTTGTCAAATGAATACAGTACTGCTGATTTATTATCATACTATAATTTGAGTGGTCTTTTAATACCCTTTTGTAGGCGCAACCTTGTGACAAAATTCCGTAACTATATTTCTTGATTGGATGCCTCACAGCATGCTATAAACCTTGTTGTCCTAGTGAATGAAGTTATGAGTGTCTGTTTGACATTCATCCAAGAGATATCTCCACTAGCCAGCAGGTAAACATAACGTGATGTGGATCTTCTGCTGTCTTGGCATCCAGCAAAATTGGAATCAAAATACCTTATGATCTTCGAAAATATCCGATCTCATATAAAGAGCATATAATCTTTTGTTCTCTATACATTACTTAAGTAACCCGTTTGGCTGTTATTCAATAATCCATCCCAAGTTTGCTTAAATATCTATCTAACATTCTAACTATGTTCGCAATATCCGGACGCGTACATACTTGAAGATACATTAGACTTCCTACAATTGATCATGAACGGGAAATATATTACATTTTCTTAATTTCAAGGCTATTCTTAGGGCACTTGATTGAGACTGAACTTGTCTCCTTTAGCGACATGTGTCACCTGGTTTGCATTATGTACTTTAATTGATATACAAAACCAGAAAAATATATCTACTCCCACTGAACTTATAATACACACACTCTTCAACAGTGTTTATCTCAAAACTAAATGAGATAATCACTTGGTAAAATTTGTAATACCTTTACCAAGAAGCTTGCTTGATTCCATAAATAGATTTTGTCAGTTTACAAACCATATTCTTTGGGTCTCCTGACACAAATTTTTTGGCCGAACCATATAAACTATTTCGTCAATGTTACCATCGAGAAACGTCGTTTTGACATCCATTGCCTCAATCCACTTTTGGGAATTGGAACATTCCATAACTTGGCTTGACAGAAGTTGATGAATAATCTTCCAAAATTCTACAGTCTTCCTCAAGTTCCTAGAGAAATATAAAAAAAAATTATCCAAAATTTTATTTCTCCTTTATCTGCTGGACCGTCTTAATGGCACTAGTTCTTGAGGTGTTGAGTTTGTTTCTCAGAAACAATTATCTCATCTTGAATGGGGGTGCCGCTACGTTGTCTTGTTGATGTATCTCAATATCGACTTGTAGAAAAAAAATGACATTGTCATATTGAGGATCTAGATTCACTTCTTGATCAATGACAAGTACATAATCTTGTACATCGTCAAAAGTGATAGTAGGAATCAAAATTAATTTCTCCTCAAAGACAATGTTCCTGACTTTATTTCTACCCCAAACTCAACATCCTCAAAAAATATTACAGTTCTCATCTCAAATCTTTTTATTTGTGTGGGATCGTATAATTATTAACTCCTTGATCTGTCAACATAGGCAATAAAGTAGCTGCTTACAATTTTGGTCTGTCTTCCCTTTACACATTTAACACAGACATTAAAGTTTATGAAGTCAAAGGAATTCAAAATTCCATCAGACACAAGTCGTTCAACTCTATTTCTGGAGATGTGACCTAATCGCTTGTGCTATAATGAGGTTAAATTTTTATATTAAATTTTGCGTTTAGTACCACGTGACTCCACATGCAAGATTTTTATTGTAAGATGCAATAGTTTCAAGTGAATATAGGTTATTGTAAATATTAAGAGAATCGTTACCAACAATATTTGAATTTAAAGATAGACTAAACTTATTGTTTCCAAATGAACAATATTGATAACTAGATTTGTCCAATAAGGAAACTGAAACTAAATTTAGTTTGAAAACGGTACAATAAAAGTGTCTATCAAATCCAAATAATAATTGGTTCATAATAATAAACTAAAATATCATATTGCTTCCACTTCTACTGACTTTTCATCACCCACATAGATGTATCTTTCACCATCAATTGACTTTCGGTAGCTCAGGCAACCTTGCATAGAAACATTGATATGGGTAGTTGTACCAGAATCTAACCCTATGTGTTCCTATATACTGAAGCTTAATTAATCTTAGAATAGACCAAATTAAGAAATGTACTTTTCTTTACACGCCATGCATGGTACTTTGTATATTTCTTCTTTATGTGTGTGGTTTGTCACAAAAGAAATAACCCTTAGTTTCATATTGTTGTTTCTTTTGAGCTGGACCCTTAGTAGCTTATGTAATTATTTAGATAGCCCAACACAATTAATTTTACATGTGTGACCCCTAATAGTTGAATAATTCCAACATCCTCAAGGGCTAGAAAATAACAACATCAATCAAAATCAACTAGTTCATGATGGCATACTGTTAGCTAATAAAATCACTTACATATGATGACACTGAAATATTGTAGCTCCAAAAACTAATATCTAACAATCAGTAAGATATATACTAGAAGCAATGAAAGTTCCACCTACACTACCAAAATACGCTCATTTAGCGACGGAGGTTTAGCGACGGAATTATTCCGTCGGTATTAGCGACGGTTTCGTGGCCGCTCAGCGACTGATTACCGACCACAAACATTTGCCATTTTTATTTTAATTTTAGGGGCAGAAAAGGTCGTACATCCGTCGCTAGTGTGTCGGTGTTATAGCGACGGATCTTCGATCGTCGCCACGTAGTCGTTTATTTGGCAGGAATTGTGTATATAATTGGCGGGACATATCTTCGACTACGTAGCGACGGATATTCAGTCGAATAATCAATAAATACCGACTGCCTGGTGACGGATTAGTCACAGTCGCTATTCCGTCGCTAAATGAGCGTTCCAGACTTAAATAAAAAGGCGGAGAGAACTTTTGGCATTCCCCCCAAATTCAATCTCTCTCCTCTCTCTCTCTCTCTCTCTGTCTCTCTCTCTCTCGCGCGGCTTCGTGAACGACGACGGCGTCCTCTCCTCTCTCTCTCCCGAAGGTAATCTCCTCTCTCTCTCTCTATGTTGCGGTGTCGACGTAGGGGCAGCGGGGGCGGCGGGCTCGGGGACATTCGGGCTTGGGGCGGGGGCGTCGGGGGCTGGGCGGCTGGCTTGGGCCGGGGGCGTCGGGGGCTGGGCGGCTGGCTTGGGGCGGGGGCGTCGGGGGCTGGGCAGCTGGCTTGGGGCGGGGGCGGCGGGCTTGGGGACATTCGGGCTTGGGGCGGGGGCGTCGGTGGCTGGGCGGCTGGCTTGGGGCGGGGGCGTCGGGGGCTGGGCGGCTGGCTTGGGGCGGGGGCGTCGGGGGCTGGGCGGCTAGCTTGGGGCGGGGGCGGCGGGCTTGGGGACATTCGGGCTTGGGGCGGGGGCGTCGGAGGCTGGGCGACTGGCTTGGGACGGGGGCGCCGGGGGCTGGGCAGCTGGCTTGGGGCGGGGGCGTCGGGGCCTGGACAGCGGGCTTGGGGCGGGGGCGTCGGGGGCTGGGCGGCGGGCTTGGGGCGGGGGCGTCGGGGGCTGGGCGGCGGGCTTGGGGCGGCGGGCTTTGGTCGGGGGCAGCGGGGGGCTTTGCTTATCAAATTCATCTAATTTATATATTGGCTAAATAATGTGTTATCCATATTGGGTGTTATCCATTAGTTTGATGGTATTTGGATTAGTAAATGTGAATATGGCATTTGGGTTCATGGTGTATATGTTCACTGTGTCAAGGACAGTGCGAGTTCTTCATCTGCATAAGTCAGTGTTTGGGTTCATGGTCTATACATCTAACTGTGATATACATATATATATGTGCCTATTATAATTAGCATGCAGGACAGCTTGGGGTGTAATGTGTGATTATAGACATGGTAGGAATTATAGGTAATTAACGCTAGTGTGACTAGACTAAGGTAGTGCTTGCTAGATAATAAGGACACTCTAGTATCCTAACCAAGTTAATTTAGACTAGATATTTAGGATATAGCTCCCATATCCTAGAAGTGGACTCTTGCAATTTAGAAATAGATAGATTGACTTAGTTTGGTATCGGTATCGCACTATCGGTATCGGTATCGGTATCGCACTATCGGTCAAGGTTCACAATCGGTATCGGAATCGGTTTCGGACTATTCCTATGAGTATTGGTATCGGCAATATCGGTAGTATCGGCGGTATCGTATCGGAGTATCGGACTTTGGTATCGGAAAACAAATAATTATTAATAAATTATTTACATTTTAAAACATATATTTTATACATTTAGGCATAATTTTAAGTATCTCAGCGTTATTTCTTAGTAGTTTTGAAATTATATAAAATAGTAGTCACCCTTACCGATTGGTTTTGCCGAATTGACCGGAACAAAGACCCCCATAGTCGGTATCGGTCGGTATCGGATCGGAACATGCCAAATCATATCGATATCAGCCGTATCGGATCGGTATCGGCCGATACTTTAAACCATGCTATCGGTATCGAACTATCGGTATCGGTATCGCACTATCGGCATCGGTATCGCAGTATCGGTATCGAACTATCGATATCGTTATCGGTATCGCACTATCGGTATCGGTATCGGTATCGCACTATCGGTATCGAACTACTAGTAACAACTGTATTTATATTTTTCTCTTTTCGAGATAGAATACTAGCGGATCCACCAGTTACATGATTATATACTAATTCTATTTAGTTTGTCTTACTATACAGATTTTTACATCTAATCTGTGATGGATAGTTATTTCGTTGATCGTACATGGATGTACAAACGACAACACGAGAGCAGAATAGGTATGAGTGACGATTTTCAGGCAGGCGTGGAAGTGTTTCTTAAGTATGCCATGAGTAAAGCTCAGTTTATGGACGGTAACAAAATCAAGTGTCCATGTCGTAATTGTTGCAATAGACGTTACGAAGAAGTGGTGATTGTAAGAGATCATTTGACCCATAAGGGTTTCATACGTGATTACGACCTGTGGTCATCGCAAGGTGAACTATATGCCGAAAGACAGGTTGCGAATGCTGCTACTTATACTTTTGATGATAATGCTGTAGCGGATTTTGTCGTCGATGACGACGAATGCTCCGTTGATTATGGAGACGTGTAGAACCTTGCACGAGATATGGTGTACGACGCGGCAGGGCCTAATTTTGATCCGGAGGATCCTAATCCCGAGGCGAAGGAGTTCTATGATATGTTTCAGGATGCTGAAACTTCTTTATATCCTGGTTATGATCCACATTCCGTACTGTCAGTGACGATGCGATTGTTGAACATAAAGTCCGATTTTAACTTGCCACAAACTTGCTATGATCGGATTACACAACTAATGAAGGAGGTATTACCGAAGGAATCAAAAGAGCTTCCAAAAAACTTCTACAAGTCGAAGATGATGGTCCGACAACTGGGACTGGGGTACGACAAGATAGATTGTTGTCGCAACGGATGCATGTTGTACTACAAGGAGAACGAGGATGTAGAAAGTTGCCGCTTCTGTAATGCGGATCGTTACAAGGAAGTCAGGGGAAAAGGAAAGTCAACTAGAAAACGACGTCCTTACAAGTATATGCATTACTTGTCAATAACGAAGCGCTTGCAGAGGATGTATATGTCTCAGAATACAGCAGAACACATGACGTGGCACAACGAAGAACGCACAAAGGACGATGGAGAATTGTCACATCCTTCGGATGGAGAGGCGTGGAAATATTTCGATT
Source organism: Iris pallida (assembly GCA_029216955.1). Lineage (NCBI taxonomy): Eukaryota > Viridiplantae > Streptophyta > Magnoliopsida > Asparagales > Iridaceae > Iris > Iris pallida. Next base: position 5,704,209 of record JANAVB010022600.1, on the reverse strand, counting down.
TTCGCCATCCGAATTTTGCTGCAGAGCCTAGAAATGTACGCATGGGGCTATGTTCTGATGGATTCGCCCCTTTCGGGCAGTCGGGATCTCAATACTCCTGCTGGCCGGTCATTCTGATCCCTTATAATCTGCCACCATGGATGTGTATGAAGACTCCTTATATGTTCTTGACAGCTATCATACCGGGTCCCAAAAATCCGACGAAGAATATCGATATATATTTACAGCCGTTGGTGGATGAGCTAAAACAGCTGTGGGAGGTCGGCGTCACGACGTATGATATTTCCAGGAAACAGAACTTTCAGATGAGAGCTTCACTGATGTGGACAATCAATGATTTTCCCGCATACGATATGCTATCGGGATGGAGTACTCACGGCACCCTGTCTTGTCCGATATGCATGCAAAATAGTAAGGCGTTCCGCCTTAAGCATGGAGGAAAAACTTCTTTCTTTGATTGTCATCGTCAATTTCTGACCGCGAGTCATCCTTGGAGAAAGAACAAGGACGCATTCAGAGCTGGAAAACAAGAATTTTCTTATCCGCCTGCCAGATTGTCATGATACGATATTTGGGAATATGTAAAGGATTTTCCCACTGTAATGGAAGATCCATCGAACAATCGTGTCGATGGGTTCGGACAAATCCATAACTGGACCAAACGGAGTATCTTCTGGGACTTGCCTTATTGGAAAGATAATCTTATAAGGCATAATCTTAATGTTATGCATATCGAAAAGAATGTGTTCGATAATGTCTTCAATACCGTCATGGACATTAAAGGAAAGACGAAGGACAATCCAAAAGCAAGACAAGACATTGCCGAGATATGCAAGCGTCCTTATCTGAACTTGATACAAAGGGGAGCTGCTGGACAATTAAGTAAGCCGATAGCACAATACACATTGAGCAAAGAAGATAGATTAATAATCTGCAAGTGGGTATCTACTTTAAGATTTCCCGACGGCTATGTGTCGAATTTGTCTTGATGCGTTGACCTCAATAAACGTAAGCTAACGGGAATGAAGAGTCATGACTGCCACGTATTTATGGAAAGATTACTGCCCATTGCTTTGAAAGAGTTGTTGCCTTCTGCTGTATGGGTTCCGTTGGCCGAACTATCAATATTTTTTAGGGATATTTGTTCAACTAAGTTGACTGTGCAACACATGGTTGAACTTGAGGAGAAGATTATCTTAACAATTTGCAAGTTGGAGAAAATATTTCCTCCTGGCTTCTTCGACAGCATGGAACATCTATCGATTCATCTAGCATACGAAGCCCGTGTTGGTGCATCTGTTCATTATCGATGGATGTACCCATTTGAAAGGTACATAAATATCGATATAATTTAAGCTGAATTTCTATTTATTTTAAAATTCTTTCTTAATTCTCAAAATAATTTGTCTCTCTAGATACCTACACCATATAAAAAAGAAAGTTGGCAACAAAGCTCATATAGAGGCTTCGATATACGAAGCATATCTTATCGAAGAGGTTTCAAACTTCTGCTCCATTTATTTTGATACTCATGTTAAAACAAATCGAAATATACCTCAAAGGAATGACGAGGACGTTAAGGATGGAGGAATATTCAATGTAAGGGGCAAGCCTGTTGGGGCTAGTAAAAGACGGTGGTTGACAGACGACGAGTATGATGCCGCTCACCGATATGTCTTGTTAAACTGTGACATACAAGAAGTGAGAGATTTGGAGAAGTAAGTCAGTACACTTGCACTCGTTATAATCTCGAATTTGATGAAGTAAGTGACTACACTTATATATTCTTATTTTCTCTAATAGTGTATTTAGAGATGAAATCAAAATGAGGAGACCCGATATTACCGATGAGGGACTTCAAAGAGAGGTTGATTGTACATTTCCGTCATGGTTTCGCAAATACGTAAGTAACTGTGATTATAATTGAGATTATTAATATATATATAATCTGAAACATTTAAATTATAAATATTTGTTTACAGGTTTTATTGCCTTAAACAACACTCACTCATGAGAGTGTTCGTTATCTGGCACTGGGACCGAAGAAGCAAATAAAGACTTGGCCAGGCTATGTCGTTAATGGCTTCAGGTTTAAGTCAACTCAGAATGCTATAAATGTCGAATTTATCAATGACGGCATCAATACCAAGGATTCCGGTGTTTGCATAAGAGGCACCGTCTATGACGACGAGCCGGACTTTGACTATTATGGAGTGCTTCGGGATATTGTAGATTTACAATATACTGGCCCATATGATATGCATATTGTGATGTTCAAATGTGAGTGGTTCGATACGACACCAAATATCGGTTGGAGAATCGATAAACAATTTGGATTCGTCGATATAAATCATCGCAGGAGGTATAGAGGGTCCGATACATTTACAATAGTAAATCAGGCTGTTCAAGTCTACTATACAAGCTACCCAAGGCATCGTAGAGATCGATTTGACTGGTGGGCAGTATGCAAGATTAAATCTAGAAATACATTCAACGTTGGAGACCCAGCATACCAAGAGGACCAGATCGAAAAGTCCCAATACTTGGGACAACACTCAGATACAATGGATGTTGAAGATATTGTTGAGGAAAATAGAGGGGAGGAAGAGGTTGATACACAAGACTTAGCTGTCAACCAGGGGAGAAAGAGGCATCTTGTCCCAAATTTTGAGGCAGAAGAAGAAGAAGAAGAAGAAGAAGAATTTGATGGGGATGAGGATACAGATGAAATCGACGATGAAGATAAGGATGAGGATGAGGAGGATGATGATGAAGACGAGGCCGAGGATGAGAACAAAGACAATGATTAGGTTAAATATTGTTGTATAGTAAAAACACTTCCAATTATGTGAATTAAGTTTGACCTCATAAAAGCAATTACGTGAAATCATATTTTTTTCATTCGATTATTTACTTATTACAGATGGCACTCCTAGTCTTTTTCGTCGCGGCGGCACTCATCTCCCTACTGGTGGTATGTATATTTTAGTTTAGTTTTTTATATCCATTTACACTTTCATATTGTTAATTATGTTTATGTGTTCTATTTACAGGTCATGATGGCTGGCCGTGGTCGTGGTGCAGGTCGTGGTGGTGGTGGTGGTGGTGGTGGTGGTGGTGCGGGTCGTGGTCGTGGTCGTACTGGTGCTGGTGGTCGTGGTCACATTCAGAGTTCCCGGGATATGACCCCATCGAGCGAGCCCGACCCGGAGAGTATCCCGGGCACAGACGCATCCCGTCCTCGATCGACCACTTCATCGAGGCATCAGTCCGGATCTGCTAGCGGATCCGATCCGCTATCGGAACCACCAGCAGCGGATCCACCACGGGATGCCCCAGTTACTGCACAGTGGGCCCCGGAGTACTCCCATACCCGGTTCCATCCGGTTACTGGGGAGTACATACGCGGACCCGCGGATCCTCCGACGGCACCAGAGAGGCGAGAGGCGAGTTCCGACGAGAGCTATGGCCAGCGGGGACCTCGTAAGTAAATTTAAGTTAATTTATTAAATTTCTTTCATTTATTCAAGTTAATAATCCAGTCGTTTCTTCTTTGTAGGTTTTTTCCGTTTAATGTTGGCACGGCCCTTGGAGAAATTATCAGGGCTAACTTCCACGGTCCTTACCTCAACTTTACGTCGGTGCCCCCAACCGAGCAGTACGTCTGGCTCGACGAGTTGAGGGTATATATTTATATTTTTTTGGTTAAGTCTATGTGATTCTTTAATCAACCATTTTGTAAATTACGTAATAATTGATTTTCTGTGTTAGAGAATGTACTGGTGGCCCCCCCATCGCGAGGAGGGGATCCGCAGGACCTACCGAAGCGCATGGTCGAAGAAGATACGGGATATGATTCATGACCTAAAGATGGGGTATACGAGGCCGAATTGGATCCGGCAGGACTATTATGAGGACCTCTTAGGCATGATGGATAACCCTGCATACAAAGAGAAATCGGAGAAGGCGAAGGTAAACCGATCTGCCGCGGGCCTTCATACGGGGGGATCAAGGTCTCACGCAGCGACACTTGCAGATTTGGTGAGCAACCGTAAATTTATTTCACTATCGAATTAGGTATTATTAATTAAAGGAGTTAATTAGTTTCTACACAAATTTCGTATGCAGGCCCAACGGGCGGTGAAGGAGGAAAGGGCGCCAGAATCGGTCACCATGCACGACGTCTTCTAGCATATGCACAAAAGACGGAAGGACGGGAGCTTCGTCGACGAGAGGGCCAAGGGGACTGATGTAAGTACTTATGTTTATGAGATTAACGTTAGAATTAAAAGTATTCAGACTATAACTTAGGTAAACTTAGGATTAACACTTAACTTAGTGAAACATAGGATTAGATTACAACTTAGGTAAATCTTATAATATAAACACATTCATTTGATAGGCTGCATATCGTGAGGCCCTTAGTCGGGCTCAGTTAACTAACACCGAGGATGTCGATAAAACGACGCCCTTCCGGACGCCCTCTTCTTTGGCCGCTCGGAACGACTTGTTCGTAGATACCGTCGGCGGCTTTAAGAAAGGGTACCTATACGGAGTCGGCTCCCTAGGGCCATTGCATATGGCGACGCAGAGATTTCCACCGACACCGCCTCCTCCCGTGGCCCGGGCAGACGATGATGTTAGGTCGCAGCTTACGCAGCTGCACGAGGCGGTGTCGTCCTTGCGGGAGCAATTTGCCACGCACTTTCCGCCTGCGTCTGCTGCTGCCGTGGCGTCTGTTGCTGCCGATACGTCTGCTGATGGTGCTCGTCCGTCTTCTACTGGTCCATCGACTGCAGGTGTCGATCCGTCTTTCGTGGGCCATCTTTCTTTCAACCCTGAAGCCCCTGTGCTACCGCCTACGGCTGTGACGGCACTCCTGGATCTCATGTCCGCAGAGCAGCTTCGTCGACTTCCGAGCACTGTCTACGACGCCTTGCCTCCGTACCTTGTGGAGGAGTATATGCGTCGGTCGAATACGGGAACGGACAATCGACCTCCTCCTTCTTAAAATGTTGGATTAAGAAAATTTGGATTATTTGTGAGAGCTTTGAACTAATTGTGCTATAATCGGCTTATAGCACCGGATATTATGTTACTCTTTAGGATAATTGATATTTATTTTCTATTAATTTGGTTTGGTCTGTGATTCTTGGATAATTGGTCGTATGTGCATATTTGGTCTATGTGATTCTTGGATAATTGGTGTGCATTATATATTTGGTCTGTGTGATTGTTGGATAATTGGTGTGCATTATATATTGGTTTGGTTTATGCATATATTTGTGAACAGGGAAAGTGCTGCCAATTTTTTTTCCCAAAAAACCCAGTTAGCGACGGACTAGTGACCGTTTAGCGACAGATATTCCCAGTTGCCGACGGGTTTTCGACGGATAATCCGTCGCTACCTGGAGTTTTTAAACTGTTTACAGTCAGCGACGGGTTATCGACGGATCATCCGTCGGCAATGTTCTGGTGGTATAAGCTTCGACGGAACAGCGATGGAAAGGCCGTCGCCAGGGCGACTAATAACCAGCCGCTAATCCGTTGCTGTATCTGGCGACGGATTAGCGGCTGATTATCCGTCGCCATGGTTCTGGAAATGCATGACATTTCCAGAATCATGGCGACGGATAATCAGTCAGCAATCCATCGCTGTGGCATCGCGGTAGCGATGGGTCCGTGACTACTATTCCATCGCCATGGTGCTGGAAATGCCAAGCATTTCCAGAACCTGATCGACGGATAGTCCGTCAGAACACCGTCGCAAATCCGTCGTTAATTACCGACGCATACCGACGGATTAGCGACGGACCGATACGATCTGATACGCTGTTACGACGGGTTACCGACGAAAATTTACGTCGCTATTGCCTACACAGTTCAATACTTAATAGTTAAAATGGACGGAAATCCGTCGGAAAAGTGTCGCTAATGCTTCGTATTGTGACGTCGGAAATTCGTCGCTATTCCGTTGCCGTGACGACAACTTAGCGACGGAACGTTATTAGCGACGAGCTGATTGCCGACGGATTATTTTGGCCAAAATCCGTCGGTTATCGGTCGCTAATGGTAATTACCGTCGATTTAGCGACGGATGTGGCCGTCGCTAAAACGATAAATTTTGGTAGTGCTAACTAACTAGTCCTTATCCCCACATTTGGAGATAAGGCCTAAACTAGACATTTTGTTAATATGTTTACAATATATATGTCCTAGTTTATGATGACAAAACTCAAGAATATAACCAGGAGAAGAAACTACATTGATACTAGAAGGAGTTACAATTTGTAGTTTGAACATCCCTTCAATACAAAAAGCTATCTCGAAATATGCTACTTTATAAGACAACACCATCTGACCAGCATTGATATCCATCCTTAAGCCTACGTTGTACAACTGACTTCCTGAAATTAGGTCCTTAAAAATTACTGGTACATGCTTTACTTTCTCCATGGTAAGAGTATTCTCCGAAGTCAGCTTCAGCACCACCATCCTAATTTCTAGAACCTCAGCTTGTGATTTGTTCGCCATAAACACTTTCTCAATAGGGGGTTCATATTTGGTGAACAACTACTTCGTGCATACGTGGCACCTGTATCTGCCCACTAGTCAGAATCTCCTCCAGATGAGTATGTTTGCCATAAAATATCAAGAACAAAAATTACATAGGAATTGAATTTGATTGCAAACTCGCTTGTACAAGAGAAAGCCTAGAAAGAAATCTAAGAAAACAATCTAAGTACAATTGTTTAGTTTTTGATTCTAGGGTGTGACGATGGAGGCTCAGAAAAGTGTAGCAACTCTGCCTTACTCCTTGGACTATCTGACACGGTCCTTGCTCTTGAAAAAATTGCCCTTCCAAGTTTGCCAGCCTTTTACATGGGTGTGGTACCCTGCTATTTATAGTGATAGATATCTTGAGCCGTATAGATGGCCACGTGACCACGTGGCTACAACAGCACACAAAGATCCGCTCTTTGGCCGCCAACTGGTGACTTGTTGATATTTTGTTACAGTAAATCTAGGTGGTTAAAACTTGGTCAGCCTGCCACGTTTCCTATCGCAGGATAGGATCAGTCTGCTTGAGTCATTTTGAGCCGCATAAGTCTTTCAGTGTTCAACCATGTCGGGCCGCATAAGACTCATGCGGCTTAAGTCGCAGTCTCCCTTAGTCCGCATGTAGCTTGGAGACTTTTGAGCCACATAGGTTCTATATTCTGGGCTGCATAAAGCTCATGCGGCTCAGATTGCAGTCACCCTTGGCCACATGAAGCACATAGATTGAGCCGCATAAGGTTCATGCGGCTCGGGTCACAGTCCTTCTGGCCGCATAACTATGTTTAGTCTGCTGACATGACATTTTGTCTGATCACGTCTTATCTTCTTTTTGTCTGAGTGTCAGAGCTGTCAGAGCTATCAGTTTTATCAATTTTGACAGAGTTTGTCAGCTTTATCAGAAGGGCTGATCAGCCTGGCCGCATAAGTAACTATTCTTTCTGCAGCTCAAATCAGTTTGGTTGCGAGATAGTGAAGATGGGCCATAGGGGGCATGCCGAGTCTGTCATGCGGCTCTTCTTTATGCGGACCAATATGTCCTAAAGTACTCATGCGGTCAGTTGTGATCCGCATGAACCCTATATTTTCCATGCTTCTACAAGACCCGCTTCAAAGTTTTCAAATTGCAAATTTGGAATACTTTGAATAAGAAGCATGGAGATAGGTCAAGCCGCAGGGAGTCTTCGAGTCAGGAGAAACCTTGAGTCGCAAGAAAATTTTAAGCCGCAAGTAGATGTTGAGCCGCAGGATAATCTTGAGCCGCATGGCGATCTTGATCCGCAGGGCGATCTTGCCTGCCAGCTGTCACTGCTACATTTAATATCTTGATTTGGTTTTGGATTTGGGTTCTCTTTTTGAGATAAAGTTGACGGTTACTAAGGATAAAATCCCCAAACGTCATCATTATCTTTAATGGACTCGAGAATCGAAACGACGCTCTTTCGAAAACCTTATAAATATGGGTCATTCTGAGAGAGATTTTTCTCCTTTATCTTCTTCTCGTTCGTCTTTATTGTCCCTGTCATCCTTTCTGTCCCAGATAACCATGGCCCCAAAAGCTTCCAAGTCGACTGATGTTGCGGCCAAAGTGAAAGGACTCACCTCTCCGTTGAGAACTGCGGACTCTTCTTCCATTCATCCTGACGTACAACCCCCTATCAAGGGTAAGGACGGTGGAAAGACGATGACTTAATTTTTGAATGGCCATATCGCATATTTTATGCGCCGGCCTGTCATGCATCGCCTCTGTGCGTCAGGCATCACTACAAAAAAAGTTAGCTTTTGGGACGACACTATAAGAAACGCTAGTCTAAAATGTCATAAACAATTAGCTTTGGGGACATTTATATTTTTGGTAACAAAAAATAGAATTGTTTGGGACAGATTGAAAAATAGATCTCTTATTTGGGACTATTACAATTTTTCGTCCTAAATAAATCATACTACCGTCTCAAATAACTCGGCGGGAATGCTAAATATTTGGCTTCTCCTTACCAAATTTTTGGGAAAACATTTTCCCTCTCTCATATTCCCTCCTACTCGTTGGATCTCCCCATGTAAATCCCCACCGTTCTTAAAAAAGTTCTCACATAAAGTCCTCACATCCATCGTGCTCTCTCTCTCCCCCCTATTTATCTCCAATAAAAAACTATTGCTCTCCCCCCATTTTTCTTCTCTCTGTCTCTCTCTGTCTCTCTCTGATCACAGCAACGAAAGAACCATTCAAAACCCCCCTTCTTCTACGTCTGAAACCCTAACCCGCCCGAAATCCTAACCCTAGAAACCCTCTACCCTTCGAAAGCCTAGATTAACCCTAACCCTAGATTGCGATGTCTCACGATCAAGCAGAGGGACGACACGCTGTCTAAGTTAGGTCTGCGTCGTGCCTCCCCGTCTTCACCGCGAGCGACATATTTGTCGACAGAGCCTCCATCATCGGGGTCTTCTCACCATTGAAGGTTTTGCCCAAATTTTTGTACATTATTTTTGTAATATATTTTTTGGATAATTTTTGCAATAATTTATAATCGTCATTGTTCTAATTTTATTGATTTATGGAATGCCCTAATTTTTGTCATAATTTGAATAAATTATATATTGGGGACGATCGGGAGCTTGTGTTTTTGTAAACCTGGTTCTTAGATTCACACTGTCGGTTCATAGTAGACTTGCTCGTGTCATAAAAGCCAGAGATACTTGACTTGACCTAGTTTGCATTAATATATATTTCTTCTAGCAAGGAATTGCTTATCAATTAATTTCAAGAAGCCTTCACGGAATACCAAATTTCTGATGTATTTCAGAAGACGATGGCAGATGCTTCCAAAATCACAAGCACAACAGCATAATAGTAAATATAGGATTGAACTAAAAACACTTGCACTCATAAATCCCTTCAAGCAAGTTAATAAATCAGTCAAAAAGTCATAAGTAAAATAAACTAAAAGGTGTGATTCCATATACTAGGGTGATACACAAGAAAAATTCGTTATAGCAACAAATATTTGTTGTTTCTCAGATGTTCTATTTCACAAAGAGAATAATTTACATGTAGGAAAAAAAAAGATGTGTATTGACTTCATTATCAAGCATAACATAGTGAACACAATCGTAATGCTTTATGTTCACAAGTGACTAACACATGAGGGGAGCAAACGTTGGTATAATAGAAGATATTTAGGAGTATGCTAGGAAGCGAAGAAATTCAATTTTGATAGATCTTCTGAAACTAAGAACATCAATTATCTCCACAGTAGGAACACTTAATCTGAAGGTGAACACAATCGTAATGCTTTATACAAGTATCTATACTAGTATTCCATGAGAATAAGGAGTTTAGCATATGCAAATTATGGTGCATTATGAAAGTACTTTTCTTGGTGTTGATATTTGTCCTGTATGCCTACACATTGCTACTCCTTTTGTAATACGAAGTATTTGTGAAGTTTAGCTGCTATTTATGGATTTAGCTTATGTGATGATCAAGAAGGAAGAGAAATTTGATGGAACTATGTAGATTTTTATACAATTCAAACACTTGTGATGAAGAGGAAGATATGATCAAGAAATTTTTAGTGTTAATTTTAGATGCACCTTTGAACTGTATGTGCATGCTATTGTAGAGTAAATCTTTCTTGGTTTTTCTTCAAAGATGCATGTGCTATAGTATTAGTAATTCCATCTTTGTTTTTTCTTTAAAGAGTCTCATTAAATGATAGATATAAACCAGAAATAAAAGCAAAACTATTATTATCAGTTGACATAATCTTAATTAGATTATGTGATCATAAATAAATCATATAGATTCCATATGTTCCTTCAAACTATCTTGCTTTCCTTGTCTAGCAAGTTTATATGTCAAAAACTACTGTTATTAGCAAAAGGCGTACAACATCTTGAAAGAACTTGTGCAAGATGAGGCAAGTAGTGGTTACGGAACCAAGGTTGGGATTGGAGTTATAAGAAATATGGACTATTGGTGCTTAGATAGTAGCATGCATGAGCCAAGCCTGAAAGAAATTTGAGTAGACTAAAGTGAATGTGCAACTCACACTTGTTTGTGTGACCTTAAGTGTTCTTCATGAGCTAATTCTTGGGTGGTCTACTTGAAAAGCTACAAGTACTAGCCAAATCAAAGTCAAATTTGGTGGTTATGTGAGCATGTTGTTCTCTCTCCATTTTCTCATGTTCGTTATCATGACCCATAGCTGACATGGTTCCCAATATGTATTTACGTTCTACCTCTTTTGAGAACATGATAGAATTCTGAAATATTCTTTCTTGGATACCTTCTGTTGGTTCCCAATTTGTGGACGTAAATTTGACTCCAATAGCTGACATGGTTCTATGTGTAATTGAGTTAAGTTCTGTCATGATAAACCTTGTTTTGAACTGAATTATTACAATAGGTTCTAGAGTTTGATCAACATAGCAGCCAATGATGCATGTATACTTAGTGTAATAGCTTACCTATATAGGACATGTCGGTGCCAAAACTTGATTGATGTGTACCAGATACTACTTATATTTCCCAAATTTAAAACATCATTTTCTATATCTAAAACATATCTATGTCAGATTGGATACTTCTCGTTCTTTTGTTATTGTCACCAAACACTAGAAAATGGAGAAAATATAATTAAAAAATAATTGTGGGCAGAAAATCATTATTAAAATGGTTTAATGTTGAACCCTTTTGGTATAATTGTCTTGGTCTATCTCTCAAGCGACTATTAAAACCTTTGGTATTTGGTGTGTGATTATACTACTGCTAGATAATATTATTGTTTTAAATCATTATCCTCGTGGTTGCACATATGATATCTTATATATATACACTTATGATATATGCGTCCTTACAAAACAAATAGTAGTTCATCTCAGTATGTGTTATGTGTATCATACTCCATGTATTAGTAATGCCAAATCACTATATTCCGTTCCTTCTAACTTGACTATCCTTGAACTTGCTTGACTCCTTATTATATATATATATATATATATATATATATATATATATATATATATATATATATATATATTATCACCATTGTTAAAAGTTTTAAAATTGCACTACATGTATATAACTGAATGCGGTGTATGCCCCTTCAATAGAGCCATGTTGAGGCTGTTTATCGAGGCTTTAAGAAACTTGAAGATAAGCTGTTTAATATGAAGGAAATAATATATTTTTGATCTACTACATATGTTGGGAATTATCTAATTTATGAGGTTTATATGTTATTTAGATTTTCTTTTGTTCATTTAGTTGTTCAGGTAACTAATACAATATTTTTTGTCACCCAGGATGATAGTCCCGTTTTAAATGGGAACAAGGATCCACTTGGTTTTGAGGGAATGACATATGTTGAGGTTGAGAGAAGACTGAAGGTATGCTATCTTGTTGTCAGATATCCTAATAGGAACAACCATCTAAAAGTCTTCTAGAGTAAGAATCAGTCTAGATGAAGAGGAGGAATATGTTAAGATATGCTACAGGAATCTCGTAGGATCATGTACGTTGTAAAAAAAACCTCTTAGGTTTAATCTAGGCTAGAGTTAACTTATAAAAACTAATTCTTCACATACACTTCTATCGATATTATTTTTGTTGGTCCCGCCCTTTTGGCGAATGGAAAAAGGTAATATAAATAAGCTTGGTATGGATTTGTAAAAAAAATTGGTAAAAAAAATTGATAGGCTTGCTTGGTATGGATTTGTTGATAGCTGATTTAGAAGCCTTGAAACTTTAGAATATCTCCCACATCTATTCTTCAGAAGTTTTAGAAGCTTTGTGAAAATCAAATAAATATTTCAAGTTCTTTACAATATATATATATATATATATATATATATATATATATATATATATATATATATATATATATATAGAGAGAGAGAGAGAGAGAGGGAGAGGGAGAGTGTGTCTGTAGAAATAACACCTAATTTTCGACGACAACAGGTATATAAAATTCCTATTGCAGTGTTATATGTATGTGTGGGAATGTATGTAGAAATAACATTCTGAAACCATCAGAACAATATGTATCAAAGAAAATTAGTACATGATCTCATTTTGAAGATTATATGTCTCAGTGGCTGACTTGTGTAGCATATAATGACATGGTAAAGGTGACCATAATTTATTGGGTTTGTGAATGGTTTAAATATTTTTTTTTTGGGTTTACCCTTACCATGCTACAGCAGTCTGTTCTATCACGCCTTTTCCTTTTACAAAATAAAATAAACTTTGAAATAGATATCTTATTCTATTGTCTCTCCTTTCTTTCCAAGTGATTCATTATGAACTGCCAAACAACTCTGAGGTCTTTGTTCATAGGTCTGGATGAAGTGCTGGGAAAATGGGAAACATAATCTTATCTAAACTATTTGATATCATGGAATCAATAAGGCTGCAAACTAGTGGAAAGCTATTCGCCAGAATTTAGGCCAACTTGACATTAAGAGTCTCAAGCTGGCTTGAATATAGGCCTATCAAACTGATAAGTAAGTGTGCAAAGGCCCAAGTTCCTACTTAGACTTTTAGCTTAACCATGTTGTTCCCTTTTACGTTTACCTTACTTAAATTTACTGCTTGTGGAAGATTTCAAGAAACTTTGAATAGTTAGCATGTCTCGTTTAAGTCTAATACTTTCCTTTGAACAATGAAGTTCAATATTTTTTTACTACATTAGTTGAAGATCGTTTTAAAGTCCAGCATGTTACCATTTATGCAGGTACATACAAGCCAAATTGCACCTTGAGCTGGACAAGACACATGAGGTAGTACAGTTGCTAAGAGTCAAGCTAGGATGAAAGCAGTGAGGTAAACCCAAAAAATATTTATTTTGTGCATGAAAGACAATCTTGTCTATTATAATGAAAATTAGGAAGATACTTTATTTCATTGATTGTCAAAGTAAGTTTTAAATATTTCACGCTTCTCCCCTTGTGACCATAATTTTTGTGTCATGCATTGGACACTTTGTTGTTATATTTGACAAGGTTTCAGTCAGAGTAACCTTTTTGGTAGTTTCTGGAAAATATTTCATATATATATATATATATATATATATATATATATATATATATATATATATATATATATATATATGAAGTTATGTACTGATGCTCTCTTAAACCTCACATCTCTACTTTGTACATAGAAACAACAAAAAGAAAAACAATATAGGGGGATCACATAGTAAAGGCATAACTGAGGTTATTATTTGTTCCATCCTTTCTATTTATTGTATAAAGCGACCTTACAATCATTATAAAGCTAAACCCATGCATCTTCATGTAGCATGCATATAAATTAAAATTTATAAGGTACCTTAGGAATGCATATACTAACATAAATTAGACTATCAAATTTTAATTAGTGAAGCATATGTGCTTACATGTAGAAACCCTCACATAGGTTAAAATTCAGCCAATCCAACGCCAACGTGTAACTAGATTAAGAAAGAGAGATTTGCTTAAACTAAAATTTCTTAGTAATGCACCAGTAGGCAATGAAATTATACTAATAGATACATCACACATCATGAATATCCCTAGCCCTCTAGCTTCTTAAAGACTTCAGTACAGAACTGACATGAGTCAACCAAGCATATTTAGATAATGAATAGATGCGGGCTCATTGCTAATAGGATCCTGAGCCTGTTTGGATGAAGAAGGGTCAAGGAAGTAGAAGTTGATAAGAAGTAGAAATAGTTAACCTATATAATTATTTAGGAAACTTTAAATTAGTTTTTTGAGATAATCTTGTACTAACATTAGTAACATTAGTTACTCTTTTATAGTGTGTATAAGCAACACAGGGCCAACAGATAGTTATTTCAAATCCTACCAAGTGTTATATATTTATATGTTTTATTGATTGACATAGGTTGCATCTGTTGTGGCTGTTCCGTTACTTCCACGAACTGCTTCAAATAAAGTCATGAGAAGAGTACTACGCCAGCAGATCTCCCAACTTTTGCAACAGGCCAAGATATGAATTTGTATGTAATTTCTTTAGAAGTTATTACATTTCTTTCCATGTTCTCCTAGTAAGTTATTGCTTTTAGATTTTATATCCTTAAAATTTTTCATTCGTAACTCCCTTGTGTCAATAAGGTCAACTATCCAGAATCTTACTTAGCTCAAGATACGTGTTACTGCAGTAAAGTGATGTAGTCATTTTGCTGTCATAAAACTGCTTGAACTCAGATCCACTTGAATTTAGATCCTACCTTCATTTGTTGTACCTGGTTGTATACCTATATATGTAAGTTCATATTTGTTTATGTATTGTAGATACTGGGTTCTAAACCAGATCTAGAATGAACTAACTTAAACGAAACACTATCTTTTCATGTCTAGATAAGGTATTCTTGAGTCTGCTAGTGGCAAATGTGTGTCTAGCCAGTTTTTTGGACTCTTTGGAACCAAGACTAAGCCACCGTGACTAACAGGTGTCAGAAGAATATCGTGCTTGACACTGGTAATCCAATTGAAAGCATTTTTGAGTTTTATCAAGGATTTATCATTTCAATTGTGCAAATATATATTTTATTGAAGGAAGTTTAGGCGGGGAATATTTTTTCTTTTATGGGCTTGTTACCAGCTGAATGAAACAATATATAACTAAGAATTGGTCAACCCATATGGGGTCTTGTGTCAGGCTTTATTACCAGAGTTTTCTATTATATATTTTTGTTTTTGTTCTTTTTTGTTCTTGTTTGTTTTTATATTAGAAACATGCAAGGGGGACAAAATGCTTGTGTTTTCTTCTATTCCGGATAGACCAGTCAACCTTCACCTTTGATTTTTATTTATGTTGCTTTCAACCCCATCCTTGTTCACCATTCAGATCCCTCTCCCAACATGCCTCTCTGTTTTTTTCATATTTCATCTTCTAATTCCATTAGGTATTGATATATAACATAAATGAGTCCAGCTAATTTATGAATGGTATATGCAATATACCATATGTTTCTTTCTGAAGTTACTCCACCATGTTCGATATCAGACTATTAAAAGCCTTCGTACGAGGCAATTGTGATTATTAACTCTGATACTAACTACCTAGGTCTAATTGCTGATACACATGGTAGATAGAGTTATTGTTATTTTCTTGATTCTTGGTAGAAATGGTAGATTGAGTTTATGTAGAGCAAGTTGATGCTAGTGCCCCATTTATATATATTTGCAAGATCATTGGAGAAATTTTGGTTATTGTTGCTTAACCTTCTAATTGATTAATTAAACCATATTTCTGGCTTATTCATGTACCAAGGGTCCCAATTACTTATAACTAACCATATTTCTGGCTTATTCATGTGTTTCCAGGTAGCCAATGATGCTGGCAGCCATGGATGTGTGGATCGGTTTGTCAATGGATGTGGAAAATCAAATATATATGTTTTGGACTTGTGTAAAAAGTCGTAGATTTTATTTTGTAAATTAAGTGAATGCTTACTGATGTAAAACTTGATGGGAACACTCTAAGTGATTTAAGACTTGGATTTCATTTTGTGAACAATGGGATATTACCTTTAAATATGTTTTATAGAAATCATTTTGTTAATGTTGCGGCTACCATATGCATTTTTGATTAAATAAAATAGTTCTGTATGAATTTTTGTTGTATATAAAATTCAATTATATATTTTATATATAAACAGGAAATTAGTAATTTCATAATAATTTAAACAATTGTTAAGTTTTTTTGCACGATTACAGTACTTTTTAAAATTCCGTCCCTTGTTTATTAGGACGAAATATGTCTGTTACAAAAACTTGTTTTTTGGGACAAATTAATAAACCGTCACACAAAAGCATAAATTTGAAAACTTTTGAGACGTTTTGCCTAACCGTCCTTTAACAGTAATTAGGACGGCAATATCCGTCCTTAAAGTTTTTGCCACGCCACCCTAATGGGACCGTCCATTCCCGTCCCAAAGGCCGTCCCAAATATTTGTTGGGACGGTAATTGCAGTTTTTAAGACAGTTTTTTGTTGTCCCCAAAGGTCACTTTTTTTGTAGTGCATGATCGATGCATGCCCTATCACATTGGACCGTATGTGTTCTGTATGATAGGGCCGCATGGGCTGAGCCGTATAAGTATTACTGACCCTGACCAAGCCGCATAAGTATCTCATAATTGAATCGCATAAGTGATTCCTTGATCGGTCTGTATGATTACTGCATAACTAGACCGCATAAGTGCCCTATGACTAATCCACATAAGTGCCTCATGACTGATCCACATAAGTGCCTCATGACTGAGCCGCATGAGCACTATGTAAGTGCCTCATGATTGTGCCGCATGAGCACTTGTCTAGCAGAACTGTATGACTGAGCCACATGTGTCTTATGTTTTTTAAGCCACATGAGCATCCTTCATAACTAGGTCGCATAGGTTTTGTTTGGTTGGGCCGCATAGCTGAAGAATGAACTTTGTTTTTTCCTAACTACATCTCTTCTTTGTCCTTTGCAGTGACCTTGCCTACAGCTCCATCGGGGGAACTCTTAATAGGATATGCCCAATCCGTGTTGGGTGTGAGATTTGACCAGATAGTTGAACGTGTGTCATCTCAGATTACACGAAGTCAACCTGAAGACAGGTTAAGGGAGATCAGGAACCAATCATTCTTTTACTTACTCAGCATGATGAATTCCGAGAAACTGGGGGACAGTTATCTGAAGCCTGCGTTCTTATTCGGAGATGCTATAGCTGTCTCAAACCCCCGCATACTGGAGCTATCTGAGAGCTGGGATTTTATTTCCAACAGAATAGCGATTCACCTTCCTCAGATGGAACGCCATTTCTCTCTGTCAAGTTTTAACATGGTGCCTATCGAGAGGCGAATGACGGATCCCATAACTCAGGACTGGTAGGCAGTCTTCGTAGGCAATATCCATTATAATAGACGAGGGCGGTCGACGATTGCGACCAGGGAGTCAGTCAGTTGTTCTGTCATCGGACTAGCCCCCGATAGTTTTATAAATGAGCTGAGGCCTAATAACTGGTTCTTTGATGCCGACACCTTCCTGAACCAGATTGCTCGCAAAGGATCATATCCCACGGGTAGACTGTCGCTGCCGAATTGGATGTATCGTTCCCTTCCGTGGATCAACTTGACACTCTAGATTCTGTCGCGGTATGAGGATACTTTGCAGTAGCTTGGCCTCTACTACGCCATAAGGGGCACCTGCTACGGTCTTCCTATGAACACAAGGCTGTTCATAGCACTTCTCGAGATTTACAACCATTGTACGGGGACCTTTTTTACACATGCTGGGGAGATGGGGATTGCTCTCCATGAAATATATGACGTCTCCAAGTTGCCCTGGGGAGACGAGGCTTATGAGGAGTATACTCCTACGGATGAGGAGTTTGAGGTGTTAGAGCAGCGGTTCCCCGGGTTCCTTACCGTTTACCGGGAAGTGTTATGTCATCATAGTACTTGTCAGCAAATATCGAAGAAAAAGGATGAAAGCTCTGAGACCCTTCCCCATACCAAGGCTTGGATCAGTTACCTGTTCGACCATGGGGCCTCGGGCCGGGTTGTCCTTCGGAGCCCTCAGACTCAAGCATGGGTGGATGCTCAGGTGCAAAGCGCCAAGAGGACCAAAGCTTCTGGTGATTGATTCGGAAGCCAATCCGACACATTCAGCTACTTCTATCAAGATACCCAACTCTTGTCTGATAAGGCTATCTTGGCTGGGTTTCTGATGATATGGCTGAGGATCTGTGTGGTCTCGGGGGGTTCTGGTTCTATTGAGAGAATCAGCCACAACATGATCCTTTCTGCTGTCAAATTAGTCTTCGGAGGCAGGCTAGCTCTACTTCCAGCCATGGTATGCAGCATCCATCGGGGCCTTCATATTTTTATGGCCAGAACCATAGCTCGTGATGTTATAAAGGATTTCAACCGAATCGAGTTGCCCTACCACTACCTGATGGGGTGGCTGCTAACGTACTGCCCCTCTCTGATGCGACCTGGCCTTGAGGAGAATGCGACGGTCAACGATGCGTTCATCTATCAGTACTATGATATGCCTTGGACCTGTTCAACCATGCTCGACTGTCGCGTTACGCTCGCTCGGGTGGACAGCTATTCCTTTTTTGTGTCGGTCCCACCTTTCATTGATGAGGAAATAAGGCATCTTTATCTTGATGGCAGTGTTGCGCCCCAGATCCTGTCCGAGAAGATGTTCTGCTGGTTGCAGAATATCCGTCCTGTACATCTGGTGTACCGCAACCGTAACGTTGTTTTCTTGGAACCTTACTTACCCAGCCGATACTCACGGCAATTTGGGTACTGCCAGTTGTTTTTGGATAACTCGAGTCCCTGCTTGGGTTATGAGGGCAGCGTCTTGGATTGTATCCGGGCCTGGCATTACTACAGTCCCGTCCATACCCGAACCAGCTTTTCTTTACCTGATACCGGGGGCTCAGTGCGTATCTCATACATGGCGGCCCTCCTCCATGTCTCCGTGAATGGGCCTCCTCACGACTTCGATATAAGTACCATTTTTATAACCGGTACTAAGTTGGCGGAAAAATGCGAGGAGCCCAAAAAGAGGAACAGGACAGGGAAGGGGAAGGCCGTTGAAGTGTCTGACTCTGATTCTACTGATACGGAAGAGGAGGATGAGTACAACAGTCTGTCACTCCCTGCAAGTACTTCGGTAATGCACTTGCCTTCTCCTGTGCCGAGTCTTCTGCGTAAGCGAAGTAAGCATGGACTCTCCGTTGCCGACAGGCCTCATTCCCAGAAGCGGGTTATGTTTAGGAATCGAGGGTCTAACATCGCAAAAAATGGTAGTGACGTCGAAACCCTCCCAGAGGTAAATTTTATTTTGACCGACCACCATGTTACTTTTGGGACTTTATCTTATTGTTTCCCTCTTTTTCCTTTGTGCAGGCTTGTGAAGACATAAACCCTCTGGAGCCCGATGCTGCTTCCGAAATTCCTCCAGTTACGGGCACCCTAGTCGAAGAAGGTGTAAGCCTTACAGAACCAGATCTCGAGGCTGCAGGGTCTCAGTTGGTCGCTACCGACCCAGCTACATCTTCTTTCGGGTCAATCGAGGCTGGAGTGGTAGAAGTAGGTGGTTCAGATATTGCTGTTGAGGATGATATGGGGGCAATGGAAGGAATTATGACTGTCCAGAGCGAGTCGCGGTCTCCATCGCCCTCCCTTGGTAAGCTATGTCATATTCTTACCAACAAGGAGGTTCATTCGCTCTTTCTTCATATCCTTCGGGTCAAGCTGATTGTCAGTTGTTCTTGATCTATAGGCGGTGCTCCTTCATTGCCATTGGTGGACATAGCCGTGGAGGAGGAGATAGTGGAAGACGTCGGGGCAGATCTCTTACCAAAAAGAAGAAGTGAACCTCCTCTCCTTCAAATAAAAAAAAACCCCGCTGAGCCGAGTCCAGAGCCGCTTATACCAGAAGTGCCGATGCTAGAGGCGGTGGTTCCTGTACTAGAATCGGTAGATGCAGGGTCGGTTGAAGCTGTTTCTTTCCCGGAGATTGAACTCTCCGCTCTGTATAGTCTTCAGCTCCTTCGGGCTGCGGAAGGGGAGATTGCTGTTGTGCGGTAGTCTCGTCGCTCGGAGTTTGTTTCCCTTCTGACAGGATCATCAAGCTCCGCTATGCCTTCTTCTCACACGCCTTCAGCTTCCTTGGCTGATATTCCTTCGACGTCGTCCTCTTTGGAGAATCTAGACGAATCGTCAAGGGATATAGTCGAGAGCTTCTACCGTCATCTAAAATGAGGGGTTGAAGCTACTTTAAGGAGGGAAACTTCATTTGTCGTGGCTCGTCATTCTGTCCAAGGCCAGATTGACCTACTGAAGACGCTTCCGGGTGGAGAGGGGACGACCGTTCTTCTGGAGCATAAGCTGGCAGAGGCTGATCAGCGCCTAATCCAGTTGCAAAAATTACGGCAAGTCGATGTATCTGCAGTAAAACAAGAGCGTGCTTTTCTCATAAAAGCTGTAGAAAAAGTGAAGGTTGAACAGGATACGACCAAGCCCACCTTGGAGAAGGACCTTCATAAGCTGTCTCTTAAATATGACAAGCTGAGCCGAGAGGGAGAGATTTGCTTGACTCGTGAGGAGACCACCGTTCGTGCTATGACCGAAACTAACGACCAGCTCCTCCAGCTCCAGGCGAAGCGGACATCTCTGGAGACTGAGCTTCAAGACACTCGTCAAGAGAGAGAGAAGATCTGCAAGGAGAGTAATGAGGTCACACGAGCCTCTGCCGCTCTAGAGGGTACACTGAAGAAGTTAGAGGACAATTGGCAGGCTTATGCACATCTTGAAGATGCTGAAAAGCTAACCCAGGAAGCTGAACACCGAGCCAAACTGAGAATCGAACGCTCAACTGCATAGTTGGAAGACATTCTCACCAAACTATGCGTTGCTGATGAGTAGTAGACTCTTTTTCAGCTTTTTTTTATGTATAATCCTATAAATGCAACTGATTTTGAATAAACATAATACATTCACTCCATTCTTTGTCTATGGTATCTGTGGTGCTTGTAGAAGAGGGCCTAATACATCATTTGTGTTTGATAAAGGACATCCCACTGTGGGACTTTTTGTAGACCTATTGCCCTTTTGTGCATCTGGAAATACGAACAAATAGATTTGAATGATATTTTGTGGACCTACTACTCTTTGGTACACCGATGGTACGAGTAATAGATTAGGATAACTTCTGTGAACCTATTACCCCTTTTTGCACACTGGTGGTGCGGGTAATAGATTTGAAACGAAACCTAACAGAGATAATATGGACGTGATAGGTTTTGTAGTCTTAACACCATGTCTTTTATCCCAGGTTGGGTACAGGTTCTAAGTCAAGAGACTATCAATATCAGAGGTAATATAGACGTGATACACGATAATCAGGAATAACTTTTGGTGGACCTATTACTTTTCTGTGTACTGGTGGTGCGAGTAATAGATTTTGAGACAAAATCCAACAGATGTAATATGGACGTGATAGATTTTGTGGTCTTAACACCATGTCTTTTATCCCGGGTTGGGTACAGGTGTTAAGTCAAGAGACGATCAGTATCAGAGGTAATATGGACGTGATACACGATAATCAGGACCAGGAAGTTTGCTCAGTGATAACGATAAGCTGGACAGACTCCTGTGTGATAAAGCATTAGAGTGGAAGTTCAAAGGTATTATCATACATGACTCGCCACTCAGGGAGATGCGATGTGAATCTACTCGGAGTAAATAGAGTGTGAGTTTATAGGTACTTGGTGTATATAACTCGATAGTCTGAGAGATTTGATGGTTTGAAGAAGTACCAGCATGTCCTTAGACATAGTATTTCTTCAGGAATTTTTCGTTTATGGGCAACATGAGCAAGTCCCCGTTCTATTTTGCGAGCCAGTATGCACCGTTGGAGAATACGGTCGCGATGATGTATGGACCCTCCCACTTAGGCTGGAATTTGCTGGCGATTTTGTGAGTCATGACCATCGGTCTGCGAACGGCCAAGACGAGATCGCCTATTTGGAATGTCTCTGCTTGATTTTCTTATTGAAGGCCCGAGAGATGCGTGCTTGATAGAGCTTGATGCTTTATTGAGCTTGCAAACGCTTCTCGTCTAAAGCTTCCAATTCTTGTAGCCGTCGGCGGTAGTTATCGTCCGACGTCAACCAGTAAGTAAGGGCCACACGAAGTGAGGGGATCTGAGTCTCCAATGGGAGAACTGCCTCGCTCCCATACACCAGAGAGAACAGTGTATTTTCGATAGTTGTTCGACTCGTAGTACGGTACGCCCCTAAGCATTTACCCAACTTTTCATTCCAGTCATGCTTGTTTGAAGATACGAACTTTTTGAGAAGCTTGATTATGGTCTTGTTAAAAGCTTCGTCCAGACCATTAGCTGATGGGTTGTATGCAGTTGAAGCCACATTCTGAATTCGATTTTTGTCACAGAATCGATAGAAGGCATTGCTTGCGAACTGCAGACCATTGTCATGAATGATCCTCCGTGGCAGTCTAAAACGGTAAATGACGTGATGTTTTACGAAAGTGATCACGTTTGATGTCTTTACCTATGCCAACAGAACAGCTTTCGCCCACTTGGAGAAGTAGTCGGTGATTGCGAGAATAAACCGGTGCCCTTTGGATGATGGCGGGGTGATTGGACCAACGATGTCTATTTCCCATGCTTCAAATGTCCAAGAGGCCACTGTTGGGTACAAGAACTTAGATGATAGATGTATGAAATCTGCGTGGATCTGACAAGCCTTACACTTTTTTGTATAATTGACTACGTCTGCTACCATCGTAGGCCAGTAGTAACCCATCCGACGGAGACGGCCCTGCAACTTCGGGCCCGGTTGGTGAGCCCCGCAAATGCCATCGTGAGCCTCAGATTTGATTCGAAATTGGATATCGAATCCATCTCAAAATCAAGTTTAAACTTGATATAAAATAACCAAAATAGAGTAAAAGGTTTGAAACTTTATTTCCGAAACCAAACTTTATTCCCAAAACCAAGAACTATGCAACCTTCCAGAGACCCTGTCACGACCCATGCCCGAATATTCGGGCACAAGTACGCGGGCCACGCCCACCGTAGTATCAGCGGTAGAACGCTGTCCAATACCCAAAAAAATATCTACAACATCTACTTGATCTACAATAACAACATATACTCCAATCATATACATCTAAGGAAGATATGAATAAGAAAGATGGTATTATCACTAAAATAATCCAAAGTCTATAATGATCATAAATGACAAGAATGTGTCAGAGGAAAATTCGACAACGAAACATGAATCAAAAATAAAGAAATAATGGCCTAGAGCTCCCAGAAGACAACTCACTGTAAATGGAACATCGAGATCTGTCTCAGCTAGCATCGTCATGTGATCCAAATATGTGGGACATAACAACTCCTAAAAATATTGGTTATCCAGTCAGGATTGGAACGAGCACATCTCCAACAACAGTTCCCAGTAAATAACAAGTGCTATAAGACAGTAAATAGAGAGAATATACAAGTGCAAATAAAAGGTACATGAAAGTAGCATGGCAAGAGTAAACACAGTAAACTAGAGCAAGGACAAGAGAAATAATCATGGCATGTACAAGAATCAAGAATCATCTATCTATGTAAGTAAATATTAACTTTGACATGTGGCCGGATTGAAAACTTGTACAAGGTCTACTGGCCTGGTTAATCATACGTGGAGTATATGATTAATACTAACAAGATCTATAATGAACAAGGTGGGTATTGAACATATGTCTAGACTAATATTCCCCCTCCCTCGACTGGTAGAGTGGATCCAACCATGACACGTTACAACACGGGATTCTCTGAGAAGGTAGCTAGCCTTCACAGGAATTAGTGTCCATACAATGTACATAGACAACAAGGAGGTTTGCATAAGATACACCAAGGTAAACAAGAAATAACATCTTATGACGGAATCCGTAAATACCAATCCGTGTGACCAATGTGTCAAGAAATAAGTACATCTATACTAAGTACAAGAAATATAGTAAATAAATATCATAAATAGAAAATTATCAGAGAATGTACTCGTTTCAATTTAGTTGGAAGTCGACGTGCACGACACGAACATGTCGACACGGATTAGGTACCGATGCTATGCTCCACAAGGTGGACCCAGATAATGATACGGCCAGTTCCATTGAGTCCAAAATAGTCTAAAAAGCCTAATTTGATATATAAAAGTCCAGAATCAGGATTCGACACGATAATCGAGATGAGAAATAGGAAACGACTATAATAGTCGTGACTTACGATTTAAGGGAAAAAGAATAAAACTATATATACATATCTTATCTAAAAATTATTTATAATATTTATAAACTATAATTTTTATTTACAAAATACTATTAGGTAATACTAGAAACCCATAAATCATTTAGAGTTTTACGAAATCCAATTATATATATAAGCTAATAATATGAATTACAAGTTGTAGGCTATTAAAATATCAAGTTTGTACCTTGTTATTTGTACATCGAAACCTACGACACACAAATCGAGATAAGATGATCAACCATAAGATTAACAATCTTATCATAGTGATCCACATGGTCATCTTGTCAATTTTAGCGATGTGAGATCACTGGAATCGATTGATCTCAGTTTCGTTGCACGAATTCCGAAATACGAACATAAATAAGAATTAATTATAACTAATGGTGATACATAAAGAAAAAATATAAAGACATTTTTGGATGATGAAACAAACATCACCAACGTATCCAGAATGGTCAAATTAGCTAGGATAGCCTACCCATAAGTCCAATTTGGACACAGGGGTAAAACAGTAATTTCGGGTCAAAACGGTATCCGTCGTTGGACCCGCTTTGCACCGAAAAACATGCCAGGATAAAAGTCCACTAAACCTAACAAATTATATGTCCACGAATTTAGAATGATGATACGAACCCAACGGTATATCCGAAATTGGATTCCGATAACCCGATATCAAAATGGTCCGTTGACTCGTACTGTGGAATCCGATTTGCAAAAAAATGCGTGCCGGAGCCAAAGTTCACTAAATCTAGCAAAGTATATGTCAACGAGTCCAGATGACTATACGAACTCATCGGTATATCCAGAATCGGATTCCGATGAGCCGATCTCAAAATAACCCATTGACTCGGACTGTGGGGCCCGCTTTGCACCGAAATATGTGTCGGGGCCCACGTCCTCCAAATCTAGCAAACTTTATATGAATTCGTGCCAGAACGATACCACGAGTCTACTGGGGGTGTCAGAATTTGAATCCGGAGTCCCGGGTCAAAAATTAGAATTTTATAAGTTGAAAATTATGAATTCGGACGGCCATCATTGGCGTCAAATTCAACCAATCAAACGAGCTCATAATGAAACAAAACTTTAGGGATAAGAAGTTGGTTATACTAGATGTGCACAGAAACTATTGGCACGTCAAACAGAGCTGTTACGGCGGAGATACAACTCCACGAAGTTGGCTCCACAAAATTGTCCAAAAATAAACACAATTATTCAGGCAACTTGGCGGTCGATTTTGATCTATCAAACGATCGCTGAAACTTTGGGTGAAGGTAGAGGTGTATACCGAGATTACAACGGAACAAAGATTTCATCGATCCAATAGTCGAATTTTTCGAAAAACATGCACAAAGTTGCTGTCCCGACGAACGATTTCTGACTTCGATTTCTCGTGCACGTCGACGGCATCCCGTGTGAAATGCACGAATCGCCCATGTATCGCATCAGAGTGGTCGACGACCACCCAAGGGGTGTCACCCAGGTTCGTACATGGGTTACGGGGTCGCCGATGGCGGTGTGCGACCGCACCGCGCTGCTGCAGCCTGCACATAGAGCTGTCAAGACGGGCCGACGGGGCGGGACGGGTCGGCCCGTAACCCACTATAACCCACCATTTGGTGGGGCGGGGCGGGCCGACCCACCATTTTGGCGGGCTGGAAAAATTCCAACCCAGCCCAACCCACCGACGGGCCCCGGGCTAGGTGGGCCGGCCCACTTTATTTTTTTAAATTTTTTAATTATTGTTTAGTTTCTTAGAAGAAAAAAAATCATATATATAATATTTTCTACTCACTCTCATATGCATCAAATTACAAGTAAAATACAAGAAACATTATAATAGTAGATATTTCTTTAAAACACCTTCATTCATGTAAATAAATGACCAAATTTAATATTTTATACGTCATTACTTGCATTAAATGAGAATTTTTATCATTTATAATACATATCTCATATATGTGCTAAATAAAAAAGTAAAAAATTTATAAAAAATAGATGGCGGGCTAACCCACTTGGCCCGCGGGCTAGCCCACCTCGGGGCGGGCTACTAGCGGGCCTGCCCACCTAGGGCCGCCTGTTTGGCGGGCTCCTAAATGCTCGGCCCAACCCACCTTTTTGGCGGGCGGGGTGGGCCGGCCCAACGGGCTTAGCCTATTTTGACAGCTCTACCTGCACGCGCATATGCGACCTGTTGGTGACGCTGCTCGTGCGCGCACACTGCTGTACTTGCAGCTATAGCTGCGTAGCTGCACGCGCGGCTGCCTTGCTGTATGGTTGTGCGTCGGGGGTCGAGGTGGCTGTTGCCACCGGAAATAATGAAAAGAGGAAGAAGAATGATGAAGATGATATATGGAAGAGGAGGTGAAGGAGTTGAGATGCTGGTGGAATGAAGATGAAGAAGATAGAGAGGGAGGGGTTTATTTCTTGGTTGGACAAGGGGTTTGCTGATGCTATGTGTTATAGAGAGAGAGAGAGAGTTGATCTGTTTGTTGTGAGGAAGAAAAAGAAGGAGTCGACTGAGTTTTATTAGAAAGAGAGAGAGTAAGGAAGGAATCTCTACAAAAGTAGAGAAAGAATGTATGGGGATTAGGGCCGGCTGCTAGGAGGGTGTGTGGGTTGTCATGAAGGGATGAGTGGAGTGGGTTGATGAAGGATAAATCAATGGCTAGGATTTAGAGTAGCTATATGATGATGCATAACACCTATGCAAAGAGGGAGGAAAAATTGGTGTATAGTGTTTGTCATGAGGGAAAGTTTGTGTAGGGTGTTCTTAAGGGGACATGAAGCTTGGGTTAGGTTCAGTTGAGTCAGGTCGGGTCAAAATCTGGCTTGGTGCAATAAATGGCTTAATTTAGCCATTTATGATCACGAGTAAATAAGTAGCATGCGGGGGCTCAATTGAATGGGACACAAGTGTCATGTGCGTAGTAGACTCAAAATAGGTCAAAATCATATATTGGATCGATTAGATTAGACCGATGTCGAGCCCCGAAATTAAATTAAAAGTTAGGTCAGGTTTTACGGTAGAGGGTCAATGGCCTAAATTGATCCGAAAGTTGTACGATACAAATAGAATACAAGAGAACAAGTTTGAGTGGTACATTATATATCAAAATGAAGATAATCTTGCCTACTACAAAACTCATGAAGGAAGTTTCCAGAGACTGACATCCCTGGCTCTCCAAAAATCAAAGTCACGGGAAAGAACATTTAATGATAAAAAAATAATTAAAATAAAATATTTATTAAAAATAATTCATTTAAATTTTTTTAAAATAAATCCTAAAATTCAGGGGGCTCATAGACTCTAGCATGTTCGCCTGGACCTAGCGCACCCCCGCAGCCACCTGCAATCGCCTGAGGACGGTCGCGGTCGCCGTTGATAGCCGGGAACCATCGTTGTGCAGGGGAAACAGAGCCTCGGTTTTGTTCAAACGATACGAGGTACCCATGTTCTCAACAACTTTTTTATTCCAATACTCGACCAAATTCTGATCTTTAAATTCTTATGCATTGCCTAGATGACCCTCTAAGAACCCCATCAGTTAGTTCTGATAGTAGATGCCATAAGTAGACGTGGAAATTCCTTAAAATCTTCAAAAAAAACCTCAGTGATACACCTTGGCACAAAACAGTTTTTCAAGTTTAAAACCCTAACCTGGAAGCCAGATTCTTCTCAAATTATAGATATTTTTAGATTAGTGTATGAACCATTTTGTAAACAACCTATATGGCATCGAAATGGTATTTATAGCTTTAATTTTCCGATAATAAATAAGGAGAAAAGTCGAGTTGAAAATCAACGAAAAACTGTTTTAAAAACATAGAATTTTTTCGATACGGAGTGTGCCCCACCAAATCGGACCACTTCGTTGTGTACCAATTGCATCGAAAGACGCGTATGGTATACTCGGACATGTGGGCTTTCACGGAAGTTGATATGGACGTGTGTGCACGCCGGAATCAACCTGTATCCGTTGAAAATTTCCGTATCGACCTCTTTGCAAACTAGCCAATTATTATATGTATATTTTTCATCTTGTGACGAAACTTGTGCCACTGGACTCGAGTTATTTTTATGGTCATGTGAGCCAAGTTTGGTCCGATTCTGAGAAGGTTGACCGGAACGCTATTTTGGTGGGCCGACGATCCGACTCAACGGACGATTTTGTGTACTGCCCATCGAAATCCAAAATTGGATATACCGTTGGGTTCTTTTCGAAAAACTAGACTCGTCAGTATATAATTTGTTGACTTTAGAGACCATAGGTTCTGGCACATTTTTCGGTACAAAGCGGGTCCAACAGCAGACACTGTTTTGCTCTGAAATTACAGTTTTGCCACTGTGTCCAGAATTGGATTTATGGGTAGTCAAACTTCGACATTGCTTTTATGACAATAACGTTGGTGATGTTTGTTTCAGCATCCGAAGGCGTTCGCGAAAGTTCAGCTTTCGTGGCTCATTGATTGACTAGTTGTTTATTTGGACGTGAACGATTCTATACCAGGCAAGTGTACCTTGCCAACATTGTACAGTTTACTTACATACATGTTCTTATTATTTTTTCTTGTTCATGTCTCCTTTTATTTTCCATATTTGCTATCTTTTCATGATTTATTTTTATGTCTCTTACCTGTTATCACTTATTTTTATCATTAGTTATTTCTATATATTTCCACCCATGACTTCGATAGAATTATTTTCTTGAGTATTTGATTTGACCACGTGTGCTATGATACATTGACTTGATCACATGTTCCATGCTACCTTGACTTGACCCTCTACCGATACTAGGATTGACTACTTGACCACTCTGGACTCGGGAGACCCATGACAAGGCTATGATAGAGACTCACTATAGTTAGGGAGTACCACGGCAGGGCTACTAGCTAGAGGACCGAGAGTACCACGGCAGGGCTACGGTCATTGAATTCATTTTGTAGCCATACTTAGTATCACTTTTCATATGACATTTTATGATTTATAGAGTCTTCCATATGATCTTCACTCTTGTCCTAGGAGTTGTTTTTCTTATTTTCCTTGCATGTTATATACTATCATAGTAGGCATATTTTATGTATCTTGCTAGTCCCTGAGGACCAGGTGATTTCTCTAGGTATTAGATGAAGTTATCAAGATTTGGTGCATTGATGGATGATGGTTGCCTCCCCAAGCCTTCAGATATATTTAGTTGTTGCTCTTATCTTTCTTTTCCTTATTTATATTTTAGCCAATATCTGCTTTCGCTATTATTATAGCCTAGTATTTTATAAGCTTTATTTTCTTCTAGCTTGTTCATGATAAATGTATTATTGGGGATCCACTCTAATACATTTATCTATTCTACAATCAGTGTATTATGGTCTGATCAGCCTTACTGCACTTGATTCGTTATTGTTACCGATATTTAGTGGATTGAGATATAGTTGATCTAGAACAACCAGACAGCTTATACGTATTCGAGCTGTGCTGGAGTCCTCTCGATACATAGCTGGCATGTATAAGATCTCCTAGTCCTATATATTTTGGGACTGGGGCATTACATATTTTTTTGGTGGCCCATGCAGGTCGAGTTAGCCGTTTCGGTTACGTAACTATACCGAGCGGGCCCGCGAATATGATTAAACCCCTAGGAATATCAATCCACAACTGCCTTGAGAATTTTTTTAGAAATTTCTCTATCGTCCTTGAACTTCATATTTGCTCTCGACTATTCTTTCTTTGTTTTCTCGTGCCATTGCTTCTTGTCCCTGACTATTTTGGAGTGACGAATGATTGTGCTTTATAGAAAATATCAAAAACTCTTAATTTATAGTATAAATTAGTTTGCTTATTGAATTTTGGATGTGAGGGGAGTAGAGATGTCATATGCCATAGATATCTAGTAGTACGAATTTTTGCAACTAGTGTGCTAGGGTTATAAAATTTTAGGGTACCATGTGTTTAATAGGATAGTGTGACCAAAGGTGGTAGACGTCCTCAAGGCACAATGTGATTTATTGATGATGAATTACTGATTGAAAGGATTGAAGAAGTTTTATGAATTTACAAACTTGTGGAAAAAGGAGATTGGATTTACTTTTCAAGAATTAGATGGTTGTAGATTATTATTACTAATTGATTTTTTAGATTCAAGGCTTGAATAAAAATATAGGACGAAACCTTTGAAAAAATTAATTGGTAGATACAAAGGTTAAAGAAAAATCGAGGATGAAATGGTTGAGGGACTAGTAATTAAGTTCTTGGATTGATGGTCGAGGAGGACAAGCCTTCAACATGATAGTTGTAAGACCGCCAACACCAAGAGGAGCGACTAGAGGTAACCATTTATAGGTTTATGAAAGGAACGCTCCATAGGAAAATAATTTAAGATTGATAGTTACTTGCTCGATTTGGAGAGACCGTAGTGACATAGTGTACCCCTTTAAACTGTTTCTATTTACGTAGTGAGCCTTATTTTAATTTCGAGTAAGAAATTCTTTAAAGTAGGTAGATTGTATGGACCCTAATTTTTGGGAATTATTTTTTATTTTATTTTATATGATTTTGATTTGTTAAATTATATTTTATCTTTAATTATGAATATAGATGTAGTTTTTCGTAGCTTTGATTTTTAGAGCACAAGAAGAGCCAATCTTTCGAAACTTCATGAGTTTTGAAGTAGACGATCCCACCTTCAACTTAATATAACATGTCCCATCCAAACATGTCCTCTAACATTCTTTTAACTTCACACAACTTTGGGTCAAATTTACGCCATTTGACTATTTACCGTAATTCTAGACCTAATACCCAGTTTGAGTTCAAAACTCGACATCGATCAAAATCATTTGACCCAATATATAGTTTTGATCCATTTTGAGCCTACGACACACATGCCAAGGGTGTGCCACTCAATCGAGTCCCCATGTGCTATTTATTTACGAATGGCATAAGAAGACTCATGGGTTGACTTTTTGAGTTCAATTTGATTATAAAATATATTTGGACCCTAACCTAGCCAACCCTACTTGGTAGAGCCATGTTAGGTCGCCATGACTTAGTAGAATTATTTTAAAAAATTGGGCCAAATAGATTTAAATACACACACACACACACACACACACATATATATATATGAAAAAAATGAATATATTTATAATAGTCTAATACTATATATATATGGCATTAGCTATGGTTTGGGATGCATATCGACTAAGAATTATGGCACGAATATATATATATATATATATATATATATATATATATATATATATATATGAAAAAAAATATATATATATATATATATATATGAAAAAAAATGAATATATTTATAATAGCCTAATACTATATATATATATATATATATATATATATATATATATATATATAGCCTTAGCTATGGTTAAGTTTTGGGATGCATATCGACTAAGAATTAAGGCACGGATAGTGTAGTTGTGTGCTTTGACTAGTGGATTAGCCATGGTAGGGAAGGCCTAGCCATAGGTGTGTTCCTACTAGAAAAATCAATCAAAGTTGTGACTTGACCCCTATAAATGGTTAATTAATATTTACTAAGAATTTGATTTCTTTTAGAAGACTCGTTTGTGTCAAACAAGTCGAACTGGACACGAACCAAACCCATACCGGCCACACATGGCAGCCCCATGCCTGCAAAACCCCTTATAATATTTGGTATTATTTCCTTATTTTTATTTTTTATTTATTAGTGTAAGTATTATTTCTTTAATACTAAACTAGGGTGTAGCAATTTATTTTAGATTAATAAATATATATATATATATATATATATATATATATATATATATATATATATATAAGTTAGTCCTACATGCGAAGGAAATAGATTATAAATGTTTAGATTGATGTAGAATCTTTTTATATAAGTTAGGATATTTTTTTGGATATTTTAGGTAGTTTGGTGTATATCAAATAGGGGTTATTATATATGTACCATATATATTATATAAAAGAATAGGAAAAAAAAGAGTGAACAGTGTCATCTCCTTCACAGCCCGTCCAAACCGAGCCGCGCGCAGGAAATAAAGATAACCGATGTGTTAAATTTAAACACTTTAAATTCAAACAAAATTCATCAAAATCTTCTACGATACAAATCCCAATCTGATTCTCCTTTGAATACACCAGATTTGATTCGAAATTGGATATCGAATCCATCTCAAAATCAAGTTTAAACTTGATATAAAAAACCAAAACAGAGTAAAAGGTTGGAAAACTTTATTCCCGAAAATAAGAACTCTGCGACCTTCCAGAGACCCTAACAAGTTCGCCTGGACCTAGCGCACCCCCAGAGCCACCTGCAATCGCCTGAGGACGACCGTGGTCTGATCGCCGGGAACCGTCGCTGCGCAAGGGAAACATAGCCTCGATTTTGTTCAAACGATGCGAGGTACCCATGTTCTCAACAACTTTCCTATTCCAATACTCGACCAAATTCCGATCTTTAAATTCCTATGCACAGCCTGGATGACCCTCTAAGAACCCCATCAATTAGTTCTGATAGTAGATGCCATAAGTCGACGTAGAAATTCCTTAAAGTCTTGAAGAAAAAAAAATCACTAATACACCTTGGCGCAAAACAGCTTTTCATGTTTAAAACCCTAACTTGGAAGCCAGATTCTTCTCAAATCATGGATACTTTTAGATAAGTGTGTGAACCATTTTGTAAACAACCTATAGGCATCGAAACGCTGTTTATAGCTTTAATTTTCCAATAGTAAATAAGGCGAAAACTCGAGATAAAAATTGAAGAAAAACTATTTTTAAAAACTTAGAAATTTTGTGATACGGAGTGTGCCCCGCCAAACCGGACCACTTTGTCGTGTACCAATTGCATCGAAAGATGCGTATGGTATACTTGGACGTGTGGGCTTTTGCGAAAGTTGATTTGGACGTGTGTGCACGCCGGAATCAACCCGTATCCGTCGAAAATTCCCGTATTGGCCTCTTTGCAAACTAGCCAAATACTTTGTCCACGTTTGTCACCTTGCGACGAAACTTGTGTAATGACCATTGTTCGTATTACGTATTTTGGAATACGTATACGTATTTTAGACCCGTATTGCATGTCTTCCTGCTTGATTTATTTTGGCATTTCATTGATTGGTTTATCTTGGTTCGGCTTGGTTTAGCATGGTTCGGTTTTGCTTGATATGAACCAAACCACTCCCACCTACCACCACCTTCATTAAATATCCCACCAAATATTTCTCTCTCCACATTAACTCTTCTTCTTCCCCATCATTACTTCTCCACCAACCTGAGAGTGGAAGGTTTAGGCAAGTGCACCTTGCTTCATGGAGGAGTCCATTTTTATTGTTCCATTGTCTTCCTCATGTGTTTCTAACCCACTTTAGTACTTAGCATTTTTTATTTCCATGGTTAGATTCTTGTAAATCTAGCCTTGTGGTATTTTCGGTTTCCAGGAGTTTTGATCTATCAAACTTGCCTATTTTTGCTAGTTGATGGTTCCATGTCATAGAGAATTCCATTTTATCCAAATTTGACCTACGAAAGTCTGGATTTGGGTTCCTAATGTGGTTTGTAGGAGCATGGAGGCCATGGTATTTTCATGGACATGTTCTCTGTGGGAGCCCTTAATTGCACTCTGAGCCGCATAGGCCATTGGCTGGCCGCATGGCTACTAATTTATTAGCCTTGGCCGCATGGCCATCTTTCAAACGTTTGCTGGCACGCATTAATTGCATGGGCATTTAATTAATTGCCTTACATTGGCTAGCCGCATATGGCCTTAGCAGTCAACCGCATATGCATGCATTAATTTAATGTATATTCTAATGCATACAATATTTTAATGCATATTCTAAATGCATGCAATATTTTAATGTATATTCTAATGCATACAATATTTTAATGCATATTCTAAATGCATGGATTTAATGCATTTTCTAATGCATTCTCTAAATGCATTCATCAGTAGCATGCATTTAATGCATGTTCTAAATGCATTCTCTAAAGCATGCAGCCGCATGCATTTTTATGCATTCTCTAATGCATTCAGCCGCATATGGGGGCAAAAGTGAGCCGCATGGCTTGCTTTTTACCTTGCTTTTAATATTACTTTGCAAGGGAGGGAAAAGTCAGCCGCATACGCATTTTTGAATGCATCAGCACATACATGCTTGCTTGGAAACCATTATAGCCGCATGGGAATTTTTAGTGAGCCGCATGCCATTTATAGGTTATGGCGTATGGCCTCACGCAAACAACAGTTGCATGCATGCGTTAAAGTTGGCCATGCAACTTTATTTTATTGCATTGTTAATATTCATGGCCATAATCTGTAAGCCGCATATGCATGCATACTTGGCCGCATGAGCAAATTGTTGGCCGCATGCAAATGCCAATAGTGAGCCGCATATGGGAACGAAGCCAGCCACATGCATATTAATGCATTATACTAATGTATGCAAGCATACATTTAATATATATATTAATATATTAATATAATGTATATTAATATATATTAATATAATGCATTATATTAATATAATATATTAATGCATTACTTAATGCATTATATTAATGCATTATATTAATGTATTAATGCGTTTGCATGCAGGCATGCATGCTTGTATATTTAGCATTAGCCGCATGTATATTTAATGCATTATATTACATGCTTATATATTTTGCTGAGCCGCATATGGCCAAGTGACT
Organism: Iris pallida; assembly: GCA_029216955.1. Classification (NCBI taxonomy): domain Eukaryota; kingdom Viridiplantae; phylum Streptophyta; class Magnoliopsida; order Asparagales; family Iridaceae; genus Iris; species Iris pallida. The sequence continues at coordinate 5,669,102 of JANAVB010022600.1, read as the reverse complement.
GCTGGCCGCATAAAAATTTTTCCGAGCCGCATGAGTCCCCCACAGCCCTTACCCCTTCTAATATTTAATTACTAAATGTGTGCTTGTGCCAAATTAATTGTTCCCTGACACGATGGTGACCCGTTGTGGTGTACTTTTGACATGACGTGATAGTCGCCCGACGTGGCGCACTTCTGACAGTAGATATGACATGATATATATATATATATATATATATATATATATATATATATATATATATTGAAGGCTGTTGCGACGGCTAGCATGTCATGACGAGATTGAATGGCCTGGACACCGTGGTTGAGTGTGTTTGTATAAATAGAACCGGTAATGTTTGCATCATGTCTAGGACAGGGATCTCTGAGTACCACAGTCAGGGGTACCTACTGTAAATGGCTAAGGCTAATAACTAGAATAATTCAGTAGTCATGAGAGATTTCCCCAATTACAGGCGATCCTGTTATCCTGGCCACCATTGTGGGACTTGCAGCCTGCCGACGAGTAGGGCACAAGTCTAAATTCACTGATATATGGAAAGAATGATGTACTACTTAATGAACCCAGGTCGCCTGGATAACCTGGATTTGCTGCAGGGCTTGTGCCTGGTGGAACATCTCACTGCATGTTGTGATAACCCTAGTTAGCTAATGTAGAAAGCCGTAGTCACTGATTGGCCGGGAACGATTGTATGGTGTAGTTTCAGTGCTCGATTATTGCAGGCTTGATCGCATGATTGTCACTTTTAACAATAAAGATCAGGGGCTAAGTTCTGCTCAGGCGAAGGGTTACAACCCCGGTCCTTGTTTGGTTTAAGGGTTGTAACCTGGCTCCCGGAGCAGTTCTGAGTCCTCTCTTCGTTTATTGTATTATTGCACCCCACGCCACGCTTGTAATGTTTTACCTTACCAACAAGATTTGGAGACGGAGTTCTATTCAGGTGAAGGGTTACAACCCCGGTCCTTGTTTGGTTTAAGGGTTGTGACCTGGCTACTTGAATGGTTCCTTCGTACTCCATTATGACTGTTGTTATTCTTTTACTTCAAGTTCTTTTAACTGCTTTTAATATTTATTTCTGATGTGCTGGTTTTAGTTCTTAAGTGAAGCCTCCTTTGTGGTACTTGCTCTTTTTGGGATCTGACCCAACTGGTTTTGTGTGGCCAGATTTCGGAGCAGCTTTAGAGGATCTATCGACCTTCCAGTCCGATGGTGACCACCAGGCGTAACCAGGGCAACGAGTGGGTTTATTTTTGCTCTCCCACTTTATTGTAAAAATTTTATTTTGAGGCATTTAGCCGGCGAGCACCTGTTAGCTCGTATTGCATACCTTATTATTGTCTGCCTACGGGCTGTAACATGATTGACAGATCCTAGGGTTGATCATGTATGACTAAACTCTTGCTAGTCCTCACATTTTGTAACGACTAGCTTCATGATCAGCTGGATATGTAATGTTTGGGACGCCTTACTATTGTATATTTGGTGATCTTACATCTTGTAACTTTACTTGCTTGCTTGAGATTGAGACAATTAGGCTTGTCATTGACCATAGGAGACTGATGGATTGTAGTTAAACCCTCATATATCTAGACAGTCGTGACTGTATAGTGGGGTGGATTCCATTTCATTATACGTAGCTGGCTATGTATGCCCCCGCCCTCCAATATTTTGGTTCTGGGGTGTTACATGGTTTAAGTGGTGGCCCATGCAGGTCTTGTAAATCAAGATATGTGAGGATTTACCGAATAGATGTCTCAATCAACACTCGTCCTTGATCTCTGCCCGACTCTTCCAATCCCTGAGATTCTCGACCTGATCACATGCTTGTATCGTTGATCTGTCTTGGTCCTTCCTTATTGTTCCCTATGTCGTCTTCTTCAACGGTATTTTTCCAGATCCTACCGATCAGCAAGGCGAAGCTCCTCCCATGGACCAGCAGCAATAAGAAGATCAGGCCCAGCACTCAGGAGCAGCCTTCTGGGTCATGCCTCCCGGATATTCAGAACCCCCGGTGCAGCCAGCCCAGCCCGCAGGACAGGATGATGGAGCCTTGGTGGAACTTATCAGGGAGTTGCTTGCATCGCAGGATCGTCGAGGAGATGCCTTGCATCAGGCAGTGGCAGATGCTCTGGGCAGAGGTGGACATCATGGAAACAATACAGCGAACAGTTTCAAGCGCCTGAAACCTTTATTCTTCGATGGCAGCGAAGACGCTATCGCTGCTGATGCATAGTTTTAGGACACAGAGGTGATATTGGAAGCAGCGAAGACCCCAGAAGATGAGAAGGTGGCCGTGGTGTGCCTGCAGTTATTGGATCTAGCCCGTAGCTGGTGGACGGTGCAGGCTGTTGGATTAGTGGTATCTATTGCCTGGGCAGTATTCCGTGAGAGGTTTCGGACCAAGTACTTCGATGCGGTGGCTCGGTACGATCTACAGACCAAGTTTACCAATTTGAAGCAGATGGGCCGAACGGTCGATGGGTATGCGGCCGAGTTTTCTAGGCTTAGTCGGTTTGCTCCCACCTTGGTGGCGACCGAGTTCGATAGAGCCCAGCAATTTCAGCAGGGACTCCACCTAGAGATTTTGCTGGCGGTGGAGCAGTTTGAGCATCAGACTTTTGATACGGTATTGAGGGCAGCGAGGAGGCATGAGTATACCTCCCAGAGGATTGTGGACAGGACCAGAGGTCGAAAGCGATCTCACGGCCAGATGAACCAGTCGTCAGCCCCAGCCCCGGCAGCTAGGGCTTTGAACATTGGAGCTTCGAGAAGGACAGCTTCAGTTACGTCGGTTCAACAATCAACCACGACGTATCCTCAGAAGCAGAAGAAGTCTTCCCCCATGGGCTGCTCTTATTATGGGAAGCCTGGGCATGTTGTTTCAGAATGTCGCAAGGCTCGAGGATTGTGTTTGCTTTATGGAGCGCCAGACCACAAGGTAGGGTCCTGCCCGTTCAGGACTGACTCATCACCAGCCAGGACCAGTTCATCAGTTAGGGGACCAGCCCCAGTACCAGTCCAGCAGCAGTTTTCATCTCCGAGGCCGTTGCCGACGCAGACCCATGCTTTTCAGCAGCAAAGGCCTCAGCAGTATGCCCAGGCGCAAGTTCAGAATAGGCAGCAAGGATTCCAGCAGAGAGGGCCGGCACCCAGAGGACATGGTCAAGTGTTGGCTCTGACCATTGGAGAAGAAGGAGTGGCACCAGGTGAGGTAGTGGCAGGTACTATTCTTGTCAACACCTTTCCCGCTTTAGTGTTATTTGACTCTGGTGCATCGCATTCATTTATGTCTGCACGATTCGCGACACGGATAGGACTAGAGCCTGAGTCCTTATCAGTAAGGCTCAATATACTTACTGGTAACGGTCTTGTGGGAGTAGATAGAGTGTTTTCCTCGTGTCGAATCGTGGTTAGCGGTAGAGAGTTTCCCGCTAGGCTGATAGAATTCCCGATGGCCGATTATGATGTGGTCTTAGGGATGGATTGGTTGAGAGACCAGTATGCTAGGATAGACTGCCATATTGGCAGAGTTGTTTTTAGCATCCCAGGCGAGCCGGAGTTTTCCTTTTCTCGAGGCAAAGTTGAACCTTCTCCTCCAGTATTGCGGATGGCCGTAGCAGCAGTACAGTTACCCCGGATAGTCGAAGAATTTCTAGATGTTTTCCCGGAAGAGCTACCAGGGATGCCGCCAGAACGGGAGATCGAGTTTACTATCGACTTGATTCCCAGGACAGCACCAGTGTCAGAGAGAGTCTACAGAATGGAGCCGTCAGAATTGGAGATATTGTACAAGATGATTGAAGAACTCAGGACCAAGGGATTCATTCGTGCTAGTGGATCGCCTTAGGGAGCCCCGATGCTTCTTGTAAAAAAGAAGGATGGTACGTCCAGATTACGTGTTGACTATCGTACCTTGAACTCAGTAACAATCAAGAACAGATATCCTCTCCCCAGGATAGATGACTTGTTTAATCAACTCAGAGGAGCGACAGTATTCTTGAAGATTGATTTACGGTCAGGATATCACCAGATCAGAGTCAGAGAGCAGGACATCCCGAAGACAGCTTTCAGATCTAGATATGGGCATTGGAAGTTCCTTGTTATGTCCTTTGGAGCGACCAATGCACCGGCTGTATTTATGGACCTCATGAATCGTATCTTCATGCCTTATTTGGATCAGTTCGTGATCGTGTTCATAGACGATATCCTGGTCTACAGCAAGAGTGAAGTGGAGCATGAGCAGCATCTCAGAGTTGTCCTCCAGATTCTTCGAGAGCACCAGTTGTATGCCAAGTTTAGTAAATACGAGTTCTGGCTCGATCGTATTTCATACTTGGGTCATATCATCACCAGAGGGGGAGTAGAAGTGGTCCCCAGAAGATCGTGGCTATCGAAACATGGCCAGTGCCCAGCACAGTTGCAGAAGTTCATAGTTTTCTTGGATTGGCCGGCTACTACCGGCAATTTATTTTGAACTTTGCTCGGATTTCGGCACCATTGACGCAGTTAACCCGCAAGGATGTACAGTTTGGTTGGACAACAGAATGTCAGGATTCTTTTGAAAAGTTGAAGCGAGGCTTGATGACGGCACCCGTTCTCACACTTCCAGATGGGATCGGAGGATTTTCAGTGTACTGTGATGCTTCAGGCAGAGGTTTAGGGTGTGTTTTGATGCAACATGGGAAGGTAATAGCTTATGTATTACGACAACTTCGTGATCATGAGAGGAATTATCCGACCCACGACTTGGAACTGGCAGCGGTAGTGTTTGCACTTAAGCTTTGGAGACACTACTTGTATAAAGATAGGGTAGAAATTTTCATCGACCACAAGAGCCTGAAGTATGTGTTCACTCAGAAGGATCTTAACATGCGTCAGAGAAGATGGCTGGAGCTGCTTGTGGATTATGACGTCAACCTGCAGTATCATCCTGGAAAGGCCAACGTGGTTGCAGATGCATTGAGCAGGAGAGCCGAAGTTTATTTTCTGACAGCGCAACCAGAGTTGTTGGCAGATCTTCAAAAAATGGGTATAGAAGTTGTCCTTTCTACCAATGTGGCATTGATGGCCAGCATGCAAGTTCAGTCCAGTATAGTTGAGAGGATCAAGATAGCTCAGTCCTCCGATTCTAAGCTTCAGCGACTTAAAGCAGAATGTGAAGCAGGACGACGACCAGAACTATGCATTTATGAAGATGGTACACTTCGACATGGTAAGTGTCTTTGTGTACCCAGTGGAGATATTAGACAGGAGGTGATAGCGGAAGCTCACAGTTCTCAGTATTCGATTCATCCCGGTGGCACGAAGATGTACCGTGATATCCGTCAGCACTTTTGGTGGAATGGCATGAAGAGGGAGATAGCTCGGTTTGTCTCTCGGTGTTTGGTTTGCCAACAAGTCAAGGCTGAACATCAGAGGCCAGCTGGACTTCTTCAGCCCTTGCCAATTCTAGAATGGAAGTGGGAGCATATAACCATGGATTTCGTGACTGGATTACCTAGATCTCCAGCCGGTAGAGATGCTATTAGGGTTATAGTTGACAGGCTCACGAAAGTGGCTCACTTTCGCCCGTTCAGAGTTGGTCAGTCGACAGCTCAGCTAGCAGAGATGTATCTCCGACAGATTGTCAGATTCCACGGTGTACCAGTCAATATCACCTCGGATCGAGATTCAAGATTTACGTCGTGCTTTTGGCGTAGCTTGCAAGAGAGTTTGGGAACTCGCCTCCGGTTCAGCTCAGCATATCACCCGTAGACAGATGGTCAGTCGGAACGCACGATCCAGACTCTTGAGGATATGTTGAGATCTTGTACACTCGACTTCGGTGGTTCATGGGAAGATCACCTGCACCTGGTGGAGTTCTCATACAACAACAGTTTCTATGCTAGTATCCAGATGGCACCGTTCGAGGCACTGTATGGAAGAAAGTGTAGATCCCCACTAGTCTGGGATGATGTTGGAGAGAGGCAGATGCTTGGTCCAGAATGATCGCTCAGACAGTTGAGGTGGTCAGGAGAGTCATAGATCATCTTCGCGTTGCACAAGATCGTTAGTGCCATTGGGCCGATTCACATCGGCGACCCCTTGAATTTTCTGTCGGCGACCATGTATTCCTGAGGATCTCGCCTAACTGTGGCGTCATTCGTTTTGGCGTACGGAGAAAGCTTAGTCCTAGCTATATAGGGCCGTTCGATATCCTGGAGCGAGTAGGAGATGTGTCATATCGTCTCGCTCTTCCGCCGTCTCTGAGTGAGGTGCATGACGTGTTCCATGTATCCCAACTACGACGGTATATCCCAGACCCGAGTCATTTCCTGGATCATTCGGAACTTGGTACCAACCTTTCGTATGAGGACAGACCCGTATCCATATTGGACCAAAGAGAGAAGATACTCAAGAACAAGACTATCAAGTTAGTCCGTGTTGCTTGGGGTCATCACTCTTTGGGTGAGTCAACGTGGGAGCGTGAGGATGATATCCGATCGCGATATCCCGACCTGTTTGACTCGTGAGGTATAATATCTTTCTTATGCCTCATGCCTTCGATTCCTTGCTTGCATGAATAATTGTTTGATTGATTAACTAGTATAGCTGGCCTGCGAGTAGTATAGCTTGTCCTTGCATCTCTAGCCTCTTATTTAAATTTCGAGGACGGAATTCTTTTAAGGTGGGTAGAGTTGTAAGGACCATTGTTCGTATTACGTATTTTGGAATACGTGTACGTATTTTGGACCCGTATTGTATGTCTTCCTGCCTGATTTGTTTTGGCATTTTATTGATTGGTTTATCTTGGTTCGGCTTGGTTTAGCATGGTTCGGTTTTGCTTGATGTGAACCAAACCACTCCCACCTACCACCACCTTCATTAAATATTCCACCAAACATTTCTCTCTCCACATTAACTCTTCTTCTTCCCCACCATTACTTCTTCACCAACCTGAGAGTGGAAGGTTTAGGCAAGTGCACCTTGCTTCATGGAGGAAGTCCATTTTTATTGTTCCATTGTCTTTCTTATGTGTTTCTAACCCACTTTAGTAATTAGCATTTTTTATTTCCATGGTTAGATTCTTGTAAATGAAGCCTTGTGGTATTTTTGGTTTCCAGGAGTTTTGATCTATCAAACTTGCCTATTTTTGCTAGTTGATGGTTCCATGTCGTGGAGAATTCCATTTTATCCAAATTTGACCTACGGGAGTCTGGATTTGGGTTCCTAATGTGGTTTGGAGGAGCATGGAGGCTATGGTATTTTCATGGACATGTTCTCTGTGGGAGCCCTTAATTGCACTCTGAGCCGCATAGGCCATTGGCTGGCCGCATGGCTACTATTTTATTAGCCTTGGCCGCATGGCCATCTTTCAAACGTTTGCTGGCATGCATTAATTGCATGGCCATTTAATTAATTGTCTTGCATTGGCTAGCCGCATATGGCCTTAGCAGTCAGCCGCATATGCATGCATTAATTTAATGTATATTCTAATGCATACAATATTTTAATGCATATTCTAAATGCATGCAATATTTTAATGTATATTCTAATATATACAATATTTTAATGCATATTCTAAATGCATGTATTTAATGCATTTTCTAATGCATTCTCTAAATGCATTCATCAGCAGCATGCATTTAATGCATGTTCTAAACGCATTCTCTAAAGCATACAGCCGCATGCATTTTTATGCATTCTCTAATGCATTCAGCCGCATATGGGGGCAAAAGTGAGCCGCATGGCTTTCTTTTTACCTTGCTTTTAATATTACTTTGCAGGGGAGGGAAAAGTCAGCCGCATACGCATTTTTGAATGCATTAGCACATGCATGCTTGCTTGGAAACCATTGTAGCCGCATGAGAATTTTTAGTGAGCTGCATGCCATTTATAGGGTATGGTCGCATGGCCTCACGCAAACAACAGTTGCATGCATGCGTTAAAGTTGGCCATGCAACTTTATTTTATTGTATTGTTAATATTCATGGCCACAATCTGTAAGCCGCATATGCATGCATACTTGGCCGCATGAGCAAATTGCTGGCCGCATGCAAATGCCAATAGTGAATCGCATATGGGAACGAAGCCAGCCACATGCATATTAATGCATTATACTAATGCATGCAAGCATACATTTACTATATATATTAATATATTAATATAATGTATATTAATATATATTAATATAATGCATTATATTAATATAATGTATTAATGCATTACTTAATGCATTATATTAATACATTATATTAATGTATTAAATGCGTTTGCATGTAGGCATGCATGCTTGTATATTTAGCATTAGCCGCATGTATATTTAATGCATTATATTGCATGTTTATATATTTTGCTGAGCCGTATATGGCCAAGTGACTGCTGGCCGCATGAAAATTTTTCCGAGCCACATGAGTCCCCTACAGCCCTTACCCCTTCTAATATTTAATTACTAAATGAACCCAGGTCGCCTGGATAACCTGGATTTGCTGCAGGGCTTGTGGCTGGTGGAACATCTCACTGCATGTTGTGATAACCCTAGTTAGCTAATGTAGAAAGCCGTAGTCACTGATTGGCCGGGAACGATTGTATGGTGTAGTTTCAGTGCTCGATTATTGCAGGCTTGATCGCATGATTGTCACTTTTAACAATAAAGATCAGGGGCTAAGTTCTGCTCAAGCGAAGGGTTACAACCCCGGTCCTTGTTTGGTTTAAGTGTTGTAACCTGGCTCCCGGAGAAGTTCTGAGTCCTCTCTTCGTTTATTGTATTATTGTACCCCACGCCACGCTTGTAATGTTTTACCTTACCAACAAGATTTGGAGACGGAGTTCTATTCAGGTGAAGGGTTACAACCCCGGTCCTTGTTTGGTTTAAGGGTTGTGACCTGGCTACTTGAATGGTTCCCTCGTACTCCATTATGACTGTTGTTATTCTTTTACTTCAAGTTCTTTTAACTGCTTTTAATATTTATTTCTGATGTGCTGGTTTTAGTTCTTAAGTGAAGCCTCCTTTGTGGCATTTGCTCTTTCTGGGATCTGACCCAGCTTGTTTTTTGTGGCCAGATTTCGGAGCAGCTTCAGAGGATCAACTGACCTTCCAGTCCGATGGTGACCATCAGGCGTAACCAGGGCAACGAGTGGGTTTATTTTTGCTCTCCGACTCTATTGTAAAAATTTTATTTTGAGGCATTTAGCCGGCGAGCACCTGTTAGCTCGTATTGCATACCTTATTATTGTCTGCCTACGGGCTGTAACATGATTGACAGATCCTAGGGTTGATCATCTATGACTAAAATCTTGCTAGTCCTCAAATTTTATAACGACTAGCCTCATGATCAGCTAGATATGTAATGTTTGGGACGCCTTACTATTGTATATTTGGTGATCTTACATCTTGTAACTTTACTTGCTTGCTTGAGATTAAGACAATTAGGCTTGTCATTGACCATAGGAGACTGATTGATTGTAGTTAAACCCTCATATATCTAGACAGCCGTGACCGTATAGTGGGGTGGATTCCATTTCATTAAACGTAGCTGGCTATGTATGCCTCCGCTCTCCAGTATTCTGGTTCTGGGGCATTACAACTTGTGCCGCTAGACTCGTGTCATTTTTCTAGTCCTGTGAGCCAAGTTTGGTCCGATTATGAAAAGGTTGACCGGAACACTATTTTGGCGGGCCGACGATCCGACTCAACGGACGATTTTGTGCACTGCCGATCGAAATCCAAAATTGGACATACCGTTGGGTTCTTATAAAAAAATTGGACTCGTATGTATATAATTTGTTGACTTTAGAGACCATAGGTTCTGGCACATTTTTTGGTGCAAAACGAATCCAACGGCAGACACTATAGTTAGGGAGTACTACGGCAGGGCTACTAGCTGTAGGACCAGGAGTACCACGACAGGGCTACGGTCATTCGATTCTTTTTGTAACCATACATAGTATCACTTTTCATATGACATGTCATGATTTATATAGTCTTCCATATGATCTTCACTCTTGTCCTAGAAGTTGCTTTTTCTATTTTTCTTGCATGTTATATACTATCATAGTAGGCATATTTTATGTATCTTGCTAGTCCCCTGAGGTCCTGTGATCTCTCCAGGTATTGGATGAAGTTATCAAGATTTAGTGCATTGATGGATGATGGTTGCTTCCCCAAGCCTTCAGATATATTTAGTTGTTGCTCTTATCGTTCTCTTCTTTATTTATATTTTGGCCAATATCTGCTTTTGCTATTATTATAGCCTAGTCTTTTACAAGCTTCATTTTCTTATAGCTTGTTCATGATAAATGTATTATTGGGGACACACTCTAATACATTTATCTATTCTAGAATCAGTATATTATGGTTTGATCAGCCTTACTGCACTTGATTCATTATTATTACCGATATTTAGTGGATTGAGATATAGTTGATCTATAACAACCAGACAACTTATACATATTCGAGCTGTGCTAGAGTCCTCTCGATATATAGCTGGCATGTATACGATTTCTTAGTCCTACGTATTTTGAGACTGGGGCGTTACACAAACTAACTAGCAAAGAAACGAATTATAGTAAAAGAAATATTTTCTTCCCTTTGCAATCGTAGTTGCTACAATGAGAAGAACTTTACAATGGAAGATTAGAGAAGAAGAGGCTTGCTGGGGTGATGAAGGTCACCGTTCCTCTCGTCCACTTTTTATGAATCTCCCAGAACCAGCAAGTTCACGTGATGAACTTCTAGAATGCTCTGTTGTTAATTCCTTGAAGAACTCAAACAGATTCCTTGGCAGATCTTCATGGATGGTGGCCGCATTACCAATCTTTTTTTACTCTTCTGACTTCTCACCAATTTTGTGTATATCATTCTAATGAGACATGAAGAGAGTATATATAGGAGAGGGTGCAAAACCCTAATCCTAATTCTGCTGCCACCCGTAATCCAACGTGATAAGATCAGTTTAAAATTGAACCCCCCAAAGGTAAGAAGCGATTTAAACTATATATCCATGAAATATGTCCATTATCCACAATTTGTGCAGCCCACACATACGCCTATACGAGCATACTCACTATCATGCCCCAGTACCGAAATACGGAGATGGACTAGGCCAACTACCCCGTATGAGGTACGAAGACGTCATATGGCAATTACGGCTGTCAAGAGACTAGGGTGCATGCTACAATCAAGTCTCCTATGGCCTCACAGAGTATCTATGTCTCAATCAATCAAAGTAAGAAGCAGTAAATAATGATCATATAAAACAAAGCAGTAAGGCGTCTCCGGCGCTTCATCAAAATAATTCATAAGATTAGCTACATAAATGACAAGCGAGTGCCAAGAGTCAATAGTACATAACCTTAGTCAGCTGTAGTCTAATTTAATTATAATTATGTGAGCAAACTAGATGTCAAGAACATCCAGCTAACAGGTGCCGGTGGCTAAATGCCAAGTATAAACTATAAGATAACAAAGTGGTGAAGAAGAAACCCACTCATGGTTCCTGGCGTCCATGCTCCTGGTGTGCACCATTATTCGGGTAGAAGGCTGGATCCTCAAGCTCTGCTACGAAATCTGGCTAAACAAAACCAGCGGGGTCAGGCCCCGAATAGCAAGTACCACAAGGGAGCACATAATGAATAAGATAAAACCCAAGAAATAAAATAAGACCTAGGCTAAGGATTATAGGCTTATATCATATCATTGAGACAATGCGACACCCTTACAACCAAACAAGGACAAAGGGTGTCGTAATCGTGCCAAAATAGAGTACATCATATAATCATGGTCAGGTTATAGGCTTCTGTGTCGCAACTTCGATCCATGGCCTGTCGTAGCACAATAGCCCAACCCAACAACCAAACAAGGACATGGGTTAGACCACGCACCACGACAGTCCATGCCCTTGGCTACTCACAAAACTAATAGACTACAAGCTAGCAAGTCATTTTACAAGCGGTCAACCAGTCCTACGGCTTTCTATAATCTGTCTGGATTATCCCAGTAATGCTTATATATAGGAATCCTCAGATTGTGCCGTATCCAAACAGGGCTAGCTGAACCAGATATAATACAGGTAGGCAGGAATGCACCGGTCCTTTGTAAAGCCATCGCGCTAAATAGATAATAGCAATTCTAGTCCTCCTATATGAAGGTACTAGTTCGGCATATAATAAATCGGATACTACACACAGCTAGTATAGATGAATATACAGTATCCGTGGTGGCCAATCCGACACGTTAGGACAGGTCCTAGGGTGGCTGGTAACGTACTATCTTGAGATTTCGTTCCCTTCCAATGCTTCTACCATTTATAGTTGCTTAGATTAACCTTATCTTAGTTTAGAATCACATGCCGTGGTCACATGATCATCCTCCTAGATGTCACACCTTAGTACGTGTACCCTAAGTATGAATCCACATCAGCTCGTAGAATCCCAAATCTGGATCCATCCTTAGTGTAATGCATCAATCAAGCAATCATCATACCACGCCAACGTTGGTGACTATTTACCATGACTGTGCTGGAATCAGGAATATACTGACATATAACCAGCAAGAATTACGTATCACGAAGAGCCGTACCTCAGTGCACTCATATAATAGCACCTCAGTGCACACTTAGGTTGTACCTCAGTACACACTTAGAATAGTACCAGCACGTGTATAAGTAATCAAGCCAGGAACATAGTCAAGTCAAGTAAATTACATGGACAAGCCTCGGCACATAGGTCACTTGGGCGCATAAGTCACATAGGTGCATAGTCTAAGTTACTCATGGCACACTAAGGTTAGGACAGAAAATCAAGTTATCAAGAGAAAATAGTAAAAATCACTAAAACATAAATCCAGCAAAATAGACGCATGGGTCTCGGGTACTTAAAACAGTCATGCGCATAAGATAGTCACGCGCATGGCAAAACTGCGCATGGCAAGACTGCGTATGGCAAAACTATGCATGACAGGACTGCGCATGGCAAAACTATGCATGGCAAGACTACGCATGGCAGGACTGCGTATGGCAGGACTGCGCATGGCAAAACAGCACATGGCAGGACTGCGCATAGCAAGACTGCGCATGGAAGGACTGCGCATGGCAGGACTACGCATGGCAAAACTGTACATTACAGGACTGCGCATGACAAGACTGTGTATGGTAGGACTGCGCATGGCAGGAAAGCGCATGGCAAAACTGCGCATGGCAGGACTACGCATAGCAAGACTGCGTATGGCAAAACTGTACATGGCAGGACTGTGCATGGAAGGACTGCGCATGGCAAAACTGTACATTTTGCGCATGGTAGAACTGCGTACATGGAGGGTCGTCGTCCCAAACAGCAAGTTCAGCCGTGGAAGTTCCAAAAACTTGCCATGGCCATAACTTCCTCACCCGAACTCGAAATTAAGCAAAATAAAAGCCAAAACTGTATGAAATCAAATTCTCTAAAACATGGAATAACTAGTTTTCGAAAAGAGCAACTTTTGATAGATCAAAACCATAAAAAATCCATAAAACCTTAACTTTAAAACTTAGATCTACACTAAACTAGCTATTAAATCTGAAAACTCCAAGAACTAATCATGTAGTGGATGTAAAGAGCATATTATAGACTAATAATATGTGGAAGAAATCAAAGAAAAGAGACGAGAAAGTGGTCTCTCCATTTAGTGCAAGATGTACTTGCCTATGGGTTTGGTTGAAGGAAATGAATGAGTAAAAATGAGGAGAGAGAGTATGGAAGAGAATATTTATAGTAGGTAGGTGTTGGCTCTACTAAACCCTAATCCCTAACATGCTGTAACCAATGACTAATTACATGTTAATTGCTACATGATACAACTAATAAATTAATGAAATAAAACCCTGATCATAACACGGTCCAGTTATTCCATCATCGAAGCAGTGAACCACACCAACAACCAGACAAGGACAAGGGGTGGCACACTATTTCGCGATGAGACACTGTTCCATGCCATTACCAGGTGCAAATATAGGATACTAGAAATACAATACATGTTCCAGATACCACATACAGGAAAAATAAAAAATTTTACGTACTCCGGGAACGGGGAGTGACACACACATGCGCACAACAACGCATACGTGCATACACATATACATGCATATGTGAATACGCACATACACAAAGTCGTATGGTGTGCATGTCGCACATACACACATATGTGTATAGCCATGCAGCCGTACATGTCGCTCATACACGCATACTCACATAGTCGTACAGCTGTGCATATACGCACTATGCACTCATATGCCGCTGCAACCGTGCAGCAACCCGCACATGCAACTCAAGCATAAAATGAGGGCATGAGTGCCATATCCCGTCCGATGCATATGTGCAAAGTGCAAAGTGAACCACGTTGTGCCCTTCACCAGAGTCCGAGTCGCTTCGGGGCTTACCTCCTATTGGAATTTTCCCATAGAGAGTGACAAAAACTTAAATGTTTCTATGAGGAATTTAAACTTAAGCCTCAAAGAAAACACCCCAACCATGGCAAACACATGGGGCACCACACCCCATGTGCATACCTAAATACAAATTATAACTATAATTGAGATACTCACTTGGAGTTTTTTTATAATATTGGACTATCTTTCCAATTGAGCAAGCTAAAACTCCAACATGATGTGGACTGCTAATGCTAATCCTCCTCTTTTATCTAGATTTAGACTGACAGTTAAAAGATAAGACATTAAGCATGACACATTAAAAAAGTGGACAATAAAATTGATTTAAACCTCTCATAAAAGCTAGATTGCATAAATAAGGACATCGATTTGAATATAAACTCGATACGGATTTGGACAACGATAGTGTTAGAAAATTAAGGATATAATATGATAGGATATTTGTTGTGTATATAAGCATGAAAATATATCTATATGCACATTTTACACACTTAATCTTAATATTATCTATTTTAGGTATCTCCTTGATAATAGTTAGGTTCCAAAAAGCTCTAAAAAATTTAGGATATATGGATATGATATATATTCATGTTTTTATACATTTTACATACTTCTACACAAAATGACTTCCAGCCATCTTTTGTGTATGTATGGTGCCTAGACATAATAGCCATATCTAACATGAGAGTGGAGAAAGTGTCGTGTCGAATACATCACGTATGGATGCAAACAAGTCAGATAAATACGAGCAAAGATATGATCCTTTGCAGGAATATATGTTCAACAAAGCCTAAGATGAAGTAAAATGGAATCAATTATTCTCTTCACTTTTATAGAACAAATAAAGGCAAATGAAATGACTACTTATGCCCTGGATATCAAAGTTAGCCTAGATATCAGAGTTATTATTCTATGACTCCCCTTAAGTTCTTCTCTTCATGGCATTCAGTCAATCAAAATTACAACTGTCAAAAATAAGCTAAATCTAAATAACAATGTTTAGAAAAACAACATAAAATTTTAATTTATCCCCAAAAAATGGCAATATTAGAAGACCATCATATTCGAAAATTAATTCAGATGGGGACTTAATTGGCTTCATTACAAGACTTTCAAATCTCAAAGCTAATGTTGATTTTGGCTATTTTGCATAAGTAGAAGACCTTCACTCCCTAAGATGACTTTGTTACAGAAGTTTAGTAGCTTATGGAAGAAGTCTTGATGCTACTTTCAAAAGGTGCTCCTTTCTTTAGTAGATAATAACAAAGAACCAAGTACAAGATTTTTTTTGGGCAATATACGTTACTAGAACTGTCATTGTCAAAAGAAGTAAAGTAAGAGGATGATAAAGAGAATGCCATAAACATGAAGTTAATAGACAAGAAGTCTAATACATAAGTGATATATATTGAAATAAGAAAAGTTTTCAAATTCGTTGTCAATGCATATGACTTTCATTTGGTTATAGCATTATATGCTAGTGGAATTGACCTTGTTACAGTTCTCTGGAACATTATCTCTCACAGAATCTGTTCTTGATCTCATTTAGTTCATTTCTTACCCTTTTAATCTCCATTCGCTCCGTTGGCAAATCATTTGTGCATAGGAGACCAATTCTAAGAACTAAAGAAAAACATTCAAAAGTTTTTGCATAATTTATAGTTTGAGAATAGTCACTAGCTTGGACTCCATTTGCTAGCAAGTACTCATCCACGGTGCTCATGAGCCCTTTAGACAATCCATCCTTGACAAACGTATGAAGCGTTAGGCCTTCCTTAAAAGCATCATCCGTTGGTCTCTTCCCAGTAAATAGCTCCATCAGAAGTATCACTACCAAAATTTGTCAATTTAGCGACGGCCAGATCCGTCGCCAGTCCGACGGGAATTTGTATTAGCGACCGATCACTGACGGGTCTTGGCCAAAATAATCCGTCGGCAATCAGCTCGTCGCTAATAAAGGTCCGTCGCTACGTAGTCGTCAAGCGACGGAATAGCAACGGCTTTTCGACTTCACAATACGAAGCATGAGCGACTACTTTCCGATGGACTTTCGTCCATTACAAGTATTAAATACTGAACTGTGTAGACAATAGCGACGTAACGGTCCGTCGGTAAACTGTCGTAATAGCATGTCAGAGTGTATCGTTCTGTCGCTATTCCGTCGATCGCCGTCGATAACAAAGGACGGATTAGCGATGGCTAACTGACGGATTATCCGTCGACCATGTTCTGGAAATGCTTTGCATTTCCAGAACCATGGCGACGGATGAGTCGTCGCTATTCCGTCGATCACCGTCGCTAACAAAGGATGGACTAGCGACGGAATATGGACGGATTATCCGTCGACCATGTGTTTCACTTAACAAAAATGCCAGGAAAATTGGCTTTCGAAAATAAAACGAGAAAAAGTACAAAAAGTACAAATTTGATTCTGGAAAAGTATTGCTATGGAAGTCTGATCTGTAAATGATCACTTTGTTCCTTGGACCATATGATGATGATGAAGATCACTGCTTGAAGTAGAACAACTTGGAAGAACTAAGTCACCAGAAAGGTATCGACGCACTTGGGCACTGATGGCGAGGCCGAATGCTTTCCTGCTTTGCTTCACTTTGTTCTGAAAGAAAAGTTGAAGAAGAATGCTCTGGAGAATCAAAATCTCGAAGTTCTGATCTCTGTATTCTCTCCTGTCTCTCTGTGTGTCTTATGAGAAAAATAAGTCTATTTATAGACTTGGGCTCTGGTGCGTAAAAACTCAGTAAAAGTTCCGCCTTTACGCTAACAACCGCCACCCATGATCAAAGTCATCCTCTGTATACGTTGACATGTGTCCCATCAATTCAGTAAGAATAGGATGCACGTACATACGTTCTTCGGGATGTGTGGCATAAAAGCCACGTAGGCAAACTACGTTCCAAATTGATCAGAAAGAACAGGGCATAAAAATAGCCTCAATGTACTCTGAGCGTAAAGCAATAGATTGAGCGTAAAGTAGCTTTGACGTAGACTTCCCGCGTAAAGTGGTTGTTAAATAACCTTGAGCGTAAAAATAGCTCAAATAGACTTTACGCACACGTCAACTGTTGAGCGTAAAAGCTCGTATAGTCCTCGTGCGTAAAAGAAGCCGTAGTGTGAGCGTAAAGTAGCTTAATCCATACACTAAACGACAACATTGGTCTCTGTGTAAAACAAATCCTTTTGAATTCTGTGATATATGCCATCATTAATATCTTCATGTCAGAGTTTGCATTAAATGCAAGACTTGACAGCTTTGTCCAGCGTAAAAGTGGCTGCTCTGTCCTTGGCGTAAAATCATAGGTGTAGACCCGAGCGTAAAGTGGTTAGCCTCTCCTTGGCGTAAAAATATTAGCCTAGTCTTGGGCGTAAAGAAATTACCCGTTCTGCTAGGCATAAAGCAGATCACTTATGAATGAGATGACTCTTTCTTTGAAGCACTTTTTATGCTCCTACAAGACCCCCTTCAAAGTTTTCAAATATCTCCAAAATTTGAAACACTTTGAACAGAAGCGTAAAAGTTAAGATTTGATCAGTCAGCATAAAATTTGGGATACGCAACAGTCATCCGCGTAAAAGCGGGGATATCCAACAGTCGGTGCAATTTTTAATAGTGTCGGTCAACACTTAACCGTCACAATGAATTTCTTTCTCGAGACTTTCGAATGCCTTTTCGTTTCCCCGAGTTTACATTAATAATGAGCAGTTTCCAAAGAGGAATATGAAGAGTTGATTTAATTGTATAAATAAGAAGAAATTCTTCACTCTTGTCATTCATCCTCATAGTGACATGGCGCCAAAGAACGAGATTACTAACAAAGAGGCTTCAAGCTCCAGGCTTGATTTTGAGCGAGCATGCAACCTTTTAGAGTGCTTTGGACTGACTCCTGCAGTCTTTAGTCACATCGATGGTGGTCCCCCAACTGCGTACGAAGGGCCAGGAGATGCAGAAGCATTTCTTAATCTGATGCGTCGCTCCGGGATTCGCAATATGCACGAACTAGGTACTTCCCTTCGTCAGCCCGACGAGGGAGAGAAAAAAATAATGTTTTTATGTATTGTGAATCTTTTATCTGTAGGGGGCCACTCCCCCCTTTTTATAAATAAAGTCTGATGTTAATCTCATCTGTTGGTATATAGAACTGTTCAGCACTTATTTTGACTGCTTTTATGGTTGTTAATTCCCAAGAAACAAACCAACACGTGGCCTCTGTCTTGTGGTTACGAGAGCCTTTAAATAGGATCTTTTCCCGAAATAGACTCATACCAATCAGTTTCTTCAGTCTTTATAAATAGCCGAGAATGTTTCATATATTCTCATTCTCATTCCTCTGAAGATAACTTTCTGCAATGTCGTTCTCCAACAAGTGACAATGGCAAAGCTTTCCAACGGTGTTCCTTTGTATGTCCAGTCATTAGACGTAGATTCAACCATCATTAGAGCCAAACCATTTGACTTAAGCGGTAAGTCCGACCGTAAGCAAATATCTGTCTTCGAATGAGCGTAAATTCTTGACGAGCGTAAAAAATCCTTGCTGAAGTACTGGCGTAAAAGCCTTGCTGAATCACTGGCGTAAAAGCCTTGCTGAAGCACTGGCGTAAAAGCCTTACTGAAGCACTGGCGTAAAAGCCTTGCTGAATCATTGGCGTAAAAGCCTTGCTGAATCACTGGCGTAAAAGCCTTGCTGAAGCACTGGTCGTAAAAGCCTTGCTGAATCACTGGCGTAAAAGCCTTGCTGAATCACTGGCGTAAAAGCCTTGCTGAATCACTGGCGTAAGAGCCTTGCTGAAGCACTGACGTAAAAGCCTTGTTGAATAACTGGCGTAAAAGCCTTCAAGCTGCCATACCCTGGGGTTCTCCTCTTGTTCTGAGAGAGAAGACCAGAGTTTGATTCCTACTGTCCTGGTTGCCACTGGGGCTCAGACAGTAAGAAATTGACACCAACAACGAATCCGACAAAGAAGATCCGAAGAAAAAATAAATCTCCATTAGGTTATCGTTGTGTGTATAGAATGAAAATCCTAGATATAATAGATTTCCATTGTAAAGAAAAGTCTAAGAAATGTAATAGACTTTTATGGTGATATGAGAGTGGAAATGATAATTCTTCTATGCTCAATGATTTGTATCTATCTGGATGTAATATGGACATGATAGATAATGAAACCTTCTTTTCTAATTTAGAGTACACAATACTATCAGAGGTAATATGGACATGACAGTGTGTGAGAACTCAAAAGAAAATTAGATTAATTTCTATGCAGAGGCCAAAATGGAAAATGATAGATAAGTAGGTAAATTTAGCGTTTATCCAGAGGTTATGAAAACATGATAAATAACGAATCCCACTTTTTAATCAATTGATAGAAGATTTAACCTCTCCCAAGAGACAAGAAGTCAGCTTAACCAAACCTTGGTAGCTGGGGAATAAGAAGACGGATATTGTGAGCATATACGTCAAAACGGTGGACGAATCAACGTATTTCTTGGGAACAGAAAGGACGATTCAATTCCATAATTAAATGGATGAACCTGGTAACATGAACGGACGAGTCTTTCGGAAATGAAAAGTCATTTTCAATTTCAGAGACCAGTTCATTAGTAATCCTCCTTTATAAATTGGTGAGAATTCTCTGTAATCATTTCATTCTTATTCCTACTCCTCTATTGGAAATGTCTTCCGAGGATGTACAACAAAAGAATGAAGTCTTCAGGAACATTGAGGACGTCATTGAGACATGCCCTATTGAGCCAATAGTGACGGGTCCGACCGAAGTAGACAACAGTTCTTCTACGCCCAAGCCACCCCAAGACATCTTTGCTTTCTTAGTAGAGCCAGAAAAAACTCCTGAAGAAGAAGCATTGAGGATGACCGTCTGTAAAATTTTTATGGGTTCAGGAAACGATGCCTTCTATGCATTGGCTGACTATGTATTCAATAAGGAAGGGAGTGGCCCTCGTCCTTAATCTTTTATCTTGAACAAAAATAATAAAAGAAATTTTATTTTTGTTCTGTCTTCTCTTTTTATACATAGTATTTCTTAAGAAATTTGTCATTGATCGGCAGCATGAGTAGATCTCCATTGGGTTTTGACAACCGATAGGCACCATTGGAGAACACGGACTCAATTACATACGGGCCTTCCCATTTTGCTTGGAATTTCCCTTTGCTTTTGTGAGTCATCACCATTGGTCTCCGAATAGCTAATACAAGCTCGCCAACTTTGAATACCCTCTCCTTGACTTTAGATTAAAAGTTCGAGATATACGGGCTTGATATAGCTCAATATGCTGTTGTGCTTGAAGACGCTTCTCGTCCAATCCTTCAAGTTCTTGAAGTCGTAAGCGATCATTATTCTCTGTAGTTAGCTCATTAGCAATAGCAATTCGAAGAGAAGGGATCTGGATTTCCAATGGGACGACAGCTTCACATCCATAAACCAGTAAAAATGGTGTAAAACCAGTAGGAGTCCGGACCGTTGTTCGATATGCCCATACACATTCTCCAAGCTTCTCATTCCAATCTCTTTTATTAGAAGAGACAAACTTTTTGAGAAGTTTGATGATCGTTTTGTTGAAGGCTTCAGCTAAACCATTAGCAGCTGGATTATAATCCGTAGAAGCCAGATTTTGAATTCAATTTTTGTCACAGAACCGATAAAATGCCTGACTGGCAAATTGTGGTCCATTGTCATGAATTATTCGTCGAGGAATCCCGAAGCGATAAATGACATGATGTTTAATGAAGCTGATTACATTAGATGTTTTCACTTCAGCAAGGGGAACTGCTTCTGCCCACTTCGAAAAGTAATCGGTTATAGCTAGTATAAACCGATGTCCTTTGACAGAAGGAGGGTTAATAGGACCAATGATGTCCATACCCCAAGCTTCAAAAGGCCAGGAGGCTGCTGTAGGATGTAGAAATTCAGACGGCTGATGAATAAAATCAGCAAGAATCTGACA
This sequence comes from Iris pallida, assembly GCA_029216955.1. Lineage (NCBI taxonomy): Eukaryota > Viridiplantae > Streptophyta > Magnoliopsida > Asparagales > Iridaceae > Iris > Iris pallida. The sequence continues at coordinate 5,647,724 of JANAVB010022600.1, read as the reverse complement.
TGCTTTACATCTTCTGGCATAGTCTACAGCATCTGCTATCATAGAGGGCCAATAATACCCCATTCTTCGAATGCGATCTTGTAACTTTGGACCCGGTTGATGAGCACCACAGACACCATCATGAGCCTCACGCAGTGTTTGTTTGGCTTCACTTTCTGAGAGACAGCGCAGCAAGAGTCCGTCATATGAACAACAATATAGCATATGTAAAGACGAATCATAATAGAATCGAAACGATCGTCTCTTAATTGATGCAGCTTCTTTAGGATCTTCAGGCAAAATCCCATGAACTGCATAATCAATGAATGGAGTTCTCCAATCTTTCTGCTGGGAACTTGCCTCTGTAACATAACTTTGTTCAATATGCAGATTACTCTTCATACAGAACAAGTCTCGGTCCAACAAAGTAATTATATTTTGCCTTCGGATTGGGACAGCCAAGTCTGCAGCTAAACTGGCAAGAGCATCAGCCTCCACATTCTGAGAACGTGGTACAAATTCAATGAAGAATCCTTTGAATGATAGGACCAACTCGACTACCACCTGATGATAGGGGATGAGATCAGGATTTCTGACTTCATAAGTCCCTCTAACTTGATTAACGATCAATTGAGAATCTCCATAAGCCTCTAAGAATTCAATATCCAATTGTTTTGCTACTTGGAGACCAATCAATAGAGCATTATATTCTGCTACATTGTTAGAGCATGGCTCATTAAGAGAATAGGCACGGTATATGACCATTTTGTCAGGAGAAACCAAGACAATTCCTACCCCAGAGATAATATTGCCTTTAGGTCCCACTCGTGATGCTCCATCAAAATATAATTGCCATATATCATTCTTCAAAGTCATGTTACAATCCACTACTTCGTCTGGAATGTCTTCATATAACTTCAAAGTTTCAGGTATAGGATGAGCAGCTAAGAAATCAGCTAACGCTTGGCCCTTCACTGATTTTTGAGGCACATAAACCATGTCATAAGGAGTGAGCAACATCGCCCAGGTAGCTAACCTGGAATTAAGAATGCTCGGTTTTCTCATCAATACCCGAATGGGATTTATTCTGGAGATGACATGAATAGTCTGTCCAGTGACATAATGCCTTGTCTTTTGGATGGCAAAAACCAAAGCTAGACATTCCTTTTCCACAGGAGTATATCTGTGTTCAGCTCCGACCATCATTCTGCTCAGACAATATATTGCTTATTCATGACCCATATCACTTTTCTGTGCCAGAAGAGCGCCAAGTGAAAGATCCAAGGCTCGAACATATAGCAAAAATGGTCTTCCTATCACCGGAGGTACCAGAACAGACAGGTTTGTAAGATATTGCTTAATGTCATTGAAGGCTTTTTGACACGCTTTATCCCAGACGAAAGATACCCCTTTCTTTAATAGACGGGAAAAAGGTTGACATCTCCCAGAAAGATTAGATATAAATCTTCTGATATAAGCAATACGGCCCTGAAAGCCACGGAGTTCTTTCAGATTACGAGGAGGACGCATTTCAAGAATTGCTTTAACCTTATCAGGATCAACATGGATACCTTGAGAGGTAATGACAAATCCTAAAAACTTGCCACTAGAAACCCCTAAGAAAGACTTAGTAGGGTTCATTTTCAATTGATGTTGGCGCATCAATTCAAATACTGTCTTCAAGTCCTGAATGTGATCATTCTTTGACCGACTTTTAACAGCAATGTCATCTACGTAGCATTCAACTATTTTCCGTAGATGTTCTTGAAAGATATTGCTCATAGCCCGTTGATATGTGGTACCGGCATTTTTAAGACCAAACGGCATAACCGTATAGCAGTAAACCCCAAGGGGTGTTCGAAAAGATGTATGCTTCTCATCTTCTGGATGTATCTTGATCTGATTGTATCCTGAGAATCCGTCCATGAAAGACATACGTTCAAAATCGCATGTATTGTCTATCATGACATCAGTAATGGGAAATGGAAATTCGTCCTTTGGACAAGCCGTATTAAGATCTCGGTAATCTATACAAACTCGGACTTTTCCGTTCTTCTTCATAACAGAAACAATATTGGCCACCCAATCTGGGTGTTGTTCTTCACGAACAAAGCTACATGTAATCAGCTTTTTGACTTCTGCTTTAATTGCATCCATCATATCTGGTCTAAAGCGCCGTTGCTGTTGTTTTACAGGCTTGACATTAGGCAAAATGTTGAGTTTATAAGTAGCAACTTTAGGATCTAGCCCTGGCATATCCTCATAACTCCATGCAAAGATGTCAATATAATCTTTGATAAGTTTTATCAGCTCTTCCTTTTCATCTTTAGAAAGATTCTTACTGATGAATATTGGTTTGGACGTAATTCCATCTCCAACATCAATCTAGATAACCTCATCTTCTGTAGGTGGCTGTCGCTGTTCAAAATGAAGTTCCCATTGAGTATCCATCTGTTGAGCCCAAGGATCATTCTCAAATGGCTCTGATTCATCATCGGCTTGAACCATATTGACTGAGAATATTTGCCCAGATTGACAATGTGAGGAACGAGACATATCGGATTCGATGAATAGAATTTCTTCCGAATCTGATGATTACGAAGAGCTAGAAGAGAATTCTTCTTGTATATCGACATTAAACATGTGGGACGGATCATATCCCAACCCATGACGAGTCTTCTGGTAAAACGGATCACCGCATAATGGTAGTCGTCTACCCTTGCCTTGATTAAGACCTTGCATAGTCTTCAAATCATATCCCATATTCTGGATAATCTTGATAGATTGTTGACTGTATTTGTAAATTCGGATTCTTTCTTTATCTTTATCTTACAGATCATCTGTCTGAGCAACAGGAATATTTCTAGCCAGACCAAACACAATTTGACGTTTGTTTTTCTTATCAGACGGAACCACGAAATAGGATTCTTCGTGATGTCTGAAAGTTATGCAAGCTTGTGATGAAGCGGCTACAGGAAGTAGATAGGGAGAAGATGTTAGGAACCTTTGAGCATAAGGTCCAACATCTACGTGAGGAGGGAAAGAATTTTCCTTACGATCGGTGTATAAAGTTTCTTCTGGCTCGATGTCGTCTTTATATTGATGACTTTGATTATCAGAAGATAAAGTCATTCTTTCGATAAACTTGACAGCCATATACTCGAACAGGAAATCTTCATTAATATCAAAAAGTACAGAATGATCAATATTTACATCATTTACAATCTGATTGCTACGCTTCGGATTAATCAATAGTGGACCGTCATCCGTCTTTTGCGTAGATTTGCCAAGATTGACAATCAATGGTGATTCTGGATCATTCGTACAAGAAGTACGCCCTTTGACCTTGATCATAAAAGGTTGAACTTGGCTCTTAGCAGGAATATTTATTGATTCTTCAGATAAAGTTTGAGTTCTTCCTTTAACCTTGATTATCAAAGGTTGATCATTGACAGGTTGGGATTGGATTTGTCCCTTGACTATGATCTTCAAAGGTTGCTCCTCTGGCAGCTCTTCATTAATAGACTGATCCTCAGATAATGATTGATCTTCAGCCATGTCTGATATCTCTTTCACATGCTCTTGTTTATAAAGCCTTGAATCAGAGAAGTAAGCTTCGACACCCTTGAACGGATTAATATCAGCGAACTCAGTTTTCACAACTCCTTGGGAGTCCACATACTTGAAACATTGGTGAAGAGTTGAAGGCACAATATTGTGCTCATGAATCCACGGTCTTCCAAGAAGAATATTGTAGGATACGTCCGAGTTGATAACATAGAAAGTTACCATAGTTCGAAGATCACCAATCTGAATCTGTAGACGAATCTTCCCCAGTGGTTTGCTCTTGCCAGAGTTAAAACCGACTATCGTAGTACTAGTGTAAGTCAGCTCATTAGTAGGAATCCTCAGGGGTCTTAGCATACTCTGAAGAATTATATTAATTGAAGACCCAGGATCAATGTAAATCCTGTCAATTTTAGTGGATCCGATATATCCAGTGTAGCATAGAGGCCTATCATGCTTGTTGTGTTTCAATAGCATATCCTCTTGTGTAAAGGTGATGTTGGGAATTGCTTCCATCACACTATGACATTGCGGACATGACACTGGTATATTATCAGGAGTCTTGAGTTGAGCCAAGCATGAATCTGCTTGAAGTAAAGCTTCGCTCAAAGTCTCTCTGCTTTCTCTGGAAAGGCGAAGCAGTTCAAATATAGATAGTCTAGCCGGAGTATTGGCTAACTGAGCTATAATGTCAAACTTGTAAGGCTTCATCACCACCCCCTGATTGGAAGCAGACTTCAATGGGATATCAAAGCGTACTGCCTTCTGTTTCCCCTTTTCAACCACAGACGGTTTAACATAAACAGGAGAAGGTTGAACTGGTAGAGTTTCCACTACATCTTCTGCTTCTTTGGAGGATCCCTCATAGTCTTTGTGGTACTCTTTTCCAGATCTTGTACCAGCAAAAGTTTCTTCTTCAGACTCAGGAGAAGAAAGTACCATATTACAGGATTTAGTCTTTCTTTCCTTAGCCTTCTTCTTGTGAGGGTTGTTACGAGGAACTTCAGAACCCAATCCAGCAGTGGAATTCTAATTTTGAATTTGTAAAGGAAGACGTATCCTTTATCATAATTCAAACCTTCTGCCTTTTGAAAGTTGTAACCCATCTTCCTCATGAGAAGGACAGATTGCTGACTATACAAGTAGATAGGCAGTGAGCTTTGGACAGGTGTTTCAGCACAGGAAGAGGAAGAAACCTCTGTAACTACAGGAGAATGAAGCATAGACGTCTCTGTAGTTAAGGGAGAAGAAGGATTCGGGATACGAGGAGAAATCCATGTTGGAGCTTTTTCATAAGCAGCAAAAACTTGTTGTGCCCGGTATAAAGGAACACTATTCATGGCTAGCCACTGCTGATGAGTAAGCTTGAGCTTGGTAGGAGGAGCTAGACTTGGAGGACAGATGTTTAGTCCTTTCAGTCTATCTTCTATAGGAAGTCCATCCCATAGATGATCCAAGTCATCAGGATTCGGAATAACATGAGAAATCATGTTGCAGGTTTTGACTTTCTTACCTTTCTTGGATTTTAAAGTTTTACCTTCATTTTCCAACTCAGGTACTAAGTCAGGATGTACCCACATGATTTCACCAATCTTCAATGTGAGCGGCAGCAACCCTGTATTTTCTTTCCTGGCAGGCGAAATATTCACGATCTTCATCGTCGCCTTCGGAATTGGGATAATTCCATCTGGGACTTGTTGTGGAGGAAAATCTCCGAACTAAAGAGAAACCATATTGGTCGTAACCGTATGGTCATCATTGGTTAAAGCGATAGCGCCACCATTTATCAGCTCTTGGATCTTCTTTTTCAAGACATAGCAAGCACTTGTAGGATGATTAATGTATCTATGATAGATACAATATTTGGGATTGTCAGTCAGATTCACCCTCATTAGGCCTTTTTGGCTCTGGAATCTGAAGTTTACCACTTTTCACCAGACATTGAAATATCCCTGGGATATCACTTTCGTCAAAAGAGTATTCTTCCTTTGGCCTGGAAGATTCCTGATTATTTGGCGTCGTTTTGTTCTTGGAAAGATTGACCATAAGAGTATCTTTTCCTTTCATATTACGATTGCCAGGATTATTACTAGGATTACTTTTCTTCCCTTTATCTTCTTAAGCGAAAATTATCTCGTGTTCACGAGCCAACCTACCATTGGTCTCGGAAGAAACTGCTGCTATGATAAACGAAGCCCAATCTGTGAATTGGGAACCTGTAAAGACAGTAATGGATGGTCACAGATTTATCTTGCATGTATCAATCAACGCTGAATCTGGCATACAAGGAGGCATCTTTAGAGTAGCCTGTCGGAAACGTTCAATGAACGTCCGAGTATCTTCTTTCTCCTTTTGTTTGATTTCTATCAAGGAGGACATGTTCATGTCCATACCTCCTTCAAAGAAGCGGGAGAGAAACATTGCCTTGAATTCGTCAAAAAGACGAAATAGAGTTATCGGGTAAGCTACGATACCAGTCGTAAGCTGAACCCGTCAGGCACCCGATGAACACTCGAGTGAGAAGAGCATCATTTTTCTGCAAGTGTACAGTCATAATATCAAAGTAATTGATATATTGACTGGGAGATGCTTTTCCATCGAATAAAACCATGGATTGCGGCTTGAACTTCGGTGGAAAGGGTACATCATTCCAATGAGGAGGATAAGGTTGCTTAATCCCTAACCTCTGGAGCTGATCTTTGTGCCTTAAAACTTCAAACTGTGCTTTGAGTTCACGCACTGCTTGAATGGCTTCACTGGTTTGAGGAAGCACATTTGATTGAATAGTCGTTGGATGTACCGTAACCCCCACTGGAGGTGGTACATCTTCTGGAATGATGGGATCTGGAGATGCAGAATTTTGATTAACAGCAGGCTCTTGAATATTCAAAGGTATATCAGCCCCTTGACTATCTTGAGTTTGTGCTGCTACTGGTACCGGAGTTATTACTGTAGGTTGAGCAGTTTGCTGATTCAAAATTATCTGATGCATGCTTTGCACCATGTTAAGCATGTCTTTCAATGATTGCTCCACGGCAGTAAGACGTTGTTCCGTATTAGCAGAAGACGTCTCTGATTCATCTCCAACAGCGTAGGATTCAACCTCTCTTGAAGATATAGAGGGATTAGTATAGAAGTATGAATCCACACTATCGGTATCAGACTCAAAAGATTGAGTACCCCCAGCTTCTGAATCAGAAGTCTGCAATTGTCTTTGTCTTCTTGATCGAGTATTCTGATATACTCCTTCAAAGGAATCAAGAAGCCTGTTGAACTGTTGTTGACCTGGGGTTTGGGACATATTCCATCTTGGATGTCGTCCTCTATTAGTATGAGATGCCATGTTGACTGACACATATGACAGCTCATGTTCTTGGTCTTCAGCTTGATGTTGAGGCGAGTTAAAACTTAAATGATCAAAAACTGACCGTTTTGAAGCCAAACAATAACAGTTGATCACAACCTGGCGATATTCACAATGATGTTTTTCTTGGGGGAATATTACCGGGGATTGTCTGTTCTTACGTTTTTGCATTAGCAATTCACGTAAATCATAAGGAACAGATGGAGTATTCTTCTTTATTACATTTGGGGTAGAAAAATGTTTAGTCCCTTGTGTATAAAGAAGATTACTGGCTGCATTCGCAGAACCAAACTGTACATTTTTATACGTTTGGAGTTGTGTGCGTAAATCTTGAGATTTAGCACGAAGGACTCCATTTTCATGGCGTGTAATTTATAAGTTTGGTACTTTGCGTAAAGCAGTATAAGAAGGTTGTTGGTGTAGGACAGAAGCTTTACCAACGACATTTTTACGCTGCACACGTTTAGGTACATTCACATTGGATGTGCAAACATCGTTATGAATTTTATCTACACTGTCAAAGACAGGAGACTTACCTTTACGCGTGGAGCGTAAAAATTTATTATCTACCACGTCACAGACGGGAGATTTTGCTTTACACGAGGAGCGTAATTTATTTGGGCCTACCACGTCACCGACGGAAGACTGATTCTTACACTCAGAAGCATAAACTTTAGAGTCTGCCCCATTACGAATGGGAGATTCATTCTTATGTACTGAGCGTAAAATTTGGTTCTTATCCACTGAGCGTAAAACTTGATTCTTACGCAGTGGGCGTGAAACCTGATTATCTTTACCGCTATAAACGGGAGATAAATCGTCACACTTTGAGTGCAACTCTGAAGTAAGGACTGCCTCGTTACGAACGGGAGCCCCTACGACAGGAGTGGGAAGAATTCCCTTGTCATCAGAAGCAACAAAGAGATCAGAAACCACTTTGGATTTGGGAATCCAAACTTTTCGTGCTTTGCGAGACTTTTGAACATTGGAGTGGCGAGAACCACCCCCAGTTCGGAGTATTTCTTCATAGGTAGTCTGGTCGAAGTTCACAACCAGAGTCTTCTTGGTCGAACCGACCAAAATATTATCATATTGAGCAATCGCCTCCTCGTTAGAGGAGAAGGTCGTCCCCAGCAGAGTCGCCATTTTGTTTCACTTAACAAAAATGCCAGGAAAATTGGCTTTTGAAAATAAAACGAGAAAAAGTACAAAAAGTACAAATTTGATTCTGGAAAAGTATTGCTATAGAAGTCTGATCTGTAAATGATCACTTTGTTCCTTGGACCATATGATGATGATGAAGATCACCGCTTGAAGTAGAACAACTTAGAAGAACTAAGTCACCAGAAAGGTATCGACGCACTTGGGCACTGATGGCGAGGCCGAATGCTTTTCTGCTTTGCTTCACTCTGTTCTGAAAGAAAAGTTGAAGAAGAATACTCTGGAGAATCAAAATCTCGAAGTTCTGATCTCTGTATTCTCTCATGTCTCTCTGTGTCTTATGAGAAAAATAAGTCTATTTATAGACTTGGGCTCTGGTGCGTAAAAACTCAGCAAAAGTTCCGCCTTTACGCTAACAACCGCCACCCATGATCAAAGTCATCCTCTGTATACGTTGACACGTGTCCCATCAATTCAGTAAGAATAGGATGCACGTACACACGTTCTTCGGGATGTGTGGCATAAAAGCCACGTAGGCAAACCACGTTCCAAATTGATCAGAAAGAACAGGGCGTAAAAATAGCCTCAATGTACTCTGAGCGTAAAGCAATAGATTGAGCGTAAAGTAGCTTTGACGTAGACTTCCCGTGTAAAGTGGTTGTTAAATAACCTTGAGCGTAAAAATAGCTCAAATAGACTTTACGCACACGTCAACTGTTGAGCGTAAAAGCTCGTATAGTCCTCGTGTGTAAAAGAAGCCGTAGTGTGAGCGTAAAGTAGCTCAATCCACACACTAAACGACAACATTGGTCTCTGTGTAAAACAAATCCCTTTGAATTCTGTGATATATGCCATCATTAATATCTTCATGTCAGAGTTTGCATTAAATGCAAGACTTGACAGCTTTGTCCAGCGTAAAAGTGGCTGCTCTGTCCTTGGCGTAAAATCATGGGTGTAGACCCGAGCGTAAAATGATCAGCCTTCTTAGGCGTAAATTGATTAGCCTAGTCTTGGGCGTAAAGAAATTATCCGTTCTACTAGGCGTAAAGCAGATCACTTATGAATGAGATGACTCTTTCTTTGAAGCACTTTTTACGCTCCTACACCATGTTCTGGAAATGCTTGCTATTTCCAGAACCATGGCGACGGATAAGTCGTCGCCATGCCGTCGAACAATACACCACCAGATCGTTTTCGACGGATATTCCGTCGAACATCCATCGCTACCTGCAAACATTTTCAAATCTCCAGTTAGTGACGGATATGCCGTCGAACAGTAGTCGGAAACTAGAAATATTCGTCGCTAACCGGTCACTAGTCCTTCGATAAATAAGATTTTTTTGAAAAAAAATTGCAGCACTTTCCCTGTTCGCAAAAATATGCATAAACCAAACCATTATGTAATGCACGCCAATTATCCAACAATCACATAGACTAAATATATAATGCACACCAATTATCCAAGAATCACATAGACCAAATATGCACATACGAATTTAATGCACACCAATTATCCAAGAATCATATAGACCAAACCAAATTAATATAAAATAGACATCAATTATCCTGAAGAGTAACCTAATATCCGTCGTTATAATCCGATCATAGCACAAAATGTTCCAAAATTGCCACAAATATTCCAAAATTTCCACAAATATTCCAAAATTCCAAAACACATAGGAAAATTGACTTTGGCCTCAGCAAAGACTGTAAGTCAGACGATGAATTCTCACAGCCAGGGATCATAGTTGCGTTGAGGCATGTACCATTCTATCATCCACTTTGCATACGAGGGCTCAATCTGGTTGAGGTCTTCTGTAGGGACAGGAGGGTCGGTCCCGATGCTACTACTCTCTGACGGTGGCTCCTCCTTAACTTCAACCTTGGGAGCAATCTCTTCCCTGATGGTCATCGGTTCTTCCTTGACCTCGACCTTTGGTAACACCTCCTCCTTAACAGTCACCGGCTCTTGTTTGACGACGGGAACTTCCTCCTTGTCGACCTCCAAGGGTTTTTTGCCTCGGCCCCTTCCTCGACTAGCAGCACCACCTCGACGAGTCCTAGGAGCCATCTCTCTGATAACAGAAATTTCCATATAGGGTAAAAAAATTTACTCAAATTATAAAAGTTGTGATGTTGGTTTTTTGCGTTCATCATCATTCGAGGGAGCAGCACTGGAAAAGTTGTGACGTTGGTAGCATGAGAGAGTAAAAATCTGTATCACAAGACTAACAGAATTACTATATAATCATGTACTCACCAATAACCGGATGTAACTGGAGTCGTTGGGCCTATCGTGCAGTAATTGGTAGATCCGCTGGTATAGGCCGGATGTACTTAGTATCTAGTGTATCATATTAGTATCGGTCTATCGGTTTGGTATAGGACGTATCATATTGGTATTGGCCTTAACAAATTAGTATCGTCCTATATCCGATATGTACATGTATCGGCTGTATAGGTAGGATTCATATTGGCCTTATCGATTTGGTATCGGTCATATCCGATAGGTATCCGCCGTGTTAGATTAGTATAGACCATTTCGGATTAGTATCGTGAAAGGTTTAGTAACAACTGTACTTGGATGTTCTGTAACTGGCCAGTTACGCTCCCGTGACTCTCTTGCAATGGTAATCTAGCTCTAGAAGAGAGAAATCCAAGTACAGTTGTTACTAAACCTTCCACGATACTAATCCGAAATGGTCTATACTAACCCAACACGGCCGATACCTATCGGATATGACCGATACCAAATCGATAAGGCTAATATGAATCCTTGCTATACGGACGATACATATCGGATAGGATGATACCAATTCGCTAAGACCAATACCAACCGATACGGCCCATACCAAAATGATAGATCGATACTAATCCGATATGGTCAATACTTATAAGTACCTACGGTCTAGGAGGTTGATCCGCTAGTACATCCATGTACGATCAACGAAGTAACGATCCATTTCAATTTGGATGTGAAAATCTGTATCGTAAGACAAACTAAACATAATCAGTTCTATTTCACATGCTTAATTGCCAAGTATGGGAACGAATGGCTCAGAACACAACCCAAAATTCATTCTAGCATACATTAGTGTGAATCATCTATGTTCTGTACATATGGTGTAGTATATGTTCTTATCGTATCTAGTATCTGAAGAATGTAACAGAATCAAGATGAACTCACATAATGTAATACTAAGACATCATCAACTACTATATAAGATATAGTGATAGGTTGTCATATCATCATTGCCGAGGGATGAGGGTCGGAGGACAAATACCGCTCGAGTGAGCCAAAGGCATGCAGCCACTTCCCTCCCTCCATTCACCCTCTCTGAGTAGGACGTATACTTTGATAATATCTCCTCCAACACTCAATCCCACTACTGATATCATTCTTGTAAAGGTGATCGCTCAGAGTATACGTCCTACTCAGATGGATCTCTCAGAGTACCCTCTCCGGTTGGTTGTCGTATCATTATTGCCGAGGGATGAGGGTCGTAGGACAGTCAACTTCATCTACGGATACATAGTTTTTGCCTCGCCAGTCGAATGGCTGCAGGGACTATGTCCTTATCACCATGTCGTAGTCCAATACAATCCAGATATTAACACAGTACTAATTCATATATGTAGTCCAATACAAATAGTCTAATACAAAAACAACCCAATACAAATAGTCCAATACAAATAAGTACTAATAGCTAATGAGAACCACGCAGCTCACGCAAACGCTCTGTGATACGATCACGCAACTACCTCGAATAAGCGAGATCTTTGGCGTGAGGAGAGATGTAGTCCCTTGCAAGTGCTGCATGAATAGAACTCCCGGTCTCACTAGCTACCGGTGCCACTTCCTCCTTAACTGTAGGAGGAGCCACCTCAGCATTCACTGTTTCCCTCAAACGACGTGCCGCTCCTCGGGTCATGGGTGCCATCTGGTAAGATCGATATTCATAAATAATATAATTGTAACATAAGCAAGCTAACTAAAGGAACCATCATGTAATTTGAGTACATTTTCGAAAGCAGATAAAGTACAAAAAATTCAATTTTTGCCAAGTATGAGAACGGATGGCTCAGAACACAACCCAAGATTCATTCTAGCATACATTAGTGTGAATCATCTATGTTCTGTACATATGGTGTAGTATATGTTCTTATCGTATCTAGTATCTGAAGAATGTAACAGAATCAAGATGAACTCACATAATGTAATACTAAGACATCATCTACTACTATATAAGATATAGTGATAGGTTGTCGTATCATCATTGTCGAGGGATGTGGGTCGGAGGACAGTCAACTTTATCTACGGCTACATAGTTTTTGCCTCGTCAGTCGAATGGCTGCAGGGACTATGTCCTGATCACCATGTCGTACCGTAGATTAATGCAAATGGAGCTGGAACTGGAGCCAAAATACAGTACTACTTCACCATGTCGTACCATTTTACTCTCTCTCTCTCTCTCCTCCCCCCTTCGACGCTCTCACTCTCTCCGGCGCTCTCACACTACTAATTCCTATGTGTTTTAAGTGTGAGAACGGATGGCTCAGAACACAACCCAAAATTCATTCTAGCATACATTAGTGTGAATCATCTATATTCTGTATACATATGGTGTAGTATATGTTCTTATCGTATCTAGTATCTGAAGGATATAACAGAATCAAGATGAACTCACATAATGTAATACTAAGACATCATCTACTACTATATAAGATATAGTGATAGGTTGTCGTATCATCATTGCCGAGGGATGAGGGTCGGAGGACAGTCAACTTTATCTACGGCTACATAGTTTCTGCCTCGCCAGTCGAATGGCTGCAGGGACTATGTCCTGATCACCATGTCGTACCGTAGATTAATACAAATGGAGCTGAAAATATCCGTCGCTAACCGGTCACTAGTCCGTCGCTAACTGAGATTGTCACATACACATATGTATATCACAGTTAGATGTATAGATATATACATCTATATAGAAGCACACAACTGATACACTCTAAGGGTCAGTTTTCCAGGAAAAATTTTACTTATTAAGTGACTTTGGTGAAGCGAATATCCCAAGGATATTCTTAACAAAGAAGGCAGATGAAAAACTCGCACTGTCCTTGAGACAGGGAACATATACACCATGAATCCAAACCCCATATTCACATTTACTAATCCAAACACCACCAAACTAATGGATAACACCCAATATGGATAACACATTATTTAGCCAATATATAAACTCAGATGAATTTGATAAGCAAAGCCCCCCGCCGCCCCCGACCAAAGCCCGCCGCCCAGCCCCCGACGCCCCCGCCCCAAGCCCGCCGCCCAGCCCCCGACGCCCCCGCACCAAGCCAGCCGCCCAGCCCCCGACGCCCTCGCCCCAAGCACGCCGCCCAGCCCACGACGCCCCCGCCCCAAGCCCGCCGCCCAGCCCCCGACGCTCCCGCCCCAAGCCCGCTGTCCAGCCCCCGACGCCCCCGCCCCAAGCCAGCCGCCCAGCCCCCGAAGCCCCCACCCCAAGCCCGTCGCCCAGCCCCCGACGCCCCCTCCCCAAGCCCACCGCCCAGCCACCGACGCCCCCGTCCCAAGCCCGCCGCCCAGCCCCCGACGCCCCCGCACCAAGCCAGCCGCCCAGCCCCCGACGCCCCCGCCCCAAGCCCGCCGCCCAGCCCCCGACGCCCCCGCCCCAAGCCCGTCGCCCAGCCCCCGACGCCCCCGCCCCAAGCCAGCCGACCAGCCCCCGACGCCCCCGTCCCAAGCCCGCCGCCCAGCCCCCGACACCCCCGCACCAAGCCCGCCGCCCAGCCCCCGATGCCCCCGCGCCAAGCCCACCGCCCAAGCTGTCCCTACGACATCGCAAGAGAGAGAGAGAGAGAGAGGAGATTACCTTTGGAGAGAGAGAGGTGAGGACGCCGATGCCGACACCGACCACCGAAGCCGCGGGTGAGAGAGAGAGGGAGGAGAGAGAGTGAATTTGGGGGGAATGTAAAAAGTTCCCCCCGCGTTTTATTTTAAGTCTGGAACGTAAATTTAGCGACGGACTAGCGACGGATTCTAATCCGTCGCCCGTTAGTCGCTATGTTTGATACTTGCCGACTGAATATTCGTCGCTACGTTGTCGAAGAATTATCCTGCCAATTCTCCACACAATTCCTGCCAAATAATCGACTGCATAGCGACGGCTGACTATCCGTCACTATATCTCCGACGCCCTAGCGACGGATGTGCGACCTTTTCTCCCCCTAAAAATAAAATAAAAAATGTAACGGCTTGTCGTCGGTAATCCGTCGGCTAGTTACCACAAAGCCGTCGCGAGCGCCGACGAAAAAAATTCCGTCGCTAATTATCCGTCGCTAATTTACTGTATTTTGGTAGTGTATTCCGTAGCTATAGACATCTCCAAGGGTAGAAACTTTGTTGGTCACTCCGCACTCTTCATTTGAACCAAACAATAATAGTTAATTAGACTTCTGTGAATAGAGTAGACAACAACAACAAGAACAAAATAGATAGACAACAACAATAAGAACACAGGCAATATTCTAAAATTTTGTGTCAACTATTTTAATTTTTATAGAGATCCTACAATGGTTTATGGTGGATGTCTTCTACGTAATGTAACTCTCTTTTCTCCATACTTGGACTGACCTTTACAAGATAAGATATTAAGCACAACACACACATAAGAGTAAACATAAAATAATGCTCAACTTCTCATAAGAAATATAGGTTGTAAAGACATGCAAGCAAATTCGATACACGCATGATTGACATTTGGATTGCTACATTGTTAGAAATTTTAGGATACATATATATTATGAATGTATGTTATATATATATATATATATATATATATATATATATATATTTTTTATATATATATATATATATATATATATATATATATATATATATATATATATATATATATATATAATATATAATATATATATATATATATATATATATATATATATTATGCATAAAATATATCTATGTACATATTTTACTCACAAGGTCTTAATAATACCTATTTATTTATTATTTATGTATGTTCCTGGTATATGCTAGGTTTCAAAAAAAATCTATGATTCAGGAAATGGAACGTTATGGATACATGCTTTACATTCTCAATATGTTTAGGTCAATCAAAACCAGACAAATTGGCTTTCAACCAATATTTTGGTCTCTTTGGAGTCTAAATTGAGCGAGACATATCTGACATGAGTGTCGAGAAAGTGTCATCTTGAATACATGACAAGTAAGGATACATACAAAGATATATTCCTTCAGGAGTATTTGCGAAACAAAGCCTAAGGTGACGTAAAATGGAGTCAATTAATGCTTTCATTTTTATTTAAGGAATAAAGACAAATAAAATGACTATCTTAGACCTAGTTTGGTCTTAAAGTTATTGCCGTATGACCCCCGTTAAGTCTACATAGTATTCAGTTAAATTAAATTCTAGCTGCCAAAAATAAGCTAAATTTGAAAAATAATTTTAAAAAGCAGCACACAAGTTTAATTTATCCTTGAAAAGAAAAAAGAAATTCGTCTTAATATCTGACAAACCTGGAGCAATATACCCAATAGTCCCTTTAATTCCAAAGGAGCTAGTAAAACTTGTTGATAAATTTGGCTATCCCGAAGTCACTCACAAGGGCTGTCATGTCATCATCAAGAAGAATATTGCTTGGCTTCAAATCACAATGAATAATAGGAACCTGACCATGGTGGTGGAGAAACTCCAATGCAGATGCCACATCCATCGCTATATTTATCCACTGCATAAGATTCAATGTCTTCAGTCTGAAAGGATCATTATTTCTTTATGGATGCAACCAACTTTCTAAACTTCCATTGGGCTTGAACTCGAAAACCATTGCCTTGAAGTCGTTGCCGTTGGAATCCATACTTGAACATATAGTCAGTATCTTGATAAGGTTTCGGTGTCGAATATTTTTAAAAGCGTCACACTCAGCTAAAAAGCTCTTCAAAGCTCCTACTTGTTGAAGATTAAGTACTTTTACTGCAATAATTTTAGTGCCAGGCTCATGATTGTCTAGCGCTCCTCGATATACAAAACCATAATCACCAAAACCAATTAGGTTTTCTTCAGAAAATCCATTTGTTGCTTTGACAAGTTCAACATATGAGATACTAAAATGTTGCTCCTTGATGGTATAATTTTCTATAGGTTTCCTTCTTGATCTTTGACGTATCCAACGACGGGAAGCAACAAAAAAGAAGAGCAAGAATAAGCACATAATTCTGCTAAAAATGAAATGATCACTGCAAGTTTAGAAGACTTATGATTCTTCTTAGGATCTAAAAATGCACAAATATGCAGATACAAAATCGGATCTCCTCCGCAGAGCTTATCGTTGCCAAGGATTGAAATCACACTCTTATTTTTGAATACCCCTTTTCTTGGCACTTCACCTTCAAAATTATTGAAAGACGGGTTCAGATCATGTAGGTCAGGAAAGTCCCCTAGGAATGTTGGTATTTTCCCCGACAAATTATTTTGTGAAAGATCAAGCTCTTGAAGGCCTCTTAATTCACTTAATGATGTAGGGATACTCCCTTCAAAGAAGTTTCTACCAAGACGAAGGATTTGTAGAACCTGACATTTTCCAAGACTCTTGGATATTTTCCCTGATAATTTGTTTCCAGACAATGATATCTCTCATATATTTATCAAGCTCCCTACTTCAGGAGGTATCGTGCCTGTTAACTGATTTTCCTCAAATGAAAGCCCTCTACTGAGGCTAGAGATATTGAAGACTTCTTTAGGTATTGTGCCTGTCAACTTATTGTGTTCAAGGTTCAGTAATTCCAAAGACTTGCAATTACCAAGGCTGGCTGGGATACTTCTGCTAAAGCTATTGAAATCTAGTAAAAGCATGTTTAATTGCAAGAGGTTGCCCATAGTGGATGGGATTTCTCCAGAAAAATTGTTGGAGTTCAAGTCTAATGTATGTAATTTCTTGAGCAACTCGATGGTTGTAGGAATATGACCTGAAAGAAAGTTTGGGCCGAGATTAAGTAACGTTAGGTTGACAAGGTTTCCAATCTTTGGAGGGATGCTTCCTTCTATGGAGTTGCCTCCCATTGTTATCATTTGTAGAGTGGTGGAAATGTTAGCAAATGATTTTGGTATCAAGCCTTCAAGGTTGTTATGGTCTATATGTAGCTACTCTAAGACGGTACAATTTCTTAAAGAAGTAAGGAAGCTCCAATCAAAGGGCTCACTAGCTTCCAACTGATTATTAGCCAGAATCAATTTGCGTAAATGTCGTAAGCACCCTAGGTTTGGAGGAATCCTTCCACTGAAATTATTGTCGTCAAGCTCAATAATGCGAACTATTGGACAATGAGAAAGGTATGGAGCCATGCATTTTGCAAGAGTATGCAACTAGAAGTTTAAGGTATGGAAGTGCCTGACCCAAATCTTCTGGAAGTGAGCCTTGTAGCTGGTTGTTGTCCAAAACAAGAATCTCAAGAGATGAGAGGTTCCATAGCGAAGGCGGGATGGATCCCTCTAGATTGTTAGCTCCCAAACCGAGAACTTTCAGTACAGAGAGTTCTTCCAAGGATAGTGGAATTCCTCCTAAAAATCGATTATATGATAGTCCTAAAATATTAAGAGATGAAGCATTGGAAAGAGAGGCCAGTATTTGTCCAGTAATACTATTGTTTGTTAGATGGAGAGTATGGAGGGAGGGAAGAGAACCAAAGTCAGTAGGGATATATCCTCCAAAAATGTTGTAAGACATATTTATGATTTGGAGGTCTAGACAACGGCTGAGTTCCAACGAAATTATCCCGTAAAGCAAATTATTGCTGAGGTCAAGACACTGCAGACGAGACAGATGAGAGAGATCTTAGGGGATCGGCCCATGGAAGTTGTTGGAGGAGAGGTCGATCCTCCTAAGGAAGGTAAGATTGGTTAGGTGAGGTGGTATGGTTCCGACTAGGCCGAGGGATGTCAGGTTCAACGAGACGACTCTCTCTGGATGCCTATGGCCGCAGACGACACCTTGCCAATGGCAAAAAGGAAGGGTGTCATTCCACATATCAAAGACTAGTCCATGGGGATCGGGGGAGATCTTGGACTTGAAGAGGAGAGAAGATCGGTCGGTTACATTATTGTGTTTTGGTGGTAGTATAGCAGCTGGAGTAGATTTGACATGGAGATGGTGGTGATGTGGGATGATGAAGAAGAAGAAGAGCATTATAAGAATGGTAGAAGAAGAATAAGATGCTACTTTAGGCAGACACAAAAGGAAGGAGGAGCACATTACTGCATGCGCATAGGTATGGTATAATATGGGATTGATTGATTGATTACACTCATTTCCCTTCCACTTATATAGAGCCAGAGGTAGAAGCACTTGTGGACTTTTTATGAAAGTAGGATATGGAGGCTGCTTTTTGAAAAAGTTGAAGCAAAACCAACCGTGTTTCCCTAGTCATAGTCAATGCTGTGTTCCATCTAGTCTCGTCTATGTTCGTAGAGGATTCCTTTCAATACTACTGTCGTTTAAAAAGTGTCACAATTTTGCACCATGATATAAAAAATTGATGAATTACACCATTAATTTTGACATCTTACAAGACAAAAGTTCTAGTAGCTCATGATATGTATAACATATTGAGAAAGATTTGTATACATAAATATATTTTACATTATGGATGCACCTACTACACATTCAACAATAATGTTAGCATTTAGTGATATATATTTTTTCCATTATTCAACCCCTTACAACTTTAGTCAGATTATTCAAATTTATATTTTTCATGTAACAAGATGTTATTTGTCACAAGTACATCTGCTCTTCGGTTATATTGGGTTTTGGCCTTTTTATTTTGGAACTTTAGTCCCACATCGGCTAGGCCAAAAGAGTTGTATCTCTATATATTAGCTATGCTCTTTTAGAGATGCACATGTGATGTGGAGGTGCACATGGGTGTGTCATGTGGGGTTTTTTTTCTAATGGGAAAAAGGCTAAATCAACAATTGAAAGCATTAATGCTTTTTGCTCTTCGGAAGTTTATTTCCATTGGAGCTAAGCCCCATAGGGGATTAACGACTCGGACTCGCACTCGGACTCGGACTCGGACATGGACACGGGCTCATGGGCTCATGAGGCGTAATGTAGCATTTTGTTGGTGTACTTTGCACTTAGCACGTCAGCATCGTCGCCAGGCGCATAGTGCGTTTAAGTTGCGCTCGTTGTACGAGCCACTTGTGCAGCCGGTTGAGCTGCCAGGTTGCACGAGTGGCGCAGCCCAGGATGCGTGCCCAGTTGCGCGCCCAGTTGCACTGGTGGCACAGGGTACGCAGGGTACATAGGGCTCGCAGGTGGCGCAAGTGGCTCAGTGCACGCGGTGTACAAGGCGCACGGGGTACGCGAGGTGCGCAACTTGCATCAGATCGTGCATGTGCATGATCTGAGCGGTTATTGCACGTTCAGAGTGGTTTTTACCACGTCCCGAATGTTGTGCTAACCGGACAGTTGCAACTCATGCCTATAAAAGTTGTCTTCTCTCTCACAAGGAGAAATACAGAAGCTAATACAGAAAGTTGTAAAGGTTTACAAGTATTTCTTAACACAAGTAAACAGAAGCTGTGAGAGAAAAGATAAGCGTTGTACCAGCGTTGCTTTTACACGAGAGTCTATATACCATCCGAGGAGTCAGAAGAGCAGGAGTGTTCCAAAGTTCTCCGACGAATTTGCTGGTTCCTGGAAGCTATTCGTGTGGGGCGAATATAGCTTTGAGCAACGGTGATCATTCACCCCATCAGGCCATTATCACTACAAGAAACCAGGGTATCTTACAACGGTCGAAAACTGTTGCAAAAATAATATAACCCGTTGTAAAATCATTCTGCAACAGTTATTAGAACCATTGTAAATTCGAGCGTTGCAGATTCCTCTTACAACGGTTATAGAAGGTTTTTGCAATATTTTTATAAATAGTTGTAAATAACGTATTATGCAACGGATCTCACGTCAATGCATAACGGTTACATGGTGTTGTCAATAATATATTTGGCAACGATTAACAAACCATTGTAAATATTGAGTAAAGCACGATGGTTGATAACTGTTGCCTAAAATATTACATGTAACGGTTAAAAATTGTTGCGAATAATAGGCAACAGTCAATAAAAAATACTTTTTTTTTACCTCCAATGGGGCTCGAACTCCCAACCTCCTGGATCACATGCCTCTGCTCTACCACTAGGCTACAGGCTCATTTGTATATAAATACTTATATATATAATATATATGTACTTATATCATTTTTATCAATTGAAGCTTTTGGATCGATGTTAAACATATTATCTAATATTTTTGTTAGCGAACAAGGAACCAATTAATACGAGTAATTCTAATGATTAAATCCCTTTTGTGTATAAATAAAATTCAAATTGGAAATTGAATTTGCAACGATTATAAACAAACTATTACTAGATCAATATTTTGTAATAGTTGTTTATTCTTTTGACAATGGTTATCATAAATGTTGTTATTAAACAAAAAATTGTAACTGGTAGCATAAATTGTTGCACAATCATTATAAATAATAAGCCCACTCACAACAGGTTGTAAAAATTGTTGTGCAACTGTTGCTAATAGTGAGCCTTTTTATAAGTCTTTATGTAATCGTTGCAAAATATTAATAAATTTGTAACAAATACTTAAAACCCTTGTATAACCGTTACCCATTCAACTCGTTTTGACAACACTTTCATAAAACTGTTGCTTGACCGTTGTAAAAAAGAAAAACGTTTAGCAAGTGTTTATGAACCGTTGTAAAAAATATATTATGCAATGGTTAATCTATAACCATTACAAATATATTTAATTTAGAAACGGTTATTTCAACCGTTACGTAACTGTTGCAAATTATAGTTCCAACAACATTCATAAAAGCGTTGCACTAAAACCGTTGCAAAATAGGGGTATTTTTTGTAGTGTATCCATCTATCGCCTGTCATCTTCTATGCTGCTGTTTGCCTATCGATCAGTACCTTCTATTTAGAAGTGCTACTGTCATTTGCTACTGATTACGAAATCTTTTTAGATTCTCGTAATCTAGAATCCTCCTAGGATGTCTTTTGTGCCCCTTTTTTGAAGTGTTGCATTGAAACGTTGTCTTTACAATTATTTTATTTTCTCAGTTTTCTATCGAAATTTGTGCCCCGGCACTAACAATCTCAAAGCTATATTGCTACAATGGAAAATATTCGTGCTTTGCTGATCAATCCTAACTTCTCTAAGTTAGAACAATTTGATGGTGAGCACTATCAAATCTGGAAAAGAAAGGTTTTCTTCAATCTTCAGTTCTCTGATATTGATTACGTGCTGATTGAGGAGGAACCTATTGTTCCAGAATCTGGATCTGCAGCCGCAATCGCTAAGGCTGCTAAGAACTAGAATAACTGGAGAAGGGACAATAGCATTTGCATACTTATGATCCTAAATGTTATGGAAGATTCCCTTGCCGAATATTATTCAAAGAAGACTGTTGCCAGAGAGAGTCTCTAGAGAAACTTTATGACGAAGATAAGAACCGGAGCAAGATATTTCTTGTTGAGAAATATCACAAATGGTTCTTTGAAGACGAAAAGCTAATGTTGCCGCATGTGAAGGAGTTCCTGAAGCTGTGACAGAAGTTAGAGGATGAGGCGATGCCCCTTACCGACAAGTTTGGGGTTGGTGGGATCGTCTCAAAGCTCCCTGCTGGGCGGAGCAAGTTATATGCAAACATGCATAGGAAGAAGTTGGATATTTCTCTCGAAGATCTCCTACAGGAAGTCTATGTTGATGACCAAATGCGGGCTCAACAGAAAGTGGACGTAATGTCCAAGCAATTGGCTAACGCAAATTTGGTTCATACCAAGGAACCAAGGGGAAAGCATGCTGCTTCCCATAGCAAGAAGAAGGACCCTAACAATCTGAATGTGAATGGTACTTCCTTCAAGCAAAAGAAGGCTAAGTCTTAAATGCCTTGTTTTAAGTGTGGCAAGAAAGGCCACTTCAAAAGTGAATGCAAAGCAAAGGCCAAGCAATCAAAGCAACGTAAGCCAAGTAAGGTTTCTATGATCACTGACGTTGTTGCTATGATTGTACAGGTCAATCGGTAGAGGTTGATTCTGACTGGTGGGTAGATACTGGCGCCACCTGCCATGTCTGCTCCAGCAAGGAGTGGTTTACCAGCTATACACCAACTTCTGAAGTGGTTATGATGGCAAACCAGGCACAAGCTGAAGTGCTCGGGATCGAAACGGTAATTTTGAAGCTGACTTTGGAGAAGTCTCTGACGCTTCAAGGTGTGAAGCATGTACCTGCTATTGCAAAGAACCTAATCTCGGGAGGCCTACTCTGCAATGCAGGCCTCAAGATGGACATCAATGCTGGCCAGATGGTGATGTCTATTAAGGGAACATATTTCGGGAAAGCTTTTTGTACCGAAAGAATGTTCAAAATTTAGCTTGTAAATCAGTCCAATATAATTAATGCTATCACTCTTTCTGCTTATACTCTTGAGTTGTGGCATAAAGGCTAGGACTTGTTCATTGTAAATGAATAAATAAAATGTCTAGTCTAGGACTTATCTGCAAGTGTGGGGATAAGGTAGAGAAATGTGAAGTTTTTGCTCAAACGGAGATCACAAGGAAACCCTTTCCTCGGGTTTATCGAAGTACAGATCTTCTGGAGTTGGTACACTCTGATATTTGTGACTTCAAACAATTCTCTACAAAGGTCGGGATAAAGAATTTCATAACCTTCATCGATGACTTCTCAAAGTATGCGTTCGTCTACTTGCTGAAGGCGAAAGACGAAGCATTCGAGAAGTTCAAGGAGTTCAGGGCCGAAGCTGAGCGGTAGACTGGACAACAACTCAAAAGAATAAGAAGTGATCGAGGTGGAGAGTACAGGTCTCATGAATTCGTATCGTTCTACAAAGAACATGAAATTGTCAATGAGACTATGGCTCCGTACTCTCCTCAATCAAACGGAGTAGCAGAGAGGAAGAACAGACCATTAACATAAATGATTAAGTCAATATTGTTGACTGCGGGTCTTCCAAAGTGCTACTGGAGAGAAGCTACATTGACGGCCACTTTTATTCTAAATAGAGTGCCTCATGCAACTTCAGACATTACTCCTCATGAACTCTGGTTCAAGGTCAGACCTAACTTGAATGTCCTTCGAGTGTGGGGGTGTCTGGCATATGTCAAGCTTCCAGATCTGAAAATTCAGAAGCTTGGGACAAGGACTACAAAGACGATCTTCTTGGGGTATGCCGAGAAGAGTGATGCTCAGAGATTTCTTGATATTGAGTCAAATCATATCATTGAAACTCGCGATGCATAATATTTTGAAGACAAATTTACAAGACACAAGAATATTATTCTTGCGGATATTCCGGAGAATAATAAAAGTGTGCAAGAAACTGAAGTTTTCAATAAAGTAGTCCAAGAAGATGTTGTTGTTGAAACAATGGTTGAACCAGAACTAGCTGAGCCGTCAACTAAGCGTATGTGGAGGTCGAAGGACTTCGGAAATGACTTTGTCACCTATCATGTGGAAGCAGATCCGCTTACCTATTATGAGGCGATGTAGACCAGAGACGTGGTTTTCTGGAAGGAGGCGATTGACAATAAAATTTATTCCATCACCTCAAATAACACCTGGGTATTGGTTGATCTTCCTGAAGGAGCGAAACCCACCGGATGCAAATGGATCTTCAAGAAGAAGATGAAAGCAAACGGAACTATTGACAAGTTCAAGGGTAGGTTGGTAGCCAAGGGGTTTTCTCAGAAGCAGGGGATTGACTACTTTGACACGTATGCTCCAGTAGCCCGGATGACCACCATCAGAATGTCGATTGCTCTTTCAGCAATACATAAGAAGGTGATACATCAGATGGATATGAAAATGGCTTTCCTAAATGGCGAGCTGACCGAAGAGATTTACATGCAACAGCTAGAGGGATTTGTTGTCAAAGGTCTTGAAGACAAAGTCTGCAAGTTGGTAAAATCCTTGTACGATCTTAAACAAGCTTCCAAGATGTGGTATAAGAAATTTGGCAAGGTTATAAGGTCAAATGGATACAAGGTCAGTGAGACAGACAACTGTGTTTACACGAAGTTCGTTGATGGAAGAGGTGTGATCGTTTTTCTGTACGTGGATGACATGCTGATCCTAGGTACGGATATGGACTGTGTCACGGAGACAAAGAAGTTCATCTCAAGCAATTTTAGTATGAAGGACTTGGGGGAAGCTGATGTGATCTTAGGGATCAAGATCATCCGGACAGATACTGAACTAGCATTGTCACAGTCTAATTATGTTGAGAAGATGATCACTCGTTACGGGTATCAGGATCTTCCGGGGATCGATACGATGTACATGTGTGATCTGAAGCTGAAGCCTAATTCAAGGGAAAGCGTCAGGAAGCTAGAGTATGCAAGCGTAATCGGGAGTTTGATGTATGCTACTACTGCCACAAGGCCTGACATAGCTTTCATCGTGGGAATGCTGAGTCGTTTCACGAGCAACCCAGGCATTGAGCACTGGAAAGCTGTGAAACGGGTTATGAGATATCTCAAGAAAACTCAGACATATGCACTGCACTACAGCAGAGATCCGCCGGTTGTGGAAGGCTTCAGTGATGCCAGCTGGTGCTCAGAAGTGGAGAGCGAGAGGTCCACAAGTGGATATATTTTTATAATTGGTGGAGCTGTTATATCGTGGAAATCAAAGAAGCGGACTATGCTCTCGCGGTCATCCATGGAATCTGAGTTCTTTGTACTGATTCCGTAACGGAGAAAGCAGAATGGCTTCGGGAGCTCATGTATGATCTTCCAGTGGTTGGGGCACAAATACCGGCGATACCGATATACTGCGACAACCAGGCGACTGCGACGGTGGCATCAAATGACCTCTTCAATGGGAAGAATAGGACTGTGCGGTTGAAGCACAGGGCAGTACACGATCTCATCAAGAGGGGTGTTATTACAGTGATTGATATTCGGAGTCAGGAGAACCTGGCGGATCCATTCACCAAGGGCCTCAATCGCCAGCTGGTCGATGACACAGCTTGTAAAATGGGCTTGAAGGCATTCTGATATTGTATTATTGTAATCCTACCATAAAGTTTTATGTTATTAGTTCAAAGAAAAATCTACTAGGCATCTAGCTTTTGGTTCAAGGGTGGACCATTAATCGGAAGAATATTAGAAACGGTGGGTATATGTCCTATTGGGCATGGAGAGGTTACGGACCTACAACCACTGTTGTCTACTGTTATTTTCTGCGAAAAACGGATCCTGTGGGAGGTTTGCTTAAAAGCCTTAACGAGTTCTCAAGCAGAGTGAATGTCTTATGTGCTTTACATGAAGCACGGTAGCGCAGCACTACAAGGAGTGAAACTCCATGCTACTGTGGGGTGACTCCACCATGAGGTTCCCGAAAGGGGTAATGCCTCGGCTGTATAAGCCAAGTCACAGCGACGTAGCACCGTAAATAGGCAGGTAGCCTAATGTTGTATGTTAAAATAAAGAGAGGTGTAGTCAGCACTACAAAGAGGAGGAGTTCCTCATGTTACAGTGGCACGACACCACGATGAGGTACCCGGTTAGGGATAAAGCCTCGGCCTTGCAAGCCATGTCGTTGCGGCGTAACACCGCAAGGGAGCCTAAGGCTTCATACTGGGTAGTTTGGTACTACAAAGAGGCAGTAGCCTCATGCTACAGTAGTATGGCACTACGAAGAGGTTCCCGGTATGGGGGTCAGGCCTCGGCTTTAAGCTATGTCATAGCGGCGTAGCACCGTAAGGCAAGCACAAAGCGCTTCTTGCCAAGTCTCTTTAAAAAATGAACTCACCTATAGTGTATGGACAAAGAGATATCAGGCCATCTCTTGAAGGTAAACTTGTAGACGCCCAAAATTATATACTGAAACCAGGCTGGCATAGGGTCTTTAATGTGTAGCCAGAAGCACATATAACTACATTATGTGAGTGGAAAGAATTTCAGCTATGGTGCAGAATTCAAGGCTTAGTCCATTCTTGTATTATAGTCTGTTGTTTGACCCATGTGGGAAGATTCAAGTCGTCAGCGACATCTCTCCTAATGCATGATGGACAGTTACTGTGGGAAACACTTATACCCATATATAGAGATATGTGGGGGATTGTTGGATTTTGGCCTTTTTATTTTGGAACTTTAGTCCCACATCGGCTAGGCCAAAAGAGTTGTATCTCTATATATTAGCTATGCTCTTTTAGAGATGCACATATGGTGTGGAGGTGCACATGCGTGTGCCATGTGGGGTTATTTTTTTAATAGAAAAAAGGCTAAATCAATAATTGAAAGCATTCATGCTTTTTGCTCTTGGGAAATTTATTCCCATTGGAGCTAAGTCCCGTAGGGGCTTAGCGATTCAGACTCGGATACGGACTCGGGCTCATGGGCTCATGAGGCATAATATGGCATTTTGTTCGTGCACTTTGCACTTAGCACATCAGCATCGTCGCTAGGCGCATAGTGTGCTTAAGTTGCGCTCGTTGTGCGAGCCACTTGCGTAGCCGATTGAGCTGCCAGGTTGCGCGGCCCAGGTTGCGCGCCCTATGGCGCAGCCAGGTGCACGCGGCCAGGGTTGTGCGGCCCAGGTTGTGCGCCCAGTAGTGTGTCCAGGTGCGTGCGACCCAGGTTGCGCGGCCCAGGATGTGTGCCCAGTGGCACGGCCAGTTGCGCGCCCAGTTGCGCGGGTGGCGCAGGGTACGTCGGGCGCGTAGGGCTCGCAGGTGGCACAAGTGGCTCAGTGCGTGCGGTGTGCAAGGTGCATGGGGTATGCGAGGTGCGCAACTTGCATCAGAGTGTGCCTGTGCATGATTTGAGCGGTTACTGCACGTTCGGAGTAGTTTTTACCACATCCCGAATGTTGTGCTAACCGGACAGTTGCAACCCAGGCCTATAAAAGGTCTATTCTCTCTTACAAGGAGAAATACAGAGGCTAATACAAAAAGTTGCAAAAGTTTACAAGTATTTCTTAACACAAGTAAACAGAAGTTGTGAGAGAGAAGAGAAGCGTTGCACCAGCGTTGCTTTTACACGGGAGTCCGTGTACCATCCGAGGAGTCAGAAAAGCAGGAGTGTTCCAAAGTTCTCTGATGAACTTTCTGGTTCCTGGAAGCTATTCGTGTGGGGTGAATATAGCTTTGAGCAACGGTGTTCATTCACCCCAGCAGGCCATTATCCATCTATCGTCTGTCATCTTCTTTGTTGTTGTTTGCACATCGATCAGTACCTTCTGTTTAGAAGTGCTACTGTCGTTTGCTACTGATTACGAAATCTTTTTAGATTCTCGTAATCCAGAATCCTCCTAGGATCTCTGTTATGCACCTTCTTTGAAGTGTTGCGTTGAAACGTTGTCTTTATAATTGTTTTATTTTCTCAGTTTTCTATCGAAAATTGTGCCGCGGCACTAACAGGTTATGTGGTCAAGATTATATGTTATTCATGAAATGGCTCGTGTTCAACTACTAAGTGCAACAAATGCCATCTTTGATTGAGAAACTCGAGAGAGTTGAAACAACAAACAATGCTCAGATATGTGCAAGTTTGTAGCAACAACTGCAGAGCAATAAATTAGAATTGTACCAAATAGTCACCATATTTTTTAGAAACTTTTGGGGTTAAAAAAGAGGTTGCTATGCCACTCAATCTGGTATTAGTATATGTATTTAGTATGCGAGTCAGATTTAAAGGTTGCTTTCGACGGTTCATATTTATCCCAACTTATGAAATATTTTGGAGAGTTATGTTAGGGTATTTTCTAATCCTAGTTTGTGTGTTCAGAGGATACATACTAAAGAGGCTTTGCTGATGTGCTAGGAAACCCTAAGGAAATCTATAAGGAAAATGAGAGAGCTCGTCAGAGATCTCATACGAAAAAGTTTCGCACGACAATATTGGTTTGCGTAACTCTTATAAGGTTTCTCTTGTAATTCAGTAAAGATATTATCCTCTTATCTCGTGGACATAGGCTGATCATCCTTGTCCTGTGGATATAGGCAGATCTTGGCTGAACCACGTCATATTTTATGTTTTTCTTGGCGGGCTAATTTTTCAGTATGTAATTACCTCTGTTATTTGTTTCTATTGTTCGACTATATCGTAAATTTCCAAATGCATGTTTTTATACGGTTTCAAAATGACTTTATCTGATTTTATTCCAATTAAGAAGCACATAGACATGCATGTAAGGATATCTGATTATACTCGCATACTTATTTCTCTTACATTTATAGAAGCTGCTTAGATGGAGCATTAGACCTAATTCCTTTCTAGTCAACTTGGTGTCATTAAAAATAAAATTGAGAAGACGATCATATCCTAAAATTAATTCAGATGGGGACCCAATTGGCTTCATTACAAGACTTTCAAATCTCCAAATCAATATGGATTTTGGCCAATAGACATCAGTAGTAGAAGACCTTCACATCCCTAAGATATCTTTTGTTACAGAAGTTAAATAGCTTATGGAAGCAGCCGAGATGCTGCTTCTTCTGCTTTTTCAAAAAGCAAAAGCAAAAGCAAACCAAGCCTTTAGTCAGTAACCTTAGTCATGTTGTGTTCCATCTAGACTCTATCGGGTTTGTGGAAGAGGGAAACATTACACAAAGCTTCCTTAGAAGAATACCACATCCCAAAATTAAGAAAGATAGCTATAACAGAGATCAATTTGTGGTTTGAGTTCAAGAATGACTTAGTGCAACTTGGCATCATTACAAGTTTCCAAGTCAAGGTTGATGTTGGCCTATTGGTAGGAAACCTTTAACATCCAAGTCAATTGAGGCTGCTCTATGGCTGGATATTGTGGCATCAGTAGGCCCTCCAAGTCAATTGAGGCTGCTCTAATGGCTGGATATTGAGACTTGGAGACCTTCAACATCTCCAAGTCAAATGAGGTTGCTTTTTGAATAGCAGAACCAAAATGAACCAATAACATATTCAATGTCAACTCTCTCTTTCTCAATTTTTTTTGTAATTCACTGTGATAAAAAGAAAGATTTTAGTATACAAAAAATCGTTTTAACATTATGGATATTGTCCTACACTACATTCAACCGTGATCTTAGTATTCAATGAAATAAAATTTCTATTATTCAACCAATTAATTTCATCCACTCAACTATTACTCAAAATTTATAGTCTACCCTTGGTCATTAAACTTGTTTCTCTCATATTTCGTTTTTTATACAAATATTTACAATATCACGTTTATAGTTGTCTTGGCTAGCTAGGACATTGGAACCGAGTACCGATAAAAGGTCATGACAGAGGCGATCATAAAAACTATGTGTCAATTTTTTTATGCAACTTTCTTATGCTCCATATATAGCCAACTTTGTTTAATAGGAGAAGGCCTATATAATGGCCAAAAATAGAGAAATTTTGATAAAAATATCCTCCAAAAAGACCAAATTACTCTCAAATATGGCTGTTAATAAAAATTTTAACCAAAATATCCTATGCCAACGTTTTAATAACAATGAATAGAGGGTAAAACGGTAGAACACCCCCAATGGTTATTATAAAGGGAGGGCATGCACATGGTTTTTTTTTGGGGTGGGGGGGAGGATTTTTGTCCGAGTATGGGCCTGGGTCGGGGCTTGACTGGCCTCACTGACCGGGCCGGGTCGACCAAGTTTGGGGATTAAACCCAACCTGGGCCGAGCCCAAGTTTGGGGAATTGAAACCCAACCCGACCCATTGTTGGGGGTGGGCCTGGTCGGGCTGGCCTGTTGACTAGGTCATGGCCAACCAAGCCTGATTTGACTAGGTCGGGCTCGGAGCGGGCATCGGCCTCTTGGCTCACTAAACACCTTGATATGTAGAGTTTCTTTCTCTTTCAGAAGGTAGGTTGTTCTATCAATGAAGTTTGATGCAAGGAGGGCTGCTATCACTTTGGCGTCATATTAAGAGGAACTGAATGATGGCATAATGTTAGCTAATAAAATCACTTGCGTATGATGACACTGGAAATATTGTAGCTCCAGAGACTGATTATCTAACAATCAGTAAGATCTATATATACTAGAAGCACCGAAAGTTCCACCTAACTAACTAGTCCTTGCTCTTTTTGCATTTATATATGACCTCGCATAAATGAAACTAGGCTAACTTTGATCCATATCGATGTCAAGTTATCATCGTTTCCTGCTACAAGCCTGCAACTGATCAATACATCTGTTATAGAGGGGTTGATAATTAAATCTTGGATCATGCTGCTCAGGCCAGCATGAGTCACAAAATTGAACTGATGAAAGTATGCATGTCAATTGAAATGATGTGCAATCTATGGTGTAGTTGAATGTTGGTTTTAGAATGTCATTTTTTTCAAATCTTAATTATGCATACTCTATACTTGTATCAAAATTGGCATATGAGAAAAATGTAATCTTAGATGTCAGCAGTAATGAGAAATATTTTCCTGAACCTCTAGCTCTTCAGTTTACTTACAAGTTG
This sequence comes from Iris pallida, assembly GCA_029216955.1. Lineage (NCBI taxonomy): Eukaryota > Viridiplantae > Streptophyta > Magnoliopsida > Asparagales > Iridaceae > Iris > Iris pallida. The sequence continues at coordinate 5,617,088 of JANAVB010022600.1, read as the reverse complement.
AACTAACTAAATGCGATAGAACCTCATTAATTGCTGTAATATTTTCCAATGCTATAGGTAAATGAATGTATTCACTAGACCATGTTATCTCTGGTTCTGAAACACCATATTAGTCCTAAATCACGGAGTTGAGATCGGCTGACCAGATCCATATTTGTCTTATGAATCTGGGATTGGTGTTTCAATTGTCAAGGACCTACCTATCATGGATCCATGATTTTGATTGATCTTGAGAGGAATGTTAAATTCATAAAACACATGGTAAATCTAAAGGGAAAATTGTGTCAATGGTGTATATGCTTTGATCCTACTCTTCAAATATACACATATGTTAGGTATCCATGGTTCTTTTTTGGTTTAAGATATACATATACTTCTACATAATTGAATAGTTAGGAGGTTAAATCGCAGGAACAACAATCCACATTAAATTCCAATACAAAGTTGTATTGATGGCGAGGTAGAACCCTTGCAGCTATTTGGTAATATGTGCCTCCTTTCATGGATTAAAAAATGGTGATGATGATTTGACTGGGGATTGTCTCTTTCCGAAGGCGAGGCAGTTGCCTTGCATCCATTTGTCGAGATACTATTCCACCTCCCTAAGATATCTTTGTTACAGAGGTTCTGTAGTTTATGGAAGCAGCTTCTTCTGCTTTCTTGAAAAGCAGAAGCAAAACAAAACTAAGCCTTTAGTCTATAACCTTAGTCATGTTGTGTTCCATCTAGATTCTGTCAGGTTTGTGGAAGAGGAAAAAATTACACATAGCTTCCTTAGAAGACCATCACACCGCAAAATTAAGATGGATAGCTGTAGCAGAGATCAATTTGTGGTTTGAGTTCAAGAAGACTAGTGCAACTTGGCACCATTAGAAGACTTGTATCACATCCAAAATCAACTCAGATAGAGACCCACTTCATTACAAGACCTTGAAGTTTTCAAGTCATGGTTGATGTTGGCCTATTGGCATCAGTAGGAAACCTTCAACATCCCCAAGTCAATTGAGGTGCTCTATGGATCTCAGAAAACTAGTCTATATTCTACACAATAAAGAAGAGTAGGACTTAAGAAAACCAAGCCTTTAGTCTATAACCTGAGTCATGTTGTGTTCCATCTAGACAATGTCAGGTTTCTGGCAGAGATCACTTGGTGGTTTGAGTTCATGAAGACCTTGAAGTTCCCAAGTCAATGTTGATGAGCTCTATGCTTAGATATTGAGGTGCTCTATGCATAGATATTGTGGATCACAGAACTAGTCTATATTATATCCCACTTCATTACAAAACCTTGAAGTTTCCACATCAATGTTGATGTTGGCCTATTGGCATCAGTAGGAGACCTTCAATATCCCCAAGTCAATCGAGGTGCCCTATGGATCAATTTGTGGTTTGAGTTCAAGAATGACTAGTGCAACTTGGCATTCATTAGAAGTCTTGAGGTGCTCTATGCTTAGATATTGTGGATCACAGAACTAGCCTATATTATATCCCACTTCATTACAAGGCCTTCAAGTTTCCAAGTGTAAGGTTGATGTTGGCCTATTGGCATCAGTATGAGACCTTCTGTTAACTGTGTGTGTTCACACACATTATGCAAAAGCTCATTTCCTCACCTTTAGTCCTACATCGGTTGGGAGAGGGGAGTGAGTAGTGCATATAATACCTTGACTCATCTTGCTTCATTAAAGTGTTGTGTGGGAGCCCCATGGGCCACACATGCGCGCACTGTCACCGCCCGGCCCGGTTCGACGCACGTAATGGGTGCGGGTACGTGCCCACATCTGCGGGCGCCGAATGCCGATTCGATTTCCTCTTCGGGTTCGGGCTGAGACCCAAAAAAAAATTTTGCCTCTTCATTTTTCTGACCGTTACACCCATTAATTTCGTAACGTTCGGACCTATTAATTCTGTCCATGTTCAATGAACCATGTGTTTAACATGTACTTTATTTTTTTAACTTACAATTAAATGTACATTAATTTTTTGTCCGTTAATAACTTTTGAACAGCCTATATATTCTGACACCTCTCATTCTTTCGGGTACACTGAAATCCCTTACAAACGCTCTCTTCTTTAATCCCGTCTTTTTTCCGATCCGAGTTTTCCATTATTCGTTGTTGTTTTGGGCAGAGCTAAGTTGGGGTCGCTCTCTCTACGTCGTGTACGGCAAGGAGATTCCGGTGGAGCGGGGATTTTACCACTAGGAGCGTTCGGATACATTCTGCACATAGACCCGGACTAACTCTTAGGGTAGTGCTATGTGCGCGACTTCCCCGGAGGTCGGTAACATTTACGTATTTTATTTTGCTTGCAGATTTTTAAACGAAGAATATTGAAGAAATTCCAACAATCTAAAAGTTATTTCATTCTATACAAAATAGTGACTTGTTGTTACAAATATTCATTCATAAAAGTTTGTTCTAATACTATTAACAGAATTCCTTCATACAATTTCGAAAGTTATTAATTTTATAGTGTTAATTATTATTACAATATTCCTTCGTACTTTCATTAATATTTTTGTAACGTTAGCTATCTGTTCGCTATTTCCAACAGAAACCGATTTGTCTCCAACATTTTTGTACCAATATTTTTGTACAATATTAAGTTTACCAATATTTTTGTTCTATTCGCTCCAATATTTTTGTACTGTTAGCTATCTCCAACAGAAACCGATTTGTAACATTATCAATATTTTGTTCCTTTCCATTTTTGCTCAGATTCAAAATATTGGTAAACTTAAAGATTCATTGCTGTGATTTATTTCAATATCACAATTTATTACATTGGCAATACATATTGTCAATCTCATTTAGCCTTTAAACATTCCATTAAAAAATTCCTAGTCCTATATATATTGCTCCTTGTTAACATCTTTCTTTTAATTTAATTATTGTTAACATACAAATACTTGTACACAAATATTCATGTCTAATTTTGCCTACCTATATTAACAATATATTAACCATTAATTTTCTACTGTTAACTTTGTTACACAAATTGCTTAATTTGTTTACCAAACTTACTTTAGAAATAATCTATCCTACTATAGCAAATTTTGTTTAGCAACTTTTGTTGTCACATATTATTGTTGTCACATATCAACAAAGTTTCTTAGCAAATTTTCTCAACAAAGTTGTTGTCACATATTTTTGCTTAATAAGTATTCGTTAAATTATTGCTAGACAATTTTTATTATAGAATTGTCCTCATTTAAGCACTATATTGTTTAACAAATTCTGTTTAGATATTGTTGAAGAAATTGTTTACTGTTTGTCAATTAGTTGTCATACCAGTAACAAATATATTGTTATTAGTTATATAACAATTGTTGTTCCATAAGTCTGTTTCTAGAAATTGACACCTTACACAAATATTATTGTGTTAGTACATTGTGTCAATACTAGCTGAGTAGTTTTCTTTTACTCAATATTTCAATTTAGGCTAAATCAAACAATTAATTGATTTAGTAAAAAAAATTAATTTTAAAGTTATAAAGTAGAGATTTGTTTGGGAACAAGCCGAAAGGGCCCTTCTGTCAACAAGGCAAAAAATTGTCTAAGCGACCGGTACTTAAATGTTCCTAGTGAACCTCCGCTTGGTGGGATCCGGCCCCTACAGCTAACCCAACCTTATCAAAACTTGAAAAACTAAAATTTTAAAGGTAGATTACTAAAATTATTTGAATTGTTAATTTTTAGCTTAAACCATCTTTATTGAGTAAATAAATTTCTACAACTTTTTCGAATCTATTCTCAAGTTCTAAGAGACTTAGAACAGAAAACATATTAGGTTAAAGCCCATAACTATATCTGATTCCATAGTAAACCATATAGAAATTCATGGAAAACCCAGCCTAATCGCCAAGGAGACCTCCTTCAGGTCTGTAAGCTATCAACCTGCAATAAATATTTCTTGCCATTCTCATGATTGGTGGTTGGATTCTGGAGCAAATGTTCATATTTTTTTTTTATCGCTATAGTTTTTCAAACTGTTAGGAATCGGGTGGAGGAGTGTGACCCTAGGAAATGGCTCAACGGCACAGATTGTAGGAAGAGGAAGAATAAACCTGAAGATGACATCGGAGAAAATTCTACCTCTCCATGATGTGCTTCATGTGTCGTCGGTCAGAAGGAACCTAGTTCGTGGATCTCTTCTTGTAGCCTCAGGATACAAAATTGTAATGGAGGCCAATAAAGTAGTTTTCTCTAAGAATGAACTGTTTGTAGGAAAAGGATTTGTAAAATATGGACTCTTTATTTTAAGCACTATGAATAAATTTTCAAATCCTTCTTTTGTTGTTGCAAATGTTGAATCCTCCAATGTTTGACATGATAGACTAGGTCATGTGAACTTAGGATCTATCAAAAGAATGATGAACTTAGATCTTATCCCTAAGACTCCAACAGATGATGAACACAAATGTAAAATTTGTGTTCAAGCCAAACACACTAGATTACCTTTCAAATCTGTCCATAGGGATTCTGAACTCCTAGAACTTATCCATAGTGATGTTTGTGACTCCAATAGGGTCTTAACCAGAGGCGGTAGAAAATACTTTGTCACTTTTATAGATGATCATTCAAAGTATTGTTACACCTACCTTCTTAAGACCAAAGATGAAGTTCTAGACTGATTCAAGGTCTATAAGTCTGAAGCTGAGAACCAATTACATAGAAAGATAAAAATCCTTAGATCAGATCGTGGTAGAGAGTATACCTCAAATGAAATGACTAACTTTTATGAAGAACATGGAATTATTCATGAGGTAACCGCTCCTTATTCACCATAGTCTAACGGAGTTGCTGAGAGATAGAATCGCACTCTGTTAGACATGGTAAATGCTATGCTTCTCAGCTCAGGTGCCCCTGATAATCTTTAGGGAGAAGCCCTTCTGTCAGCATGTTATATCCTTAATAGGATATCCAACAAGACTAATAATAAGATACCATATGAGTTATGGAAAGGCCGAACCCCTAGGGTCAATTATCTTAAAATTTGGGGATGTCTAGCTAAGGTAGAAATTTTTGAACCCAAAAAGAGGAAGATTGGACCTAAGACTGTAGATGCGGTATTCATAGGATATGCCCAAGATAGTAATGCCAATAGATTTCTTGTAACCCATTCTGAAGTAAATAAAATCTCTAATAACATAATTATAGAAGCTAGATATGCAGTTTACTTTGAGAATATATTTCCCTTCAAGAATAGAACCCCTTCATCTTCCTCCAACCCTTCTCCTGCTCCATCTACTAGTTCTCATGATCAAATACCATGTCCATAACCTTAACAAGTCGTAGAACCTAGAAGGAGTAAAAGAGAAAGGATTGAAAAAATTTTAAGAGATGGATTCTTCATATTTTTTTATAGAGGGTGATCCCTCAACTTATGAAGAAGCCATATCCTCTCCTGATGCCCCTTTCTAGAAAGAAGCTATTAACAATGAGTACAACTCCATTATGGAGACCAATACTTGGTTTTTAGCAGACCTTCCTTTAGGTAGCAAACCCATAGGTTGTAAGTGGATTTTTAAAAAGAAACTTAGAGTCGATGGTACTATAGAGAAATACAAGGCTAGGCTAGTAGCCAAAGGATTTACCCAGAAGAAAGGATTAGATTATTTCGATACCTACTCACCTGTAGCTAGAATCACTTCTATTAGAACTCTTCTAGCCTTAGCTTCCATTCATGATATGTTGATCCATCAAATGGATATAAAGACAGCATTTCTAAATGGAGATTTAGAAGAAGAAATATATATGGAACAACCTGAAGCTTTTATTGCTAAAGGTCAAGAAAAGAAGGTTTGTAGATTAGTAAAATCTCTTTATGGCCTAAAATAAGCTCCCAAGCAATGGCACAATTTGACAGTCAATATAGAATTTGGTTTTGTACCGAATGAATATGATAAATGTTTGTATTCTAAAAATACAAATGGAAGTTGTGTCATCTTATGCTTGTATGTTGATGATATCTTTATTCTAGGATCTTCACTGGAATTGATAAATAATTCTAGGAATTATTTATCTAACCAGTTTGATATGAAAGACCTAGGTGAAGCAAACCTAATCCTAGGAATGCATGTCCAAATGTAAAGAAGGTTATGCTCTATCCCTAGCACATTCAATTGAAAAAATACTAAGGAAGTTTGAGTATTTTGACAAGAAACCTGCCCTTACTCCTTATGACAGTAATATTGTTCTCAAGAAGAATGAAGGATCACCTATAAAACAACACAGATATTCACAAATGATAAGGTCCATTATGTATATAACAAATAGGACCAGACCCGATATTGTATTTGCTTTTGGGAGACTAAGTAGATACACTAGTAATCCAAATCAATCACACTGGACTGCATTGGACAGAGTATTTAGATATCTTAAGGGAACTCTAGATTATAAACTTTATTATACTAGATACTCTGATATCATAGAAGGTTACTCAGATGCAAATTGGGTAACTGATTCACATGATGTGAAATTCACTACTGGATATATTTTTACCCTAGCAGAAGCTGCAATCTCCTTGGGATCATGTAAACAAACTATCATTGTCAGGAGTACAATGGACTATGAAATGATAGCTTTGGACACTACTTGTACAGAAGCCGAATGGCTTAGAAATCTTATTATGCACATACCTCTTTCTGTTCATCCTATTCCTGTAACTTCTATAAACTGTGATAATAAATCTGTTATAGAACTACTAAAGCATGATTTTGTGAATGCTAAGATGAACAGGCACCTGCAACTGCGTTTCAAGTCAATAAAGAGCCTATTGGACAATATATGGTTCTTGACTATATAAAGTCAGAAAAGAACCTTACAATCCACTTGACGAAGGGTCCGTCTAGGACATTGATCCTAGAATCATCGAGGGGGATGGGGTTAAGTCTATAGTATAGTCACCAGCAGTGGCAACCCAACTGAGTCTGACTAGAGATCCCAAAAAATCGGTTCAATGGGTAGGAACAAACTGGACTAGGTGACTATTATGGAACACTGACCCTGAGATTAAATTCTCTTTAAAATAAAAAGCCCAAGAGGTTGTACATGTGTACATTGATGCCTCATCTCTATGGTGACAATATTTCTTGTGTGATATAGATAGGGTGAGTTTAAACTCTTAATAAGTCCAAGCATGATACGCAGGGCTGATTCCTATCACCAACCCTTAAGGACTTGCCTATATGAGAGGTCGTGAGGGCCACGACTATAGGACAGGGTGATCCTAAACAACTCTCATGAATATATAAAAGTACGTATGGCCAACCAAATGCGCCACCCGATAGACCCAAGTACCTCTAGCGTACTATGTATAATATTATCTGAATCTGGTTCAAGAAGACTGATTCAAGGCATAGTCAATCAAGTTCTTCTTCAGACAAAGACAATAGTCACTACGTGAGATTCAAGACTGTAGTACATCTCATTTATGCATAGTATACAACTGCCCAGAAATTCTCTTGTTCTTTTCTTATTTTCTTTCCTTCTATCATTTTAGAAATTGACCTTTTGGTGGGGGGATAATTAGTTGTGTGTGTTCACACACATTATGCAAAAGCTCATTTCCTCACCTTTAGTCCCACATCGGTTGGAAGAGGGGAGTGAATAGTGCATATAATACCTTGACCCATCTTGCTTCATTAAAGTGTTGTGTGGGAGCCCCATGGGCCACACGCGCACGCCGCCGCCGCCGCCCCGGCCCGGTTCGGTTCGGTTCGGCGCGTGTAACGGGTGCGTGTACGTGCCCATATCTGCGAGCGCTGAATGTCGATTCGATTTTCTCTTCGGATTCGGGCTGAGACCTAAAAATCTTTTTGCCTCTTTATTTTTCTGACCGTTACACCCATTAATTTTGTAACGTTCAGACCTATTAATTCTGTCCAGGTTCAATAAACCATGTGTTTAACATGTACTTTATTTTTGTAACATCCAATTAAATGTACATTAATTTTCTATCCGTTAATAACTTTTCAACAGCCTGTATATTTTGACACCTCTCATCCTTTCGAGTACACAGAAATCCCTTACGAACGCTCTCTTCTTTAATCCCGTCTTTTTTCGATCCGAGTTTTCCATTATTTGTTGTTGCTATGGGCAGGGCTAAGTCGGGGTCACTCTATACGTCGTATGCGGCAAGGAGATTCCGGTGGAGCGGGGATTTACCACTAAGAGCGTTCGGATACAGTCTATACATAGACCCGGACTAACTCTTAGGGTAGTGCTACGTGTGCGACTTCCCCGGAGGCCGGTAACATTTACGTATTTTATTTTGCTTGTAGATTTTAAAGTGAAGAATATTGAAAAAATTCCAACACCTTCAACATCGCCAAGTCAATTGTGGTGCTCTATAGCTGGACATATATTGTGGACCTCAGAAACCTTAGTCTCATATATATATATATATATATATATATATTTTTTTTAGTCTCATATATATATATATATATATATATATATATATATATATATATATAGAAAAAGGGTAAATTTTATTCCAAAATCAACTCAACTCATACCTTAGAAGCTAGAAGCGGAAGCAGGGGCAGAAGCGGGGGCGGGAGCGGGGGAACGCGACTACTTAGAATGGTCTAAAGTTGGGAGCGTGATGAGAGCGTGCGCTATAAAAACTTATGTTTATTAATTATTGTTATCAAAACTTATAAATATCTTACTATTTATGAGAATTTATAAAGTTCAGTTCAAAGTTACACATGGATTATTCATATGTTGATTTTTTATGATGTCAAGATATATCATCTTTAGTTTTTTTGGTACTTTGATAAACGTGTATTAAAAATCTTCAAACTTTCTTTTCAAAATTTATTTTAACATTTAAAATTATGGTCATATTATGGGATACACTCATGTCGTCAGAGAAGCGCGCTCCCGTCGCCGGGGAAGTGAGCTCCCGTCATCGAGGAATTGAGCTCCCAACGAGCTCCAAAGTAAGAACCGCCGAATCGAGGTTTTTATTGAGATTCGTTGACCTTTTAGGAGTTTCTGACTTCTAAGACTCATACAGCTTACAGTACATCCCATGGACCTCTCACCCTACTAGGGTGACAATATTTACATCAAACTCAATATTGTGAAGTATGCCTATTTGGGGAGTGGAGAGCCCCTCAAAAGTACGTCGATTCCGTTCCTTCCACACATGCCCGACAGAGACAGCTAGTCACAATCTGGCGATCTTGAACCATACATGCCCCTACCTCTCTGGCCACGAATTCATGTGACGATGTCTCGTAAATCTCTGTCTGTGTCACAGCCACCCAACGACCTGCGGCAATGTTCAGACCAGATATACCAGAATACATTACACTTAAAGAACAAATGTCTCATAGATTCATTTCCTGCTTCACACAGCATACACTTGGGATTGGGGATGGAAATCCCAAACGTAATGAGCCTATCTCTCGTCAGCAGTCGCCCCAACATCAACTGGTAGACGCATAATTGCATCTTGCGAGCCAGGTCCTTGCACCAGATGAAGTCATAATCCTCGCTCCTGGGGTTCATTTGGCGTACCAGGTTGTAGCAACTCTTGAATTAGAATTCTTCTGTAGCTCCAGGATTGGCAGACGGATCCCAAATCTATTTATCGGCTAGCTGACTACTCTGGTCAATGTCTACCGTTCGAATAGCCTTTCCCATCTCTTTCTTGTGACGGTATAGCTCTGGTCTCCATTCACCATTCCTGATAATATGCTGACACTTCATCCCTTTACCAGCCTCCACGTGTAGCTGGTCGCCCAGTATCTCTAGCAACGATTGACGCTCCACCCAAAGGTTCAGCCAGAGGTCAGTACATGTCCCATATCTCATAATACGTCGAATAAAGATTTGAAAACAGCTCTGTGTCGGAGAATACTTTTGGAAGTCACCGAGTGGTTATTGTTGAGAGCACAGGTCCAGAAGTTGCCTACTTTAATATATCGAATATATTAATATATATATATATATATATATATATATAATAGATATATATCTATATATATTTTTAAATATATATAGATATATATTTTTAATATATATATATATATATGAAATTGTGGTGGAAGTTGAGATCGCAGAAACTCCCTCTGGACGAGGTTCATGAAAGCCAGATACTTCCAACATTCGCACCCTACGAGGTCCGTCACCAACTACCACTCATCATCCTGGCACGTATTTCTCCACGGCCGTCAGCTTGCTGAAACCCCGCATCCGCATGCGGCTTGGCAACGGGAACTCATCGTCGAGCCACGAGGTAGATCGGTAACACGGTCTACCTATCGTCTCCGACCGCCCCCAACAACTGCACGATCCGCGACCCTTGGGACCCAGCATCAGGTTGGAGATGGAAGCGGATCATAGAGTAGATCGGACCGTAGGCGACGAACGAGTTAGCCGCCGCGAATGTGCAAATCAACGATCTCCCGGACGTTCTGATTGGACCCCAATAGCTGGAGGATCGTTCACAATGGCCTCAGCCAGGCGAGGGGTGGGGGCGGCGAAGTGCCTTCCCCATTGATCGCTCATTTTTGCAATATTGTATCCCCAACAAGTGGTCTTTTCTCATCTGGAGAGCTCAGTGCAGGAAGCTTCCGACCGCGACTCTCTTATGACCATAGGCTTCAGCCTGGCATCCAGTTGTCATGCTGCACCTCTCACAAATCAGAAAACTGCTGAGCACATCCTGCTCTCCAGAGATCTCGCTACTCAGATGCGGCGAGACTGTCTCGCCGATGCAGGATGGGGCATAGGCCCGGGGGCTTCAACGATCTCCTGGATTACTGAGGCCGCTCCCAAAGCCATCAGATCGCCGCAAGCGCTGGTATTTGGGCACTCTGGAAGAATCGAAACAAATTTAGGTACGAAGGCGCCAATATAACCCATCACAACTGATCAGCGAAGTCCTCCGACAAATTTTAAAATCAGGAATCGATGTTCCACTCTCCGGATCGATTCTGGCAGGCTTTGCGCTAACCTCATGAGTCGCCCCTTGGGACTCGGG